>SSNS01000024.1:322489-767489 GCA_006937985.1 Aphyosemion australe
GGGTGAGGGGGGTACTGTCAATCACTGCCTCAGTGCCGCTCTCTCGGTCCTCCAGGTAACACCTTTTTTCTAACAGGAAGTCTGGTTGAAATAAGTCTCCACCCATGGTGTTACTTCCCCTTTAAGTGATGTAGATCTGTCAGGCTTTTCAAATCCATTTCACTGTCTATTTTCTATCAGAAGCTAATGCAGGAGATAGGTGGACTCCCCCATCTTGGCTCACGACCGCAGAAGGCTGTTGTTGATTTTGCCGCCAGGAGAGAGCAGCGCATGTCTCGTCATGCAGAAGCTAACCATTAGCATTAGCAACTCCACAACTAGGCGAAACACATTCCCAAGAAATAAGAGTGAACAATGGCAGTGGAAGAGTTGCATTGCTGTTAGCCAATCAGAGGTGAGGTGTACCTATCATGAATATTAATGAGTAAGACTCCAAATCCTGCTATTTTTTTGCCTCCCACTCTTCTGACTAGCTTCTACTTCCTGAAACAGGAGTGCCAGAGCTTTTTTTTCACACAACAACTCAAAAGGCATTCATTTACACTAGAGACCACAGCAGATGTGTTCAAATAACAACAGTATGAGTCCTTTTAAGAGCAGAATAAGCTTGGTGATCAACATTTAGCTGCAGGCCAGAGTAACTACCTGGCTGGACATTTGATTTCAATAAAAAAATGATTTATACAGATTTGTTTGGGAGTGATTGTTGAGCAAATTACATTTTCTGGTGCCCAAAAAAAACTGAGAAAAGAAAAATTAAACAGCATTAACAACGTGCTGATTTTTTTTCTTTTGGGGGACAAAGTCTAAACAAACAGTTTTATGTTGATATCAAACAGCTGAAAAACAAGTACTTCACTCTGTCTGAGGTGCGCTAGAGAACCATTTTGTTTTGATGGTGTGTGTATTAGAGTGCATGTTTCTGCAGCTAAACACACACATCTGTGTTCTACATGGTTAATGCACCTGACTTGAGCCTGACCACAAATCAAAGTGATGGTTGGCGAGTACCACATAAGAGAACAACATGAAGCAGATGAGTGTTGAGATCAAAAAGACCTTCCCCAGCTGAAAGCTCCCCTGGAGGGGTGGGGGGTGTGGTGCGGTGGCGGACGGCAAAGCGGTAGTCAGTGAACGTCTCATTTAGTCGAGCCGGCACCACAACCGCTAACGAGGCGATAACAGACAGACGATGAGTTATTAGAAAGATGAAATAAGATTTGTTAAGTCATCTGTCTCTCTCTCTCTCTCTCTCTCTCTCTCTCTCTCTCTCTCTCTCTCTCTCTCTCTCTCTCTCTCTCTCTCTCTCTCTCTCTCTCTCTCTCTCTCTCTCTCTCATATTTCAGCGTACTTTTTGTGAGCAGTAAGTGTGTAAATACAGACTGTGATTACAGTACTTTACCCAGTGTATTATACGCTGGTCTGTACTCAGACCAGAGGTGGTGTGGTCCAAATGCAGCAGACAATGGGCCTCTGAGGAGAGATGAAGAATGGCATTGATGAGAGGTTTTTGTCACTGGGCTGGCTGGCAGCCAGAACCCAATCTGGACTGTGGAGTGTTTTTCGTCAAGACTAAATTCTTTTTGTTTGACAGCCGGCTTGCTGCTCCGCATCGAAGTCTAGATCACTTCTATTGCTCTGTTTTGTTGCTACTTGTTGCTCTTTGTTTTTCTTTTGCCATATCATGTCGTCCACCTGCCCATTAATAAATTGCTCATCTTTTAGAAGCTCTGCACAGTTAATAAATGTTAAATGAATAAATGATCTGCTGTTAGCAGGATGTTAGAAGTATATTTTATTGTAGTACCACAAAAGTATATCACCTTAGTACTGTTCTCCTGAGTGTAGCTGGTCAGTAGAGATGTTTATGTTGTAATGGGACAAGATGAGTCCCTTAATCCATTAGTGATCATAATCTTATGGTTAACGTAAAGTGCATTCATGCTTCAGTTAGCTACCGTCTCACCAGGAGCTGTGACCTTAGCCGTCTCCATCAGATTCATTTACAACCGATTATTCCGTTGAACAAACTTGGACTTTACTTGCATCATTCCTGCGTGGAACAAACTCAAAGCAGGATTGAAATAAGTTGGTCATCTCACTCCTTTTGTGTTTCCCGCTGTAATATTGTAAAAACACTCTGGGGGGTTTCTAAAGGGGACACATTTGATAAGCTATGTCTATTCTGGACAAAACCGTGCAGAGTGTGTGTGGCTGTGAAGGGCGTTGCGTGTTGCGAGCACTGCATCAAGAAAATGCTATTAAATAAATGGACTATGCACGACAAAGACTGTGATATTATCATAATTAAAAGTGAACCGCACCATATGGTGAGAGAGAAGAGCCGCGCATAAACAATCAAACTGAAAGCCTCTCAATGAGCAGAAATACATGAAACACTCATTTTTCAGCCGCGAGAACTGAAGGAAAAAAAACTGAATGCACACTTTTCTATAACCTTCTCCTCTCCTCATCTGGTGTGTGAGTGAACGGCTGGTCGGTGCCCTGGGCCTGTTAGGGGTCTACTGTATGCTCCAGGAATAGTCCGGTCACGTGGACGCTCTGTGGGATCTGTTCCCCAGGCAGGAAGCTGTTATATGGTTACAGTTATTTTTGTTGTCTGTCTGGGGATAGTTTTTACTGCGCTCCAGAGGATCAATAGTCGTCATAAAAGGACTGCGTCACCCAGTGCCCTCTTTGGGCAGGACAGCGTGTTTGCAAGATTCATGTATACGCGTGAGGAAAGTTAACATTTAGACCTTTGTGTGCTGCTTACTTTCTAATTTCTAAGAATTATTGAAGTATGTTTTCTAAAAACAGGATGCTAGTGGATGTTAGGTGACACAAATGTCTGTTTGGAAATTGTGAAACACCTTGAGAGGAAGTGCGATGCAGACGCTGTGGTGTGCAACAATGAGAGAGGTGTTACAGCGTTTGATAAAAGAATTAGACCACAGCCTGTTTTCGTGCTCTGCTTCATCTGACTTGTCGTGGCTCTTCGATCTCATCTGCCCTCCCTTTTTTTTTCCTGTCTGGATGGCCACACCACATCCCTGTGTGTGCCCTGTCTGCTGAGTATCTGTGTCTCTCTCATAGCTTGTCTACTGTACACATCATATGTGCCACCGCAGCCCTGAAGCTGCGCTCAGCCCCGGGGACTCAGAGAGGAGGTCCTGTAACAGCACAGGCAACGGAAGCCGTCTCCTTGCTAATTGGTTCCTGTGTTTGCGACGCGCAGAGACGATGTCAGCACTTTCCCTCCCTTTTCCATCTATTTTTTAACCCCCCCCCCTCGTTTTTCCATTCTTCCCAGTCTGCCAACCACAGATGCCGCAGGTTTGACATCCCTTCAGGACACTCATGCCTGAGCTAATATGTGCATTACTGGATGCTTGTGTGCAGACAGAGAATTTAGAGGTGCTACTGATAGCTACTAAAACAAGCATCAAATAAAAAAGTTTAAAAGTAAAATAATGACTCATTTAATTTTAGTGAGTATTCTACTCAAAATCCTGTTTTTTGTTTCATTTTCTCTGTGGTCTTTTCTCTGAATTTCAACCCACAAGTCTCTCCATGAGCAGAACAGATGAAGGTCACCGTGCAACTCTTTTTTTTATCTCCTCTCCCCCTAATTGTACCTCTTTATAAGGGGGAAGGTAGACTCCAGTTCAGGTAATCACAGATTGTAGGTGTCTGGACACTGAAATGTGCACAGATGCTTCCTCTGCAAGCGCGTGTCGCTTTTCACACTGCGAGAGGAGATGACTGCAAAATGCACCCCGTGGAGTCAGAGTGGACAAGAACAAGCAGGCCTCTTCCTGCTCTTATCACAGATTAGGTCTCTGGATGGCCACAGCCCGACGCGTGTGTTTATCACCGCACGTCGTCCGTCCTCTCACAAACAGGCACAAACGTTTTTATGAAATCGTGAACTGTTGTCTGCAATAACGTCACGACCCACCTACAGTGTAAATGGTGTGTGTGTGTGTGTGTGCTGTACTTGTGGTTACCTTTAATATTGCGGTCACACAAGAGGCTAATAAAGGATTTGTAAGGCTCTGTTGCAGAGGACAAACTAGTCTCACTAACAGTTAAACATTGACAAGAATAGTTAACCTGTTCCCTAATAGGACTGCATGTGCAAAAATGCATTTGAAAATAAAAAAAAAAAGTTTGCCGATATAAAAAAAAAACAGAGACGGAGGATCTCTGCTGAGACAAAGCTTTACAAAAGACTGCAACCTTTCAGGTGGAGTGTCTCCCAAGGGACGCTTTTTGTGACAGACCCTTGTCTCCTGTCTTTAAGTCACTCTGGTCGCCCTCTAGCCAGCCGACTCCAGAGATGACCTCCTTCGTGAGGGTGGCAGCCCCGGCTCGGCCCCTTCTCTGTCCCACTGCATTAAACATTGATGGAGCTGTTAGAGGAGGCTGGAGCCGCTCTTACACTGTGGTCTGGCCGTTGCCTATAGGAAGTCTATTCTCTGGCTGCAATCTGTCTCGTTTCAAACTTCTCTCCCTTCTTTTCCGATTTGATAAAATTTGCTGCTGCTGTGGTTATTTGAATGTGGTCGAATGAGGCTGTCTGCAGCAAGTGCTGCTCACAATAAAGAAGCACATGAAAATCTCAAGAAATGAGAGTGATAAGTGTCTGCTATTGCGGCTGCCTGTGGTCACTTGCACAACAGTGAGAGATGACTTCCTGGAAATGACTCCGTGTGTGTATTTGATTCCTGTATTGTGCATTTATGTTATGCATTATGACTTACCACAGAGCGCAGCTATATGAGAGGAAGTGGTAGGAGAGCCAAGACGGTGAGACTTCCCTTCTTTATCTGTACGTGAGTGTGTGTTCCATCATAACATCAGAGCACTTTCTCAGCTCTCTTACTTTTTTTTTCTAAACTGTAAAGACATGTTGACCTAATTATTATCCAACAAAGCAGTTTGGCTGAACTATTGTCTAAAGGTGTCAGTGCAGTATGAACAAAAATGCATCTGATTAAAAAATGAGAAAATGTTGCTCATTTATTTCAACAGGAAATTATTTAATTATTAAAATTAAAAGAAACAGCAAAGAAAATAATTATTTGTGAGTTTTGATTCACAAAGAACCGTTTCCACCTTAAAAAGTTTACAAACGTTTTTCCTGCTATCAAATTTCTTGTGCCTTTTTTTTCTTTTTTTTCGTCACACCTATATCTTTCACATTAGCAAACAAAGTTCAACATCAGACGTCGGTTACATGTTTAAAGGAAAAAAAATGCAGTTTTCAAATAAATTTATTATGGAAAAAGCAACCAAAGGTAATCTGGCCTTAGTGAAAATGTTACTGACCCCCTTTTTATGTCATGAATTCATGATTATTTGTGATTATTTGCAGTATATGAATCAATTTAATGTCAATAAAGAACAATTAAGTTAATTTCCATTGCAATTACTGTCAGATGTGGGAATGAAGAAACAACTTCAAAATCTGTGTCTGTGTATCTCAAAAAGCAACACATTGCACTGTTCTAAAGAAATTTAAAAAACACTCAGGAAATTTGATGAGGACTAACATCAGCATTAACGATGCAACAATGAGAAAGACTAATAGAAGTGTTTCAGGGTGAAAACTCTACAGAACAAGAAGTGCCCTAAGTGTCGGAAAAGAACATCTTGGTGGTCCCTGACATCTCAGGACTACTGAGACAAAAATGGGACTTTCTAGAAGGAGTGTGCCTCCTTAAAATTGCTATGGCAAATTTGGAAAACAAATTAGCTTTAAATAAATTTGTATGCCTCTTAACAAAGTTCTAACATCGTATAGCTGTAAATATGTAATGGAGATAATAAAAGAGCAGGTTGCCCAGTAATCAAAAGGTTGCAGGTATGACCCCAGCTCCCACCTGCTGTTGTGTTCTTGTGCAAGACACTTATCCCGCCTTGCCTGCTGGTGGTGGTCAGAGGGACCGGTGGTATCTGTGTTTGGCAGGCATCGCCTCTATCAGTGCGCCCCAGGGCAGCTGTAGCTACATTGTAGCTCATCATCACCAGCGTGTGAATGTGTGTGTGAATGGATGGATGACTGATTGTGTTGTGAAGCGCCTTGGGGGGTTGTAGAACCCTAAGAAGGCGCTATACAAATACAGGCCATTTATCAACCTACCAGAGTCCCAAAAATAAAAACAACATTTGAAGTAACGGACAACAAAAGCCGTTTGGACGTAGAAAACAGCGACATGTGTTTAGCGCTCTCTAGTTTCCTTTGTCAGCACAGGTTTCTGGTTCTGGTGGACGTGTTCAAAACTTAGCTTGTTTGCAGATTCTCCACATCAGCTTTAAATCTTGTGTGAAAATAACTGGCGAAAAAAACAAAACCCAAAGAACTCATACCAACAGTCAAACATGGTGGTAGTAGTGTGATGGTCTAGGGCTACGTCAGGTCCTAGCTGGATGACTTGCTTTAATTGATGGAAACATGAGTTCTGCACTCTGACAGAAAATCCTGATAGAATGTCTGACCTTTGACCTTAAACAGAATGTTTATGCTTCAAACCTTCAACATGGCTGAATTCAACCAATTCTGTACAGAGAAATTGGGCAAAAGTCCCTCTGAGTGATGTGAGAGGCTTTGTGCCACTTATCAGAAACACATGATTGCAGTTGTTGAACTAACCGTGTTCAGTCGTTCCTTTTTCACATAGATCCACATTGGTTTGGGTCATTTTTCCCTTAAAAAATGAAATCATTTGATTTTTGCATTTTGTTTATATACTCAGGTTCTCTTTGACAGTGGAACTTGTTTGCTGCTCTGAAACATTTATTTGTGACAAAGCAGCAAACCCTGAGAAAAACCTATGATAAAAAATATTTGCATTTTTATTATTATTTCTGCAGCACTATAAGCAGGATGCATGTTTTTCCCTTTTTTATTGATGTGACAAAAGGTTTCTGACATATGCGTGTGCAGTTTTTAGGAACAGCTTACACAGTTTACCCTTTATTTATGTGGATGCGTGAGGCTGTTGTTACTCACGATCATTTAGCCTCAGACACAGAGTTCACATATGATGCAAGAAGTCTGCCAACAGACCTCAAGTGCACCCTTCTTCTTCCAGGAACGGTGACCCATCTCTGTACATTAAGGACACTATCTGCTATGAATTCCACAAAATAGAAAGATATGGCACATCCGGTGAACGCCGCGTGACTCAAAAAGAACATCTCAGAAAACGAGAATCTGATGATACAGCAGAAAAAAGCAGATAAGGAAAAAAAGCAGGTGACTAACATTGTTTCTCGAGATGATGCAAGACTGCTCAGAACAATCAGACCAGCTTTTGAGTTGTTCTTAATGTCAGGAAGTCTGTACTTCTTTTTTTTTAAGGAAAGGAGAATCACATGAGAATAATCCTAAGTGAAATAATCACAGCTCTGGGCAACGGCACACGGGGATGAATAAATAAGGCAGACTAAATAAATGATCAGTGATTGTTTGGCTCTAAGTGCTGCTGCTGTAGCTTAGCATCCTGATTTAGTCGAAGCCTTCAGCCATCCCTCAGTGGAACTATGGTCTTAGCGGAAGAGAACCGGCTAAAATGCCCCATTCTTCTTCATACCTTCAATATTCAATGAGAGCGCTAATTGCATCGCGCTGAAAGAAATAAAAAAAAAGAAGGGAGGGAGGTGGGAGGGACCTACTGGCTAATGTATGTAAGGGGGGGAGGTAAAGAAGGGAGAAAAAGGGGGGATTTAAAAAGTTAGACATATCCTCAGGAGGTTCCTTCCTCTCTGTTTTTACCTGTATGTCTTTAGCAATAATGCTAATGCTCATTAGCCAGTCTGTGTGATATCCGCCGAATCACGGCTATCGTAGCGACCATCACCAGGAGCGTTCTAGCGAAGCGAGAGCATCGACTGGTTATGCACATGCTCCTCTGTTGTCAGCCGGAATCCAACTCTCTCTCTCTCTCTCTCTCTCTCTCTCTTTTCTTTTCTTTTTTGTTTTACCTCAAAAGTTAGTTGGAAAGATTTCCTGGAATATATTCGCTCAAGGTGCACCCATTTGTGAAGAAGAATTGGAGGATGCATATGCATTAAAAAGTCTTTGTGTGTGCAAAACGCTAGCGCAGCACTTTAGCCTTTCCTCGTCTTTCCACCTTCATTTCTCTCTTTAATCTTTTGCAGACTTAAAATACAATAAGTTCAAATAATCACTGGATTTCTTTCTCTGGGTTTACCTGGGATGAATGAATGGGCAGCGAGAGGAAAACGGATGTAGAGGCGATGGTTTAACAAAAACGTAAAAAGGAAATTACTGATGATAAATAAACTTTGTGGTATTTTCTTTGTAATCTGTAACGAGGTTTTCTATTGAATCTGCTTTTTCTGACCATAAGGAGCACAATGCACAGTGTGTTTTAAGGTTCTTGGCCACATTGTCTGGTTCCCCTCTCCTTTCCAGTCAGCCCTTTCACCGTCCCCTGGCATACGGCGACTGAAATACTGCTGAACGAAAGTTTTTTCTCATAAATCATGCCATCCACCAAACAAAGCAATAAAGATGTTTGTTTGCATTATTGAAGGAAATGTATTTCCTTAGGTCAGCTGTACCCAGTGTACGTGTGTGTGTGTGTGTAGTTCCTTAAATATACATATTCACGTGCCTTTGTGCCTTCTGCTAAAAATCTAATTTATTTCCTAAAAGCATAATTTTGTTGACCTATTTTTTTAAACACACAAGTCGGTATGTCTGATTTGATTGAGTAATCAAAAACTGCATCAGCTGTGTGTGTGCATGCGCGCGCGTGTGTGTGTACACTTGTCTATACATCAAAGTGAGGACCAATGACAAAATTTTCACCTTTAAAGTGAGGACATAAGTTGCAAAGTGAGGACCTTTTGCCTGGTCCTTAGTTACAATCCAATAGAGCTCTACTCATTAGTTTTAGAGGTATGATGTGAATTAAGATTTAGTTAAGGCTAGGGTTAGGAATAGATTGGTTAGGGTTAGGGTTAAGGTCCTCATAACGAATGCAAGACGAGAATACGTGTGTGCGTGTGTGTCTGTGTGTGTCTGTGTGTGTGTTTGAAGGGCAACTGTAATCTGAAAAAATATGTTTATCTTGGATGCATGTGTGCACATTTGAGAGTTGGTGCTCTTTTATGTTCCTGTTTTGTCTTTGGGGATCATTTACAAGTCTTGACAATTTTATAACAACCCATTTGCTGCTATTTATATTGATCACACAGGCTGCCAGGCTGAGGCTCGGAGAAAAGGCTTTCCTTGAAAAGAACTCTCCGTGGGCTTTCAGCATTTTTGTTTCTTCTCGTTGGTTTAAAAAATGTTTCAATTCATGAGGAAGAAAAAAACATACCATAGTGAACACCGTAAAGAGATGCTGGGTTTATTATCATAGTGCTTCTTTCAGTTTTACTCATACTGATGCTGACAGTAACAATAGACTGTTTCATTCTCTACAGGTTTTTTAAAAAGTGAGTTGCGATGTTATAGACGTCAGAATCAAAAGCATTTCTGAAGATGTCTCTAACATGAAATTATTTCATTTAACATCATGGTAATCCATCCTACATTAAATATAGAGCAACTCAACCCTGCTGTGTTTATAGGATCTGCTCAAAAAAGTGGCAGATTAAGCTTTAACCTGCAACAACCGCTGAAAGCAAACCCAAGTATGTGGTCTACAGTCTTAGGGTTCTCGTGCATAGTTACCACTGTGTGGACGTGTGGGGTAAACATTTTAAAGATGGTCCCCAGTGGTGCTGTAACTTACTACCTGCCACAACAGTCCTTCTAAAACTCCATGTCCAGTGATGAATCATACAGGGTAAGGACTAATTTCTACTAATAAGTTTATTTTACAACAGTATTTACCGTTAGAACATCTTCTGGGCTCAGAATCAGCTGCTTGACTTGTCGAGTCCGCCATTTTACACAGTCCCAGCATCGCCTTGCCGAGTGGACGTTTTACCCCAACAGTGCCCTCTAGTGGCTGGTAGATGTAAACATGAACCCAGTGTCGTGCCCATCAAAATAAAATTTTGACTATTATTTTTTTAAATATAGCTTTTAAAGGAAAAATTGTACATTCATTCTGCACACCTCTAAACACCTTGTAGAGGTATAATTAATTTTTTTAAATATAGCTTTTTGTGAACTCCCCTCCTTCCTTCTCTTTCCCCCCTACCTCTTTCATTTCCGTGTCTGTTGAAATTTCAACCAACCGAAAACATTTCTAATAAAGTTCTGATGTCAGGCGGGGAGTTATAGCTGAATCTAAAACGATCCACCTGTGAGAATAAAACTGTAAGGCTTGTTTTCGGCACGCACACATCATTTCTGTGTGCTATACAGCCAAACAGGACATGGGGGAAAAATATATATATATATATATATATATATATATTTTTTTTTTTAATTAAATTGCTCCATATTCCACCTTTAAACCCACTCATAACAACAATTCAGTTGCAATTACTTTAGATGCATCAGCATTTCATTTCGTTTCAAAGCAAAACTATTTTGCAAAAAAAACTGCATTATGTGAGTTATTTATCTCAGTGACAACATGAAAATATTTGTCTCAGCATCTCTTGACATGCTTTTGGTTCCATGTCTCCCATCAGGCTAATTTATCACAAAAAATGCCGTACTTATATGCTTAGGCTCTGCCCTCAGCAGGGGGGGGGGCACAAGGGGGTCCAAATATGCTGTCAGGGTGGCCCTCACCCTGGACCCCTCCTAGAACCGCCCCTGCTAAAAAGACAAAACATGTTTAAAAGATGCAGAGATAAACACCAAAAGGTGATTCTACTATAGCAGGTAGATTGTGTTTAGCAGAGTTCTCTCAGAGACATTCATGAGAGACATCAACCTTTAATCTTTAACAACCTTGTGTACTTTACCTGCTCATCCTTCCTCTGGCTTTCTATCACATGAGTGATATTGAATGCTTTCCAAGAGGATGCAGCAGATTCGATGGGGTGAGAAACTACCTGCTTTTGTTATCTTAACACAGGGCAGCATGCAAGAGACAGCCATCAAATATCTCGTGGCACATTTGACATGAGCAGACTCCACTGATATGAGGAGACCCACGAGTGACATGGCTGGTGGAGCGTGGAGCGTTCTCAGCTTGGCATCATTACGAGTCTAGAGGGACCATAAAGACACAAGGTTTCAGAACCTCTAACCGTAAGTTGGTTAGGGTTAGAAAAGCATGAGAGGATGAAAACAGGATGCATGTTTTGTCAGAGATGAGCCTTATCTGAGAAAGCTTTTCCTTTTTTACTCCAAAAACAAGGGAAAGTAATCATTTTCTATAACTAAACTCCATCCTCATTTGTACCCACACACACATGCACACACCAAAGATTGTCACACTCACACTGGAAGTAAATATTATTTCCTGCTCTTCACATATGTGTGGTTTTGTCTCTGACAGATGCAGGGGTCAGTGTTTGTTTTATCAGCCAGGTCTTTAGATGACAGGAGGAAGCTCTGGAAGAGCTTTATCAATGTTTAGACAGACATCACTGAGCCTAACACACACACACACACACCTTCAGAGCAACAGCACGGTTCCAACATGTGGACATCAGGTCACGCTGCTGAATGATTTGGCGTCTCAGACATCATGAGGCAGTAAAATGTTGTTACGTGGCCTTTTTTTGTTTTATTGCAACTGGAGGTGGCTCACTTGGCACAAACGATAACGGGGCTTTATAGAGTCATTATCGTAGTCCCAACCCCTTCATGGAAAGGTGTTAATGGGAGCAGGTTGAAGAGGGGACAGATAAACGCCGAGGAGAATAGACAGTCCTGCATTGGCGTTCATTTCCACAAGACTTTAGGATCATGTTGCCCAAAGGAACTGAAATCATGAAGATTGCGTTTATACAAACATAAAGTTTGTGATGTTTGGTCAGAAGGTTGAACACATCTGCTGCTGTGACCTAACGCGACTGGCTGAAAAGTCAGAGGAGGAGATGTGAGTCAGTGCCAGCCGTCACGGTGCAATCACACAATGTATTTCTGTGATGTGTGTGAGCGAGCGCTCCCTTGAGATCCTCTGACAGTAAAGAGTGAATCATCAGTTGTTTCATCATCATCACCACACTCCTCCCTCAGGAGCACAGCACGGGGGTTGCAACTGCCGCAGCCTTGTTTTCTAGTAACGTCTGAGAAAAGAGTGCCTTTTACTTCTTTCTCACTACTTTTTTTTTAAACGCCGTTTCTTTCCCCGCCACGCTTGTAGGCCAATCGTTATTGCACTTTTCTCTGTTTTTGCAGATTTGATTTCCTGAAGACGATGATCAGGTCATTATTTACTCATCAGTATTTGATTTGTGAGGCTGTCCACATGCAAAAGATTTAAGACATGAGAGACAATCGATTACTTGAATATGCGGAGAAGAAATCGGTGGTTTTAAGTGGCACGCATAAACCGCAGCTCCCCCTACCTGCTGCTAAAAGCTCCTGAAGCTGAGATAGAAAAAAAAAACGTGAGTAGAGGGGTCCATAGATAACCTGTGGTAAAGGTGGTCACAGTGAGGTTCACAGATGTGTCTAAGGGTCTGAGTGCTGCTCCGTTTATCTGAACGCGGGTGCAACTAGAGGCACAAACCAACATCTGTGGGGGCTGGCGCTGGGGTGAGGAAATGGAGAGAGAGAGGGAGGCAGGCAGTGAAGTTTCTGTTGCACAGATAGCGTTTCATTTCTCACCACCTCAAAAGTCACCGGAATGTGAGACTGCTGCTGCTTCTGCCACCGCCGTGCACAAGAAAACACTAACAGACTCCGAACATCTAAAATGCCCGCTGACATGTTCCGCCGCGTGAGCTTACATAATGAATGTTGGTTTTCAGCAAACTGTCCTGACAATGCATTAACTGGATTTATTGCAATGGTACATGGTGACCCGCGCTCTCTGCTGTTAGACACAAAACACTAATGCATCCAGTTATACCGCCGTGTGTGTGTGTGTGTGTGTGTGTGTTTATTTCCTGGTTATATTATTTGACATTTCTGAAATAAATAAATAATTTTCACAAAAAAGCCTTTGAGAGAGTGTTTTCTACCATAGTAAACAAATGTTAATACCTCACAGCGGAATCGGCGTCAGGCTGGAGTGTAATGTTTGTGGGCGAAACATCAGCCGGCTGTTTTGGCACCGTGTACGTCAATGCTGTTATGACACACATATTGCTGCCTTTGTGCAAATGAAAAAAAAAATCTGTTTGGGTTAAATGCAGTAACGTACCATGTGTGTGTGTGTGTGTGTGTGTGTGTGTGTGTGTGTGTGTGTGTTAATAAAAGTAAAGTGTGAGGTGAAAGGACGTCAACAAACACAGTAATTACTGGCTAAACAACAGCTAATTTAAGCATAAACTAACAAGCGTCACATGAACAATCACCACTTTTATCATCAAGACAAAAGATTTGGACTGCTGTTCCTTTCATCTTGTGATTGCAGCAGATGGACTATAATTACTGCCGCCTCTGCTGCCGGACTTGATCTGTCGGATAAAAGGAAATCTGTGATCACTTTTGGAGGAAGTGTATTTATATCCGATTCTTCTTTTAAGGAGATATGGATTTAAATCAATGATCAGGTGTCTTAATTTCTTGTCTTACGGTTGAGTTGGTTTCCTTGTGTAACGGGATTGTCCGATACGAGGTGCACCTTCCCAGCACTACGGAAAGTGTGGTATCTATTTCTGCTCCTTCCTGCCACGGCTTAGAGCAGGCATCCATATCTTACCATAAACCAGTCGTAGTTCTCTCAGGACCAATATCTGTCAGCCTCGCTGAGTGAAATGCTGTTTCCTGTTTGGTTTGTCCAAGCAGTGCCAGCTCGCGTTCTCTCTCTCTCTCTCTTTCTCATACGGGCTGATCTGATGCTCTTACTCAACTTTGACCCTGCTTAACTGAAACCATTGTTCTTTGCTTGCTTTTCTCCAGTCACAGGAAGTCATGCTCTGAACTCACGGCCTTAGACCTGGTCGTAAAGGCAGGTTAGAAAATACCAAGAAGTTTTTAGTAAGATTAGATTTTTCTGTCGTTTTCTAACAGATCAAACAACTATTTTAGTGTTTCAATCATGTTTGTCTGTGGTGCATTAATCTTTCATCCACTCTTTAAAGAGATGTTCCCCGTTTGACTGTCTCCCTCATCCTCCTCTGTTATTGCTGTATTCTAAACCACTACACTCCCACGCAGAGTGCTGCAGCCCAGCTGCAGAAGGGAGATGACAAGTGAAAAACGTAAAAAAAAAAAAAGTCAGATCTTCTTTGGCTTAGTTGCAGGGGCAGCTAGTCGACTCCAAGCCTCATGCTGACTCTGAGGAAGGAAGTAAAGTAAGCTCTGTCTCCTGAGCTGTGATGTTACATGTTTGTTCTGCTGCTCGACATCCAGAAGCTGAACTACCTGACAAACTATCTGCTGAGAATCTTTGATGAGGCGGTTTTGTTAAAGACTAAAAGGAGTGGCGAGAACCTTCACGAGTGCATCTCAGTGGGAGTGCATAAGGGACAGCTGAAAAGATGAAGAGGCTGAAGATATGAAGGAGGGACGCGCAGCGCCGCAGACCGATGAGTGTCTAAGAAAGTAAGAGCAGCGCCGTCTCCATCAGCCCTAATAGAAACACGCAGCGGCCCATTATGGATAGGTGTTTGAGAATAAATCATCTAAGAGGCCCCATTTCAAAGCATTACCCTGTCAAACCTAATCTACCCCACCTCTATCCGTTCCCCCCTCCCGTCTGGCTCAGCTCTCGACGTCCTCCCTCCCTCAGTGAGCAAAGCCGTTCGCCGCCTCAGGCAAGGGCTGGGAACATAAGAGCAAAGTCAGAGCAGAGTCACGGATTCAAGTCACCACTACAGTCTTTGCTTCAACACGAGCAGCCTCTCTCGCTGTGAGCTCAACGCTCAGGCTTAACTCACCCGTGCGGCGTTTGGTCGCCCAACTTTAGGCCTCAAACTGAATTTGTCAGGATTTTTCAGAACAAGAATGCTGGAGCCGTTTGGAGAACCAAAGGAAAACAAGTTAATAGTCTTTGATGTGACCACTGCTGCAGCGAACATGGATGAGAACCGCTTTCCTCATGTCTCCTCTCTGTCTGTCACACAGTGTGGTTTTTACCACAAGACACATCTCTTATCCTTCTGGGAACCATAAGGCCAACCTCTAAAGCAGCATGGCAAAGCAACAAATGGACCAGCTCACAGATCCAGTAGAAAAAATAAAAGTTACGCAGGATCTGCTCCTCTGCACGCACGAAGCTCGTTTTTAATTTAAATCAATTAAGTTTAAATGTTTTAAAGTTAAATTAGCATTTTTTATGTGCATACACAGAATTAACAGTGTAATGACTTGGCAGGGCTTCTGATACATGAGAACTGTTTCACACAGCTCTGCACTTCCGTTCTCACTTAAGGACAAGCCCCATTGATCGGTTGGGATATGGGGCAATAAGCCTTGTGTGTTTTTCCATGACTCCCTCCAGCGCTGAGGCAGACTGATGCTCCGGGCTGCTGTGACTGAGAGGGCTCAGCCCACTGACTGACAGTGCTGGATAAGGGGATAGTGTGTCTGCCCTCAGTGCCAGCGCAGCTAGAAGTGATAAACACCAGCAACCTGATCCAGAGACAAGAGACGCCTCTGCCTCCGACGGAGCTCAAACTTAATGCACTTCTGTTCTTCTTAGCCAAGTCCAGATTTGCCCGGCTCGCTCCTGCTGAGTCCGACACATCCTGGCCAGATGGAGGTCAGCGGAGCCTATTCCAGTCGTTTTTTTTTCCCCCACTCCTTTTTTTTGTTTCCTGGCTTTAATACCACGTGTACAAACCATTTACAATCTCAATCTCGCTTCTTTTTTATAGCCGAGCCTTTCAGTCTCCAATCCTCTGAAGCCTTTCTGTTGCGAGACCTCAGCATTTACTCTAGTCTGGAAAATTTATAGAAATTTGTTTATTTATTTATTTGACTACTCTTGTGCAAATAGGCCCTGGACCCTGCCCTTGTCGTAATGGCAATGTAAACATGGGGAAAGTAATTTGAATTCTAACAAAGTGGAGATTAGCTGGTGACAGTTTGTGGCACGGGCGATTATTCCTAAAATAATCCTGTTCTGATATGCATCTGCGCCCCGGCAGGGATTTTCAATTTGTTTTCCCATTGCTGCATGTAAACAAGCTCTAGTGTCTCCTTATCGTGGCGTCGCATGGACAAGGAAAGAGCATATGCCCCCCCCACCGCCCCATCTCACCGCACAACCTGTCTCCTCCAGCCTGCATCTGGTTAAAGTCGCTGAGCCGCCGCGCTTGTCTGGGTTTCAACAAGTCTCTTTATCGAGAGGTGGTAGCGAGCTTTATGTGTGTACCTGCAAGTCATTTGCAAACATGAAGCCCTCAAAACGCAGCTCCTGAATATGTTCTGCTTGAGAGGTTCTGCCCATTCCCTGTTTGAAAAGGCAAATGTGCAGCACGGCAAAATGGCCTCCTGTCTGCCAAAGGGGGCCATCCTTCTTCCAGGCCTGGAGCATGTGATAAATGTTTACACTTTAATTGTCAACTAGAAGTTTTTGAAAAGAATTGCATATTTATCTGAATTACTTCCATTAAAAAGCCGCTTTAATTTAAACTTTGAAAGTTCACCCTTACTGTTTAGTATTCTAAAGATTTATTGGCTCAGCTGTTGATTTAGTAAAGAAAGGGAGTTTTACATGATACCATTTCAGAGTCAAGAGAAAGTTCTAGCAGCAAAAATAAAGTGTTTTGCTCACCTATCCCTTTCCTGGTGGGTTGAATGCTGCGGGACCATTTATCTCTTCCTGATTGATTGCTCCGGACGGAAGCTAATCAGTATGTAGCTTGTTTAGTCTGAATGTTTATGGGGATTATGGAAGGATAAACATGATAATCCCCAATGTTGTGCAGGACTTCCAATTATGATGCTGCCTCGCCCAAAATAAGGTCAGCATAGATTTAACCTATTAATGCAACGTAAGCTAGCCAACATCGCTTCCTCCAATGTTAATTTCGCCAACGCTGAACCGCGAGTTGGGAGGTGGGTCCGGACCCACACCAACCTGGCTGGATGTTATTGGTGACTCATTTGCACAACAGGAGGTTGTGACTGTATCTGACTCGAGAGGTTAGGCTGTGGTCACTGACGTGGCTGAGGCAGGCTTCCTTACAGATAGAGATAACAGGCAGAGGTGAATGTCTAGTCCATGCTGACAGTCTGGATCGATTAGGGATGGATCACTTACAAGCAGCGATCGTTACACCCCGCCCCAGCGCTCAGGTGGAGCCATGCCATGACTCACATGACCAAAGAGAGGTGATGGTCCTGACTGGAGTGCACCCTTGCGTCTTTTCCCCCCGATTGTTCCACAAGATTTTTTTTTTCTTTTTTGGGGGGTTAGAGATGATATTTAACTAACGTCACATTTATGCGTCGTCTCCTGTGATCACTGAATGACAAAAACTGCATGATTGATAGACCTTCTCTTTTCATGCCATTAATTCAGCGTGAAAGGAGAGGATGCAGAGTGGCCTGGCTTTCAGTGCGAGCCACCTCCACATCCTCCCCTCATTAATCTACTCTAATATATTCACTGCATAGAGAGCTACTTTCCTGGGGAAGAGCAAGCAGGCCTTAAATTACAATACAGAGGAGTGGAATCATTACTACCTTTAATGTTCCCAATCTAATTGAGGCATTAATTTAAGCAGTCTCCAGTGAGGATTATTCATAACTGCTTTTTAATTTAGAAGGGTGATCAGCAGAAATATTCCCAGATCAGAGACAAAAGTTTCTGGTTTAGCGGTGTTTTAAGGCCCCGTGACATCCACGGCGTAAAATAGGTGGATGAATGGAGGAGGAGTGTGCACAGCAGCATCTTCTCTGGTTGTTTTCTTGTAATGCTAAAGATTAGGTGACGTTGCCTAATGTTTGTAAATGAGATGCCACTGTAGGCTCGCTGTGTTTGCATAAACATGACTGAATGCCACCAGTCTCTTTAGATGTAGTGGGAGTGCTGCAGAACCTCTGATTATCAGGCTTAAACAATTAATTGCATAACTTTAGTAACAAATAACAGCCACATGGGAGAAATCAACCCATGAGACAAAACCGTTTTAATGTTGGACTCTAAAACACACACACACACACACACACACACACACACACACACACACACACACACACACACACACACACACACACGGGCTAACACAAGTCCATACATGCAGACAGACCATGCCCCAGGGCACAGAGTCACACTGATACTGTTCCACACATCCCCCCACCCCTACATCCTCCCCATGGCACCAGAACCAGGCATGGCATGCCATCTGGGGTTGGGAGGAGGGTTTGTTAGAGGGTTGTTGAAACCAAGTTGTACATGCTTCGACCGTGCTGCTGACCATCTGGCTTGGCATACTGTGTATCAGTAACTTTTAGCTGTCCTATTATAAACAGGAGGAAGGGATGCTAAAGGATGGAGATGGAGGGGTTGAGGGTTAAAAGCAGCCAGTGGCCTCAGTTGGATAGAAATATTCTCTGCACTGCTGCATTTTTGCCACTTTTTTGCTCTTATTATTATTTTTAAATGAGTCAGCTTTATAGTAACACCATGCACATGTCGCCACTCTTTTACTATGTTGCAGGAAGGTTTTTGCTTTTGCAAAAAAAATTAAAATAAATAATAAAATCTGTGCAAAGTGCACTGAATTAGAGTCATAACTAACAATTACCTCCATCATTTAATGTTTAGAATGGAGAGATAGCCTAAAATGCCTAAAATAGAACTCTTCACATTTCTAAATTCTTGCAAATATTGTTTCATATTTTTAAAAGAATTTGTCCAAATTAAACACATTAAATGTTCACAAGACAAAATGTTCACTTAAAATATCTTTATTCTTTTAATGCTGGTGAACTTTACAAAACAAGTATGAGTAAATACATGTAAGGAAAAATAACTGTCTCACAAATTTAGCATTAATAATACGTTACATTACTCTTTTGCTGGATTTGATCACCTGCAGTTTAAAATGTTCTGAGATTTTGGATAATCTAGAGATTTTTGTGTAAAATACATAAAGAGATAAATTAGGAATGTGTTATTAGGAAATCTTGCTTAATGCTGAAATAAAAAAAAAACTGTTTTTGTTTTGCAAAACAAACTTACATAAATAAAATGAAGCTTGTTTGGAATGTGGCGTGGACAGAATAACTCACGTCTGTCACTAGCTGATGTCTGTGAAACTTTTCTCTGGAAGGTAAAGAAAGATAAATAAGACTTATCATATGAGCATGTGATTTGTGTTTGAGGTTTCCCCTTAAAGGTAATGCATACAATGTTTCTGAACTTCAAGAACCACCCTCTCCATGTTTTGAAAAATGCACAACACTCTACCGGGCCCTAGGAGAGATCGCCCAGTTATCCTCGTGCACGCTCTGTTTGCTAGTAGCTGCCGGCCTTGCAGCGCACGCTAACTATAGAAATATGGTGATATTGAACTTCTAGCAGTAATCTGAAATGCATTTCTCCTAATAGCGTGCAAAACTTTAGCTTACCTGTCGAGCAGAAAACCGGCGACAACGGCGTCTGTGGGGAGCCCAACCTGCTCTTTCAGCGCACGCCATTGTTGAAAAGAGTCTCCTAAAAAAGCTCTGGTCTTATTTCTCACTTCGGAGGCCTTTCTCTTCTTATCATAGACGTCGAAGACACTTTTTCTCTGGCAACTCTCAGCCATTTTCAAAAGAACCTGGTGAGAACGGAGCGGTAGAATGAATGGATGAACAGAGTGCGCAGAAAGTGAAAACTAACCCAGGAGCGAGCACGTACGACGGCCTTGCGTTAGCTTCACCAGAATGATTGACAGTTATGTGGACCAATGGTTTAGACGATCCACCCGGAAGTAAAGACCTTTAATATTCTAGTTTCCCTCAAAGAGTCTCTGCAACTGTTCTCAGACCTTATTAGCTGGTATTTAGAAACAGCATCATTTCCTTTTCCCCTTTTCTGATCTTGTTACACACACATACACACACACACACACACACACACACACACACACACACACACACACACACACACACACACACACACACACACACACTCTTAGAAGTGTTTCCCAACAAACAGTGAGTGTACACCTCACCAGAACCCATGAGGAGAAATCCACTAAAACAAAGTGACTGGGTAAACAATCATAAAGCGTTTTTGGCAGGGCGAGCTACAGAAACAGGAGTAAATGACTCTGTCAGCATACTGAAAAGTTTCAGTCAAACTGCCTTGAAGGAGACGACGTGTAACGTGATCTGTTTACTGACAAGAAGATCTCGCTAAAAAAAGCTGGAATTAACACATGAAGGTCTACCCTTGCTCTGAACTTGTGAGGGAAAACATGGTAAAGTAAAGCATTCTACGTGTTTACATTGGTGCCCAATCGCTGACCAGTCGAAGGGATTCAGGGTTTTTTTTTCCTTCTTTTTTTAGGAACGGATGAGATCTGATATTGCTTTAACTTCAAAGCCAAGTAAGGGTATAGAGTTCCTAAACACATCATGAATATTGCAAGATTGTAAAGCCACTCTGATCTGAAAGAGAAACTTTTGAAGAACTCCACCCCACCTCCCCCTCAGCTTACAGTAGCCAAGCGGATGGGCAGTCCATTAACTATTTAAATGCACAGTGAGATATGAGAAGAAGTGGCCAGCATTTTAATGAAAAACAGAGAGTGAGCCGGCTCCTGATGGGAGCCCTGGTTCTGATTAACATTACTACGGCCAAGAGTTACATTTACAGGTCTGGTTGTGATTAAACTTACATTGCTATTTTCTTTTACTCTTTTTTTGTCTGTGTGTGTGTGTGTGTGTGTGTGTACGCGCTCTCTGCCTTAGCTAAAAGTGTGATACAGAGACTTCATGGCAGCTCCATTTTTATATCTGCAAGTCAAGACAGTGACAAAGTGCTACTAAATCAAAATAGGTCTGAGTAAACGCCAAAGTGTCATCTATCTTTCTCGTATTCCCAGAGGGGTTTCTCACCTATACGGCACTCATGGTTCTATCTTTTGCTCAATGCTAATAATGAACGCCCTGTATTAAAGCTGGGTGAGGCCCTGTTAAGGATTTTCTTCAAGGCTTAAGGGTGTATTCAGGGATGTGGGTATAGACTACATCACGCCAACTGCTGCTAACTATAATTAGGCAAGGGGGCTTTGTAGCAAATGGTCTAGACTTATTATTATCAATTAATGCTGAATTAATCCAGACAAACGCATTTACATGCCAATGGTTTACAGTGGTTTGTAAATGCATTTTTGGTAGAAAACATTAGTTCAGCTTGTACGGAAGCATATTACTGTCAGTGTGGGGAAAAACTATAGGAGCAGTATCTCGTAATAACGAGAATGTTTTTCATTATAACTTGATATAAATCTTATTTTAACGAGAAACTTTCTCAAAGTAATGTTTTTAATATCTCGTAATAACAATGTTTGAATCTCGTCTAGCAAAAAAAAGGATGGGGAAGATGGAGAGCCTCCATATGCCTTTTTAGATGCTTTGTCAGACAAACATGTTCCACCACACTTCAGTCAAGATGTCCTCCACTTTGAAAACAACGGAAAAAACAGCTCTCACGTGGATTTCTTGTCCATGCAAATTTGCCGTATTTCCGCTTTCTATTTGAGGTGCAGCTTTCAAAGTAAAAGTTGACTTCCTGTTCTTGCTTTTTCAATTTAATTGAAATTTTTTAAAACCTTTTTACAATAATAAGATGATATGCACAAAGAGTATGTTCCGATATTACGTTAGACGTGTATTATTTGTGTGGGTGTTATGCACCTGTTACACTTAAACGCAGCCTCTCATCACGAAGAGCTGTCCGTCTGTTGCCTTGACAACACGTTGTGCCGGAGCCAGCGGAGAAGAGAGCTAGCGAGTTTAGGCATCGATTGAGTTAGGCACCAATGATCTGCAGTTTTTCCCCCTTTGTTGTGGCGCTGCTGCTGCTGTACTTCCTAAAAGTTAAACATCAAAACTGGAATAACTGCCTCGTTCATTTGGAGTAGAACGCCACAACATATAATCGCCATTTTACTCTAACGACCTTTCTTGTTATTACGAGATATTAAACACATTATTACGTGAAACTCTTGTTAAAATGACTCTTATGTGTTATTATGAGAAGTTTTATCAATAAGAGAAGATTTAAATAACGTTATGACGAAAAACGCCTTCTTAAATTTTTTCTCACACTGACGGCACTAAGCTTCCGTAAGCTTGGGTTTATAAGGGAAAACATTCAACAGAAACATGACAGAACCTTATTGTGCAGATTTTTTTCAAACTATCTAGTTTGACTTTTATTTTATTTTATTTTAAGGTTGAGTTCATGTATCCAGCATGTAGACATAGCAATAACAGGCAGAATTTCTCCACCACCATAGCCTGTGCACAATGACATGAGTTTGTTTGACAGCGGCCAGCTCTTACATTTTAGACATCTTATCAATGTGTACACAATAAAGGGGGATAAGGTCTACAGGTCAACTGTACCTGGATGTCCCTAGGTCACGGTGCAGCAGTGGGGTGATCGCTGTTTTGCTGTGGAGACCCTAAAGTTGTGGAACAAACTGCCCCCTGACCTATGAACCATTACAGACCCATCACTCTGTAAAAGTGTACTTAAATGTACATTTGCTGTCAGACTTTTAATTCCTATGGGTGCCCACAATTACTGCATTCTGTTTAAATTTAAATTTTTATTGGTTTTTATTTGTTTTTCTTACCATTGTATCATTATTTTGATAACTACATTTTACCCTTTTACTGTAAAAAAGTCTGGCCACCTTTCGGTACTCTACAAAGAAACATTGATTGATTGATTAATTGACTGAATAATGATATTTTATAGCTTTACCTGTGGTTTCCCATTAGAAAAGTTTGTGTTTGATTGCAAAATGTTTAATTCCTAAACTTAACCATCTTATTCTCATCGCCAAATCATGTCAGTTTTAATATTGACCCCTATCTATAGACAGGAGTACAACACTAAAAATGGTATTTTAAAATCATGCTCATCTACAATTTGACTTCTCTGTATGGCACGGTAAAAGTGATGCAAAACCGTTGTTACTGTTTAACACACTACTATGTACTACAGTCATCGTCTTAGTTATTGTTCTGTGCAATAATGTGGAAAAAGTGTCAGAACAAAACGTGCCGGACATAATTTGCATTTATTTCTGCATTTTCTTCAAACTGAATTATCCAAATGTGCACTAGAAACCACATAAAAGACTTTTGGGAAGTAGGTAGAGGAGTAGCACCACTGCTTTTTATTTTTGATCAAACAAAATCAATAAAACAAAATAAAAACAGCACATTTGACTTTGTGTCAAGATTATCAATCATTACAAATATATCTGCAAACAGAAAAATGAAAGTGCTCGCTTTTGTAAAATGTGTGTGGGTTCTTTATATTTAAATATTTTTATACATCAATTTGAAAACCAGCTATTTTCCTCATTTTCAAAGAGTCTTTGGTAGTTTTACCCTTGAGACATTACAACAACAGCCACTTGAGCTCCCCCGGGCAGTGTGTTAAGAGGCTGTGAAGACTCAGAGAGACTTAAAGACCAACGGCACGCCTCTGAAGACAAGCATGCATCTTTGCTTTGCTCTCACTTCACACACACACACACGCACGCACGCACACACACACACTCCCCGGCAGAGTCGATAAACTGTTTGTTTCTCTCACTTTCATTCGCCATGCGAATCCCTCGCATAGCTGTCTGTGATCACGATATGAGATGCCGCTCACTCTCTCCCTCCTCCTCTGAAGCAGCGCTCAGTCTTGTGCTGCAGCGCAACAGGAAGCCATTTAAGTCGCTACCCATTGTTCCACTCTGTTTCTCTAAAAGAAAAAAAAGAAAAGCCTTTATCACTTCTACAAAGCACTACGCCACAGCAGAAAAAAAGAAAATATTTGTTAGTTTTTGGTAGCTGCTGCTTAAATCTCACCCTGGAGACGAGCACATTGGGAACACGATAAATTAAGAGATGAAGTTTAGTGAGAGGATAATTTGAGTGATGGCAGCAGGGCTGTGTACTGTAGCAGGGACCCTGCAGCTTCCTCTTGCTGTCGGAAAGCCCTCACATGAGCTTCCCTGTTGCTCTTAACTTTCTGCCTTCTTTTCTTCCAGCGTGCAAACAAATGCTAAATAAAAACACTTCTGGATAGATAATTTGTTGGGGTGACTGACATGTTTGCACACTTATGAAACTGCTTTTATTAATCCAACCACTGAAACTTTCTAAACACTTCAAGTCTAATGAGCATCAAGTCTTTTTTCTGAGGCCTTTGTCAGAATGCAACAGGCTGGGCAGCATTTGTGTTAGTTTTATATCCCCAAACCCCTGCCCCACGTTTATTTTGTTTGTCTTTATTTACACGATTATTGCACAATAAAACTTAAGAATTTAAACTTTTAAACAAAAGAGCATCTTATAAAATTAATGTTGCATGTTTTACATCTGTGATGAAAATATTTCACTTAATTATTGTAAAATGTGCCAAAGGGTTTTAATCAGTTTCCTTTTCAATGCCACACAGGAAGTTGACTAAAACCCTCATGATCACTAGCAGGTTTTCACAAAAGTGGCAACTGTTTACTTTTAAAATGTTTGTGAATGAGATCCTTACTTTTTCAGAAACACAAAATACCTTTCAGAAGGATCCACTAGATCAGAATAATAGTACCTTATAGTCACTGTGGTCATAAAGGGATGGACATGGTCAGCAACAATACTCAGGTAGGCTGTGGCGTTGCAACGATGATCAATTAGTACTAAGAGGCCCAATGTGTGCCAAGAAAATGTCCCCCACACCAGTACACCACCACCAGCCTGAACCGTTGATACAAGGCAGGATGGATCCATGCTTTCATGTTGTTGACACCAAATTCTGACCCTACCAAACAAATGTCACAGCAGAAATCGAGACTCATCAGACCAGGCAACATTTTTCCAATCTTCTGTTGTCCAGTTTTGGTGAGCCTGTGTGAATTGTAGCCTCAGTTTCCTGTTCTTAGCTGACAGGAGTGACACCCGGTGTGGTCTTCTGCTGCTGTAGTCCATCTGCCTCAAGGTTCCACGTGTTGGGCGTTCAGAGACACTCTTCTGCATACCTTGGTTGTAACGAGTGGTTATTTGAGTTACTGTTGCTTTTCTATCAGCTCCAACCAGTCTGGCCATTCTTCTCTGACCTCTGGCATCAACAAGACATTTTCACCCACAGAACTGCCGCTCACTGGATGTTTTCCCTTTTTCGGACCATTCTCTGTAAACCCTAGAGATGGTTGTGCGTGACAATCCCAGAAGATCAGCAGTTTCTGAAATACTCAGACCAGCCCGTCTGGCACCAACAACCATGCCACGTTCAAAGTCATTTAAATCACCTTTCTTCCCCGTTCTGAAGCTCGGTTTGAACTGCAGCGGATTGTTTGACCATGTCAACATGCCTAAATGCAATGAGTTGCCACCATGTGATTGGCTGATTAGTCATTTGCGTTAACGAGCAGTTGGACAGGTGTACCCAATAAAGTGGCCAGTGAGTGTGTGTGTGTGCAGTATATATATATATATATATATATATATATATATATATATATATATATATATATATATATATATATATATATATATATATATATATATATATATACACTGCACACACACACACACTCATATATATATATATCAGTATATATGGAGAAAGAGTATACAGGTTACTTTGTGCTGGAATACTATAAAACTTGAATATTTTGCTCAATCAGAGAAACTGTATAAAGTAGCTATGCTACATAGCTGATAGGATGAATAGCACTATGGCATATTTCATTGCTCCTGATGCACAAACACTCAGTCTGATGCTGAAGAACCTTCTGGGAGAAAGCAGCTCAAACTGATCTATTCCCAAACATTTTAAATGCATATCACGCCTCGCAAGACATTCCAAACGTTTTCAGGATTTAAACCCCATGATCCCATCTTAGTGGTTACATTTGTAAGAACCGTGCTAAACTTCTTCTCTTTACCTGATGAGGAATGTGTCTCAGGACAGAGCTGCTCTGGCTGCGGTGACGGATTCTGGACTGGAGTGACCCCTGGGCTTGTACCTGAAACCGAGGGCACCCATCTGTAGAAAGGCTTTGTCATCCTATCACCATTTCTTTTCTCTCTGACTTATTCCCCCCGCAGGCATCTCTGGGCTTCCATTACCTCTGTGTGTATTGTGGGAATGTCAGGCTTTTACTGTCTGAATGTAGTACATGTCAGATTGATGTGAAGGGGTCTATAACAATGACCTGGCTTATGTTCGCTCCTCGACACATAGACAGATTTTTAGCTGCGGTGGAGAGCAGGACAAAGTCTCTCACAAGGAAATAAAAAGAGATGACTGATGCACAAGCAGGAGGAGAGTGACTTGAAATACACAAATCTGGCAAGAAGGTGTCAATAAAACATCTTTAAAGTATTGTAGAGCCTCTATTCTCTGGTTATGAGATGTTGTAAAACTTTTTTCTTAACAAAAACGAAACCATGAATTCAAACTATTGCAACAAAATAGTCACAAGCTGGTTGGTTGCAGATGATTTAATTGCACTTCCTGTCTACAGCTCCTAAACACGTAGGTTTGAGAAAAGGAGTTTCTTTTCTCCTCAACAGAACCATTAAGGGGCTCTAAGGCTGTGTAATCACTGTCCTGCCTCTGCTGCTGCGTTTCTCCTTTTTTATTAGAATTGAATCTGACAGCTTCTCTCATTGGAGGAGAGGGCTTTGAACCTGAGGGCTCCTCTATGTACCAGAGGCTCCATAACGGGGGACTGCCCCTTAAAGGAAAAGAAAAAGCAAGAAGAAAAATGTTTACAGTTTGCTGTAAAGAGAGATTTGGCTCCTAACAATTTAGGTCAGCAGGGAATCGTCTTTAACAGCGCTGGCCTTTATGAGGAAGGATGCCAGAGATGGACAAATAGCAGGACGTTGGCTGTCAGCCGAAGCGGCAGCAGCCAGATCTGGACCTTCTTTAATGGCCGTTTTTTTAGGTACAGAGGAAGGAGCTCATAAAAAAAAAAAAAAAAACGAGACTCCTTACTTCTGGGGATCTTGTGTTTCTATCACAAACGGGAGGTGAACACAGTGAATCATACCCTGGCTGGTCCAGCCCAGAGATGGACTGCACTCCTGGTAATTGCAGTGCATCCCTGCATCGGCCACAGAGCAGAGTTATGATGCTACATTGCCACTAGCTGTCTTTATAGCACAAGGCATGGTAGGTGATTTGTCAACACAGTAAACATGCAGTTTGAGGAAAGTGTTGTGTAATGCGATGATGTTTCTTGGATGCGGTTCATCCCACAAGGTTTTATTTGTGACAGCACTGACGGTGTTTCTCTGCCTTAGGTGGCGGGCCCTTCCTCTCTACATGCTCACACCTTTAACGACTTCTTAAATGTCACAGAATGTCAAGCAGAGGGATAAAAGCAGAGGACCTCGTTCTGCTTGCCAGTGATCCTTGGGAGTTTTTACTACGCTACAGCGCTGCCGGGCAGGACACATGCACTCAGGTGTGGCCCAGATTTCACCAGACTGGCTGGTGACATGATTTAATGCTCCTGATACTAAGGAGCCAAAAGAAAAGAGCCTCTTCTCACTGAAAAGGCTCTTGTATCTACACGCTACTCAGTGGGGGAAAAAATCCATTCATCACTAGTTGTTTCTCGGAGAATTACAGTTAGTGTTCTCGGTTGTCTGTCAAGCGAATATCGCACAATAACCACGTTGATTTTTCTTTGTTTCAAAAAGGTTTTAAATCAGTGGAAGCTGACTGTTTATTCCCCTGAGGAGCAGAGATGGGCTACTGCTGTGAAGAAATGAGCATCAATTTTCCAGTGAGCTAACCAGGCAGCTCATCTCCATTAGCGTTAGTCTAACCAGCTCCTCTCTGGATCCTTTAGCTGTGATCTCGCCCACAGCCAGCTGGGTGTTTAGTGTGTGTGTGTGTGTGTGTGTGTGTGTGAGATCAGTGCTCTGAGCTCTACAGCTGTGAGAGATCTAAGCCTAAGGCCATGATGGTGCTCGGTTAAGCTCAGCAGCGTTAGCCTGTATCACTTACGCTGCAACAGAGACACAGCGTGTGGTCCTCAAAGACAACGACTTATGACCGTCCACCAACTCACTTCCTTTGGCCACAGTCAGCTTTATAACCTTCAGAGAGAACACGCTGCAGCAAAGAGGGCTGCATTTAAATGGACACATGTCTCATGCAAAAAAGCTTTTTATGTAATTTTAGAAAAAGCATTTAAATATGATTTCAGTCTGGAAATTCAAACAGGAACAAATTCATCTTTATGAATACTCATGCTTTTGTTCTTCTACAATTAGTATTTCCTTATACATCTTTTGTAATTAAATTGCACATCCTAACAAGGATAGAGACATCCTTGAAGGACAAAGCAGGTCTATTGACCTGCCTCACATCTCTGAAGAGAATCTCTCTAGTCCACTTCTTTTGAACATTAGTTTTAGGCTTGAGAATGGAGGTATAGATGTATAGATGAGCTATAATCCATGTGGTTCTATCTCCATCTGAAACCTTCTTTCCAATACCTTTGTACTTCTACATTCGATAGCCCTCAAAAAGCCAAAGTGAGCCCTTTGAGGACTCCACAAAGTTTGCAAGATCCTGGAAAGAAACTGTCATGCATAATTTGCATGGTATTTTCTTTACGTGGACTCCCGGCTAAAGAAACGGCTGCCATATCAGCCAGTCAGCTGTGGTCTGCATGGTGGGTGTGTGTGTGCGCGCGCGTGTGTGTAGCGTGGTAATGAATGAAAGTAAATGGCAGGGTATGAAGCACTTCCTATCGTAATTTCACACTTGTCAGCTCTCGTGAAGAAACTTCACCTTTACACAAGGATAGCAGAACAAACCAGGCTGGAGAAAAATAGAGAATATGTCTCGGTGTTGTGAGAGAAGCTCACAATGAAAAGATAATTTCCCTCGCAAATGCATTTGGTTCTTATTTCCACTAAAAAGATGCAAAATGAAATTCAAAATATGTGTTAATGACAAACTCCCAGGAAACAATTAACTGTTTAGCTTATTAGCAAACCAGGAATGTTTATTAGATATGAAATAACCATTCATGTCCCTTTAACTTCCATAATAACATTTTTTTATTCATGTGGTACATAAAATTTGTAAATATTTTAATGCAATAATAACAACATCTACTAAAAATACTAACTTTTTATTGAAAAAAATCTTAAAGTTTTGAGATATTTTTCTTTTTTGTTGTATTCAGTGTCTATTTTAAAAGGTATAGGGCAGGGGTATTCCATTCTGGTTCTGGAGGGCCGGTATCCAGCACGTTTTAGTTTTAACTCTGTTTCAACACACCTGATTTCAATCAGCAGGTGATTAACAGGCTTCTACAGAGCCTGATGAGCTGCTGCACAGGTGATTCAATCACTGAGTGTGTTGGAGCAGAGAAACGTGCTGGATACCGGCTCGGAATTTAATACCCCTGGGATAGGGATTAAATTTTTCTCTACCAAATGGGAATTATTCTGCATCTGATCATTAGAGGATCCCTGAAACATTGTAGTTCTGGAAATCTACATTCATTAGTTTATTATATTACTGTACCAATAAAAATGATTTTTTTTAAACTATTATTGAGTCTTAAATTAGTTTGTTTATCTCAGGCAATAACTTTAAAATAAATAAGAAAATAAAGTTTAAAATGTTTTTAGAACATCTGTATGAGGGATGGATCACCTCTTCTGGTGCCAGACTGTTTATTTTAATATAATTTTCTAACTGGAAAGAACTTCTGTCAGGATTTGTGAAGGTGCAGATTCAAACACAGGTAAACCAGGAGGCAGCCAGGTACACTTAACTTAAATATTTGAATAAGAAACTCCAGAGCACAGGCACCGATAGAAAAAGTCAAGAACACAATGAACTGACCGTGAGACGTGAACTGAACCGGGTTTAAATAGAATCGGGAAGTGAAGGGAAAGAGAAGGGACAAGGTGTGCTGACTGCTGACAGGTGAGACTAATAACTGGGAGAGGAGGGATGCCACCACACAGGCAAGGGGAGGAGCTGGGAGAAAAATAATAATCTTTAACAGAGAAACAAGGAAACACGAAGCTGAAAAGTGAAGGGAACTACTCGGAAGGAATGAGGAATAACTAAAGGGGCTGAAAGATAAATAAATATAAAAATAAACAGAAACACTGGGGGAAGCCTGGGAGAACAAAATTTAAACTAAAGCCTGCTGAACACTGGAAGCTTCAGCGTGGCGGAACGGCAGTGGAACGGTTTACTCGCGATTTACGCTGCTTGCCAGTGCACACCGGGAGAATCTCAGCCATGAAGCGGCTTCACCGCCGCACTCCTCGCTGGACTTCAAAGGTCACGGTTTGTTTATTTCATCCACCATTAAACCAAAAAGAAGGAAATCACGTCTGACATCGCTGTTTGATGTCATATATAATGTTGTTCCTCTCCACTGCCAGCATTAAAGCCATGAAAAACACACCGCTGCACTTCTCAAACACTGCGGTAAGTAAATAAGCCGTGAGGTCACACCTATAGATGTAATCTACATAGATATGAAATCGCATCGCTGCAATAGACTTTTATTTTGAAAATTAACGGGGATTTTACACTGAAACCATGTGCGATTTCCTGTCTAGCCCTATATCAACTGTGGAAATGTATGCATCATGCATGCTGCGGCACCCGGTAACAATAGAACTCGATCCTATCTTTAGCAGCGCAGCGTGCCGCTTCTGGGATGCGTCTGAAAATTGCCGCGTCGCTCGCGGCTGGTTTGAATCACCCCCATAGACTATAATGGATTCTATTTGAAGCAGCGACGTTCCTCGCCGCTGATGCTTCCAGTGTGCAGTCGGGGTAAGACACGGGAAAATGCTGAAAACAGAGAAACACGACGGACATGGGACCAACTATCCAGAAAAAATAGGTAACTCATGTTAGAGTATTTCAAACAAAAAACAAATTACTTATTACTCAGTTCTGAGTTACTCAAAATGGGTAAACATATTCAACTACTTGGTATTGTTTTGCTAATTTTGAATCAGGTGTGTTTTGTATTTTAAAAAACAAGAACCATTTGTGAGTGGTCACTTCTAATTAGGTAGTAAAAATCAGTTCAATTCATCAACATATGTCAACATATCTTTGTTTTATTATGCAGTGAATCTCAAATTTCATTGTGTTGAGGTAAAAAGCTGAATCACATTGCCTTTAAACATTTTCAGCTAATCTTGAAGGAATTCAAGATACATCTGGACAACACGCCAGAGGTGCTCTACCCTTGTTTAGGTTTAGCAGTGCAAAACACACTGTAAAAAATTACTTTGTTTGTTAAAAAAGCTGTACTATATGTTTTTGTGACGTGATCCAAAAGGGCTTCGAATGACGGCAACTGGACTTCTTTGGTTTCTTGAAGATGTTTTGCTTATCATCCGAGGAGCAAATGAGAAGCGAAAGGTCTTCAAGAAACCAAAGAAGTCCAGTTGCCGTCATTCGAACCCTTTTTGGATTACCATGACCTGGGTGACTGAGAACCTTTGTGATATGGGCTGTGAGAGGACGAGCCTTCATAACATTTTGATAACAAGTTCCTTTTTAATTGCAATCATTTTGAAGGAACACCTGTTGTAAATGAGAACGCCCCCCCTTGACAACAGAAACACCTCCTTCTTTTATTCGCTCCTGAATTGTTATTTCACATCCTGTCTCAATCAATCTTTCAAAATAAGATGGTGATAATTTTGATTATTGCAAAAAAAATATATTTCTAAATAAGATATTGTAATGGTTATGATTAGGATTACTTAATGTAATTGTGTAAAAACAACAAATACTTACAGACATATTGTGTAGACTTTTATTTTGACACATGCCCATTTTGATTGGTTGATGAAATGCTACAGTAACCCCCACTAAGGCTAACCCGACCCCGCTCCTTACCCGTGACTAAACGTCTAAACTCCCACAAATTGGCTCAATGTGACTAATAAAATTAAATAAAATAAATAATAAAAATATTAGCATGCATTTTTGCGAAGTTCAAGTAGATGTAGGTCACACAGAGTGAAAAACAGCATCACCGGTGTGTTTGTGTGTCTTTCCACAAAAGACAGAGCAGAGGAAAGGAAGAGGTGAGCAGAGATAGGATATGGGGGGATTTCTCTAGGGGGCTTAAACAAACTGACTAAAGTGGTCCTGATTTCTGATCAGGCAACGAGAAAAGAACACTTAGCACTGGTGGAGACTCTCTAAACAGCCGCTGAGGAATTACTGAGAAACTTAGCAGCTCCTGTACCAAACCGCTTCCCAAACCAAGTTCTATACTAAAATAGAGCAGGTGATGAAGAGCAACCAAGTAAAATAAGACATGCTTACACGCAGCTATCCTCCAGCCACTCACACATTCACAGGTGCATGAAAAGCCGCTGCACCAATAAGCAAAGCACTCCGGATAGTTGTCTCAAAGCGGCCCAGACAAACGCATAAACTTCTACAACACCAGCTAGCAGATGCAGTGGAGTGTCTCTGAGGAGAAGCCGTAGATAATGAATGGGCCCCTCACACTCTCCAGAAAAGTGTTGCATGTGAAATCTGTTTCCACGGAGGAAAAGAAATGACCTTATTCCTTCTCCGTGTTTACACAAAGTTTGCCTGCATCACCAGGTTTGGTCTCACAAACATGAGCTTAAATTTAGACCTCATGATGTCAACACAAACACGGAATAAAAAGTTCATTTCTAATTAGATGCCCCCCCCTCCTCCCTTTTCTCCTTTTTTCTCTTCTAAAGTTCATCTCAATTAGTCCCACCTCGGCCCCACTTTCAGGTCTCAGTGATTTGTCAATGCCTCAAATTCTATGTAGCGCAGTGTGGTCACGATGCGGCGTGTGATGTTTTTTCTGTTCTTTTGCACGCACGCTTCTGTTTACGCTATGTGTGTGACCTTGACAAAAAAGGGACTCCTGTGCCCTTGACATTTACTTCTTGTTCTTATGATGAATTGCGGGGGTTATTTGCTAGTTCACAGGAGGATCCCTGCTTTGTTCCCCAACATTCACACAGACATTCATGGTATTCTTAATAGGAAACGTCTGTTTTGTTGTTATTTTCCTCTTTAACTGGAATGCTACTGAGAAACACCAAAATACACTTAAAATAATAAATAATCTGGAAAAAACACACTATACACACGTCTAATAATAAAATATATCAAGTATATTAACAAGTTTGTAACTGATGAGACACTTTAGAGACAGATATACATGACTTCCTCCGGTATTTAGAATCCATCTTTAGAAAAAATATCAAACATTTAATTTAAAAGATTTACAGAGTGTGTCTGACTTATGTGCCGATGCTAAGAGCCTACGTAAGGTTCTGAAAGTCTGCCCTGTCCACTTTGTGACACCCTCACGTAAGCCGATCAATCAGCTGTAATGAAACCCATCAGGTCACCTTTGAAATTTATCATTTTTTTTGTCTGCGTAAAATGAAACCTCGGCTTGATGGTATGGAAGCTAAATTTAGGTTACCTATATGCTAACATATCCTTATACCTCCTCTTTTTGAAGAAAACAGGAAAAACCAGTCCTATGAATTACGCTGAGACACTGAGACCATATATGCTCATGTACTTCCTGACCTCAGACATGTGACTCTTTATGTTTTGCTCACGTGTTTCCTGCTATTTTGAATTTCATAAATCAATGAGGATTAATAAAAATAAATTAAAGTGAAGCGTGCACAATTTAAGTTTAAAATATTGGTCAAAGAAGCTATTAACTTTGTTTTTTTATTGATATGGTGCTTATTTTTTCCCTCTCTTGCAGGATTTCGAGGTGGTTAGCATCTCTTGTTTGCACACAATCCATCTGATTATTGCCCGCTTCGTACCTCACACACAGCTTCATTTGCAACGATTTTGCCAAGAACTTCTCAAATTTTGCATAAAGATGCATTAAGATGAGCAATCATAAACACTGATCATCTTGTTTATGTTAAATGCTTTAGAAAATGTCAGTATCAGATGGAAGCTTGCTGTAAATTTACTGTTTATGTTGTCGGGAACATTTCAAACGTTTCATAAAATATTTAACCATATAACCTCTCAAAGCTCCAGTATGGTTCATTTTCTGCAAATGGCATAAAAACAACCCCCAAACACCCTTATTCAAGCATTTTTATAAAGAAACAAGCTTTGCTTATGTGTTTGTTGATTTGTTTATTTATTTCTTTATTTTGCCGTGGTCATTTTTTTTTCCTGCTGAACACAGCTGCTTGGGCCCTGCCATGCAGAAAGGCCCAATATGGCTCTGTCTGTAAATCGGAGTCCGGGGGCCACAACGGGAAAAAAACAAGGGAGAACCACCCGGCGAAATTTAGCACACGATGGCTCCCAGTGGGCATCATTTGGGGACCAGAGAGGTTTTTTCTCCTCATTCTCTCTTTTCTTTTTCTTGCATGGTGAGCAAGTTGGAAAGCGCTGCCCCAACATTGCTGCTGACACAACCACTCAGGGACGGCTGTAACAGCTCTCTTAGCATGGCACCTGTTATTGAGCCATCAGAGAAGCAGAGAATAAGGGGAAAAGAGAAAATTGGGGAGGGAGAGAAAGCAGGAAGAAGGAGGTGAAGCAGAGAAACTGTGATTTTTGGGGATCTCGTAACTCTGCTGCTGCACCAGCGAGCGGGTGTAACGGGATCTCAGCAGAGAGCGATCTTTTCTCTGGTTGTGCATCCTTTAATTTGATCTCCTAAATCAAGCAAACAACCTGATCATAATTAGATTCACTTTGCAAAACAAATAGTGTTGTTTTTTTAATATCTAGCAGTAACAGTTCAGTTCCTCCTGTTTGCTTTTTATCACATTCTCCTCCAACTGTTTCTTTTCCATTTCAGTGCATCTAAAATTACTTTACCACGCCGTGTGTCTCTCACGCAACTGTTTTCCATTTATCTTCATCCCGTGAATACAATTGGCTTTTGGACTGAAGTGATTCATAATGCTTTCATCAAACTTGTAATGATCTTAAACACTCCCTACATCTCCCGTCTTACTAAGATAAACGAGCTCGACGAGTACAGTAAAAGGAGAAGTATTAATAGCAGATGATGCTCCTTGTTTTCATTCTTAATTGATTTTCCAGGATACGGGGTGAAGAGATTCCATGTATTTGTTTTACCAGGTTAGCAGACTTGTTTGTAAAATATAAAAAAACCTCCGATGCAAAACAACAGAGAAGGAAAAACACTTTGTTTTCTTTTCTTTCACAGCTAATCATCAGAGGTGCACAGGAAGCTGCTGTCCGTTCAAGCAAAGCAGCTGTATTCCTCTGCAGAGCAATCAAAATGGATTAAACCAACCACGCTCCAGCTGCCTCCACGCAAATCAGATACGCCTGTGATGATGATAATCAATCCATAATAAAATAACACAACATAAATCTGATAGTGTTGTTCCAACAATTTTAATAACATAGATTTAAATATTGCCATGTGCACTGGAGTGATTTACTGATGAAAAAGTGCCATCAAGCTTATATACAACCCGTTTCTGGTGGCACGCCAATAATACCATTAACTGCATTGTTCAAACTCATTATGCGATGAGAAACACAATAATAATCACAGGACTACAAACGCACAATTTCTCCTATTGAACTAATCACTTTCGCCCACATTGTTATTCTCCCTTCGTCTTCCTCTCGGCCCGGCTCTCTTTCATCATAAATCCTGCGAGAGGCTCCGGTGTAAATCCCCAGTGCTGAATTAGTATTGTAATTTCTGGTATCCATGCACGCTTCGCTAACACGGACCTTGAAGTTATTAATCTGGAGGGGGGGACAGGTGTCACAGAAACAATATGTAGAGCAGCTGGTGTGGATTTTGAGCAGACCCCACTCCAACCAAAACCTTTAGTGTGTTAAGAACGTCTTGAATAATGTCAAGTAACGTCCTTGTGTAACATACTTGGGTTACTTAGAGTGAAAATGTTCTAAGGAAGTTTTATACTGAAAAAGTTCAATAACAGCTTCACTTTGCCCAACTTCTTTTTCAAATTTTACCTGAAAAACCCAAAAGTACAAAGACAGCAGATCACATGTTGAAACTGAGGTATGTCCCCCCCAATTTTCAATTTCTTTCCTGATTTAAGAATATTAGCAACAAATATATGAAATATGAAATAGGAAATAGGAAATATGAAATAGGAAATTGTTACAATGAAAACACAATTTTAAAAAGATAGACGGCATATGGCTGATAACTAAGACTGCCTTTTTTATTTTTGTTATTTCATAGATTCCAACTGATAGGTGGGCAGAAAACCTACCAGTACACACCGTATGCTGGAAAAAATCAGAGGACTTCAAAGCGCTTTACACTACAGTGTATCATTCATCCATTCACACGCAGGTGATGATCATTTTTAGAAAAAACTCCATCCACACGTAACTGCATAAGTGCATAGTTAAGCACATTCATAGGCATGCCAGACCTGTAGGTGGCAGTAGTTCCCCCGAATCCTATCCATTTCGTCTACCTGCTCAACGTCAACAAAACATGAAACATGGCATCTAGCTCGCTTGTGTGGACTACTAACATGTAGCAGTAATTCTGCTTATGAAAACAAAGAGACAAAAAGTGCTTGGACGATTGGTAATGCGAGCACAGCTCTGGGGGCATCCATGTTGTAGTGTAGTGCTGGGTATTGTGGCAAATTTCCTAAATCGATTCATAAGACTGAATCGATTAATCACGATTCGATTCAATTCAGTCTGGTCTTAAATAATAAGTTTTGGATAGGATCATATAGCATTGCTCTCTACTGCGTGTTTCTCTTGATATTTGCATTTAGCGTCTTTTTACGTTCTTTTCATTTAGCTGCTTATTACTGGAATTGGGTGTTGCTGAGGTAGAAAACGACGTTTCTATTGTTTAGATGAGCTTCTTCCCGTTAAGTAAATGTGCAGTTTGTATATATTTGTACACATTAAGCATGTTTTTAAAACAAATTTGTACCCGGAAGTACCTCCAGATCCGGTCCCAGGTTCGTCTGGTTCAAGGGGAAAAATCGATCTTAGGCCTAATGAATAGATTTTGCAAAATTTATATGAAATCGATCCAAAATCGATTAAATTGACTTTTTAACCCAGCCTTTAAACACACATCGCACATGGGCCGTCAGCATTTTTGTCGGTTATTCTGTCCACACAGAAACGCTTAAAAAAAACACAAATCTTCACTTTGGCCGGAATTTTTAAAAAGATTTGTTTTTGTTGCGTAAATCTGCGTATTTGTGTGGATGACAGGCTGAATCGTAGACAGATATTTTTGTTTTGGGAGATACCCGGCTACGTGTGGACAGGGCCTAAAGCACTGGATCAACCCGTAAACCGAGAACTATAGATCTCCCGCTCCATTTGTCCCTCATTTCTGAACAAAACCCCTACATACTTAAACTTCTCCACTTTTTTCTACCATTTTTAAACAATTTGTAGATCTTTTTTTTTCATACTTTCCACCTCAGTCAAGCTTCAGTGTTGTAAACGAAGCAGTTAAAAGGTCACATGAGGCCTAAAATAAAAGTTACTAGAACTTAAAGAATGAAATGAATGTTTCTTTTTGATATTTTCCTTTTTGAACCAAGCTGTTTTGATCATGTTTTTCTATGTTTACCTTTCTGATAGGCAAACCGTTAAACCATTGCACATATGGCTCATTGACAGACATGACAGATGAAACGCTTTGTTTGCTTTTGTTTAGTCGCTAACTCCTTTTTAAAATATGAGCCTTTTAAGTGATCAAAAAGACCCGGTGATATTTGATGTTTTTTGTAGACAGAAGTGAGGGGGAGGCAAAGGAAGTGTCATCTAGTAATATGCAGCTCGGGCCCTCTGTCTCTACAGTGTCTGCTGGGAAATAATGTGACATTTTGTGTTTGACACATCTAAGCAAGGGGCAAGGAAAAACGGAAGAAAGAAGGAGGAGCTAGAAGAAGGAGCGATGGGACACAGAGGAGAGTGGGGAGAGAGAGGACACAATCAATTCACCGAACCAATCTCCATCATGTCATCGCCTGTCAGCATAGATTTAAGAAAAAAAGCCTTTCAGAGACGTTCCAGAGCTGTAGACTGATCAATGACCCGGCAGCGCTGGCCCAGATGTTACTGATGTGGATCAGATAGTTGCTCATGTGGTTCCTTTAAAACACAAATGACCATCTCCTAAATGAGACACTGGGAGCAACAAAAACAAAATGCCGTTGACGGAGTTGGTGGTTGGAGAAACAAAAAATGAGGAACTTTACCTACTTATATTTTTAATACATTTGCAGTGGTCTCTAGTAGGAATGAATGCCTTGTAAGTCAGGTGCGCCTGTTTCAGCACAAAGAACTTCAGAGGACAGGATTTGGAGTCTTATTTCCTGATGTTTGGACATCTCGCCTCTGATTGGCTAACAGCAACGCGACTCTACCGTTGACTCTATTTGCTCTGCAACGTTGATGTTTTATCGCCACAAATAACACGAGTTCTGTGTGGTGGAGTTGCTAATGCTAAGGGTTAGCTTCTACTAGTGGAGACGTTTTCTGCTGTTTCCTGGACGCTAAACCAACAACAGCCTTCCCCGACGTGCGACCATGAATGTTAAGTGACAGTGTGACGTAGATCTGTCAGGATTTTCAAATCTTAGAGTTTCATAGTCTATTTTCTATCAGAAGCTAATAAAGGAAGTAGGTGTAGGACACCATTTTCACGTTCAGCCTGCATGTTAAACTCAGAGTGACCAATCATTTTTAAAAATAATAAGTAAAAAATGGTTTCTTAGTGAAGCTCCCCTTTAAAGAGGGCATGCACTCATTTCAAATAATCTTTTGTGGTCTCTGACTGAGACTTGAGTCATTTTCTGTGGAAAAAAGGTCTTGCGCTTCTGTTTCAAGAAGTAGAATTTAGTCAGAGGTGTGGGGAGCAGAAAAAAGCAGGATTTGACATCTTACTCATTAGTATTCATGATATTCAAACTTGCCTCATCTTGCCTCTGATTGGCTAACAGCAATACAACTCTTTGGGTAAAAAATGTAACAATGTTTTTTCTGCACAAATAACACAAGCCTGAATGTGTTCCGCCATTGTTGTGGAGTTGCTAATGCTCTGCTCTCTTGGCTCTCCAGCCTTCTGTGGTTGCAACCGATATGAGTGAACTTTTCTGACCTGAGCATTTTTTCATCTGTTTTCTTTCTGCAACTAATGCAGGCGATAGGGACTGAAGACTATTTTCATGTTCTGCATGCAAGCAAAAGTCAGAATGACCACTTGTATTTCAAAACAAGTATTGCATGTGTTCTCAGTGATCCTCCGCTTTAATCTATCATTATTGAACTTTGATTATACAAAATCTAAGGAGTGATCCTTTATTTCAATTATACCTATTCACCTACTGGTGGAAACAGAAAAGCCAACGTGTAATATTGAGAAATAATATCTCGTCACAGCTGGCTGACTAAAGACTACAGAATGTTGCTCCCCACTCAGGAAGCTGATTCACTAAGGAGTTCCCAAACTTCAAAGACATACATTGGATTTCTAGATAAGGACCAAAGCAGTTTCTTAAATGTGCTTACAAATTACAACCAAAGAAAAGAAACGGCATTGTTCGCTTGTGAACCAAAGCAACTTTAACGTTTGATAATAAAGCATCTTTTGTGCTTGATTGTTAAAAACACTACACAGCCATTATGGCCATTTTAACCAACAAGCAACCTGGTTTCTCCATCTGATGATGACCCAAGAGACTGAAACTTAAACTTAAAAACGTGAGTAATTTCCATGCCTCAACAAATACAGATATGTTGTTTTCTCACACACACACAAACACACGAACATATTAATTAGATTGTAACATCAAGGTGAAATTTGCAAATGCCATGAGATGGTGAGATGTGACAAATTGGTCTGCCTTCATTGAGCTGTCTCAAACGTGGCACAAAACAATTTGTCAATCAGACAGAGAAACTGTGATATCGTTGTTCAAAACGGTAGTGATTTATGTCGCTGTAGCAACACCACCATATGTCTGAGCAAATCTGACACACGGGACGGGACCCAAGCAGACGTGGGGCAAAATGTTGCTGTTATGATAAGCTTCTGCAGTGTCATAAGATTTACTCAGTCCTGCATTTATTGTTCACAAGAATCTTGTATTAATGATGGGAGAGTCCAATCACTGTCCAAAACCTTCTGCATCACATTCTCAATAGGGTAAAGGTCCAGACTCTGTGGTGGCCAATCAATGTGTGAAAATGCATGCTCCCAAAACCACTTTTCATAATTTGAGGCCAGTGAATCCAGGCAGTGTCATCTTGGGATATGCCCGTGCCGTCAGAAAAAAATAAATCTGGATGGAATACCCAGGTCACTCTTTATAGTTAGGTCGTCAGGTATCACAGTCCTTCAATTTGGGGGGCAATGCAGTATAGACCTAAATCCAACTTTATAACAGTCGATAGTGTGTACGTCAGTTTATTCCATTGCTAGACAACACCACCTCATACCCAGAGGTTAACATTTTGTACAAGTCAGGTATGATTACTAAAATGCACCCATGCACTGGCAGGCCCACATGATGTCACCCAGCAAGGTGCAGGGTGAGTCTTCAGCAGGTCAAACTCAGGGCCAGGAGGCTGTAATAAAAATCTTCAAATTTAGCAAATCTACAGAACCATACGCAAATATGGTCATGGAACACTCACCGTTCCCCTCGGGTGTCTTCCCTGAGACGCTTCTGCTGGAACCGAAAACCAGAATTTCAAGAGGAAACAAAACAATGCTAAACACCAGTCTCCATTTTTTTTGAAGTGGTAGCAGCCGGCTGTTTCTCCTTCTCTGATATTATTGAGCAGAGAACGTCTCACACCAGTGGTGTTCTGGTGCTGAATACACAAGTGTGTAATGAGTGGAGGACCCAGGGAAGCGCAGCGGTTCAGCGAGACCAACAAACAGATGGTCCAATGGTTGCTTTTGGTCTGAAAGGTGTTGTTGGCGGAGATTTTAAGACAAATGCGAAAGAACCACTTTATTAATTTTTTGTTTTTTTTAATCTTTACAATATATTTACAGCTATACAATGTTAGAACATTGTTACGGTGCATGTTTGTTTTCCAAATTTGCTAGTGAGATCTTTCCAGATTAAAAACAGCAAGTGTGAGAGCTCCAGTAAGAGTGTTTTACTTTGTTTTTGTTAACTTTGACCAGGCGTAAGTCTGGTTACAGCATCCAAACTGATTTAAATAGAATTATTTTTTAAGCAGAAAATAGAACCTTTCAAAATATAAAGTCTGTCAAGGAGAAAGTTTCTTTTTTTAAAACTCAACATTTAGGTGTTTGACTTGGTTAAGTCTTTCAAATTTCACAGAAAAGACGTAACGTGTTAACCTTCCACCCATAATTTGAATACACCAGTGGGGGATGGAAACTAGCAGCACATATGGGCAAAATCATTAGAAAAGACAGAAAGAAAGAAAGTGATAGTGACAGAGTGAATAAATCGAGTCATTAAGCATGTGTTTGTGGGACCTGGCTCCCATATGACAGCGCGGGGTGGAGAGATGCTTCTCCATAAACAGACAAACAGATTGGCTCAATTGCCTCTCTCCTCTGGGCGATTCTTCCATTCTGCTTCTGGGGAACACTTAGGACCTTCTCTCCCCTGGGTCTCCACAGGCACAACTGCTTGTGCTGTGTTTCAAATTACAGCATTCCCTCAATAAATTAAGACCTCGGTCTGAAGCTGATTTAATTTGAATACAAATCTAAATGAATTGAAGCTGTAGCTGTGATTAAAAATGATTTAATTATGAATTACATCGAGGAGAATTCACAATTGAATTTGTGGCAGAAATTTGGAAACAGGTTTTCTGACAGAACACGTTTCGTACTAAAGAGCTGCTTTGAGTTTCTGTACTCTGGTTTATTAAAAAAACACTTAAAAAAGTTAATATTTGGCCTCATGACCCATTAATTAGGTGAAACTCAGAGTTTTTACATCGTGTCTGTAGTATGGAAAAGAAAATCTGTCAGAGTTCAAAATAAAACTGTTTTCCGTTCATGTTCATTTGCTCTCAGCTTCCTTTTACTCCAGTTTGCTCAGGCTTTTACATCCTTCTCACTCCGTCTTGTCTTTTGATTTTTTAGCGTGCAGGTCAATCGTTATGTGAGTGATGGTACCCATCAATGTAGTGCCTGTGCTGTAAAACTGTCAGCCGCTGACAGATTGACTGACGCCGTCAACGCTTCGGTTACCACCGCAGAGCAGGCTGGGTCCGACAGAAAACAACGCAGAACAAAAGAGAAACACTGGATTTCATTTTTAAAGACATTAAAGAAACAGGTGCATTTAAACTGCTCGTTTTTGCCTGCTTCTGTGATCACAGATCAAATCTGGCACCAAACTAAAACCATAAAACAAACAGTGTTTGTTTAAAAAGTGCAAAGAAAGAAAAAGGAAAAAACGAAATAAAGACTGAGTGTTTCTTGTGTAATTTCCAACAGCTGTTGATTCAAAGAGGGAAAGAAAAAAAACCCTGTTCGGTCCAGATGGTCTCAGTCAGTTGCAGAAGAAGAAAGCTGACTTCACTGGATCTAGCCATGTGTTTTTCCTCCTGACAGAAATTAAACTGGTCGTTCGTTTGTCACCGCTCACTACACAGCTTAAAATGTAGCAATGAAACGTTCCTTGGTGATAATGCACCATAATTACTCAAACGCCTGTTCTTTATCTGCAGCAGAGGGAGGACAGAAGGAACGCTTTCCTCAGATGAGATTTTAAATCCCAATGAGCCTACACAACCCACAGCTGAAGAAAATAAAATAGTGCAGAATCAAGTGTCAACTATTCTGTTTGAGGTGGAAAGAACCACGAACCCGTCATTTTCTCAATGAACATCCTAGGAGATGAAAATGTAACATTTATTTAATACGTTTGATGCAATGGGTACAACCGATGGACGAGTCTCTCTGCTGCTAGAAAGAAAAATGCGACGCAAATATGGTTTTTTTAGCGGTCTGACGGGTTTTTCATCCACTCAGAAGCTCGAAAACGCGACGACTCCATCAGCAACACGTATCAGCCCCCAGAAAGAGGGGTGAGAAACATACTGTGCTGCGGAGGCGTGGAAAGGTTACCAGTGGCCCTCTGACAGCACAGTTCAACGTAAAATCAGTCATTTATCGGAAATAAGAGTAAGAGAGCCTCGAACAGCCGTTGCTGCAGAGATGAAAGGCGGAAGCATGGCGGAAGCTGAGTCACGGCAGCTGAAAGTGACACAATAGGAAAAAAATATTATATATCCACTTGCAGATTCTTTAGAATCATTCTGCACATCCAAAGACAATCTTGAGTAGGCTGGAGAGAAATGAACCTGGTAACTGACATTCAGATGTGAGCCGTGGTTTTTGACTCAAACATCCGCCACGGCTCGGCTCTATAACCGCTGAGTGAATCACTCGAGATCTTTGAAGGTGACGGGCTTTAACTCAGCTGTGGCTTCCGTCCAGTTCTAATGCTCGGTGAGAAAAATGACAGGTGCCTGCCTCTTCGCTCAGTTTCACTTCTGTCTTTTTTGATCTTTTGATCTCCCTATCGACTTCCCTCCCACTTCGGGTTGAAATGGTGACATATGATTCATTGAGCTTTTTACATGTCTACTAAAAATGCCTATAAGGGGCATAAGGGAGCGTTTAAAGTGTGAATTTGTGTATTTCTAAGAAAATCACACCCATATTTTTATTTTTGAATTAAGTTATTTTTAGAAGTCATTTGTCAGATCTTACGCTTGACCAATATATTTTGTTAAAAAACTTACATACAGACATATTTGTCTACAGATACACAGAGTCGTGTTCTTTAAAAGGAGGATAGAACTTTCTTAATTTTTGCAAAGACAAAAAAAAAACTAATAAAAAGCAAATAACTAGCAAAAATACACACAATTAAGTGATGATGCACAGTTCTTAAAAAAGAAGTAAAAAAAAAGTAAATTACACAAAAACATTAGAAAATGTATAAAATAAACTCTTGTTTGCAGTATTTTGAGGATTTATGTCTTGAAACATTAAATCAGTTTATTGTTATTCTCATTTATGCTTATTCTATCAACACAGGATGTGTTTTTTTCCTTTACCATTCTCAGCATGCCTATCTTTCAGCTGAATCACTCAACTGATCTGCAAAGATCAGATGTTATTTCCGTGAATAATAACTAATACCAGAGAATTTCCATCCCTGCATGATAAGATAAAAATATTATTTCTCTTTTGATGTAGGAATTACGTGTTTAAAGACCAAGTTTAATGTTTTTTCATCATATTTGCAGGGGTCTCTAGTATAAGTGAATGCCTTGTGAGTCGATCTCTGCGAGAAAAAAGCTCCTGTTTCTGGAACTGGAAGCGAACCAGAGCTGAGCTGAAGACGGCAGGATTTCCTGATTATCAGACATCTTGCCTCTAATTGGCTAACAGCAACACCACTCTACCACTAACTCAGTTTGCTTTGCAAAGCTGATGTTTTATCTCCACAAATAACACAAGTCTGAAGGAGTTCTGGCGTGTTTTGGAGTTGCTAATGCTAACAATTAGCTTCTACTAGCCGAGACCATAGACATGAATACGTAGATGCCCCATTGGGCATTGGAGAGTGTAACAGCATCGTCGCCATATGGGATGGGTCTCCCCACTCGCCAAAGTCAATGCAGAGTGAGCAACTATGCCCGTTTTTCTGCAGCCTACGGTTGCAACAACCGATCTACTATTGAAAACAGATCACGTGGGACTACTAATGACTTTTCTAGCCTACCTGATGGGATTTTATGTTTTAATTTATTTTGTTTAATTTTACAGTTTTTATATTTTAATTATGCCATACCATGTGCCTGATTTTGTGTTTTTAGTTGGGTAATCACCTTCATCAGCAGAAATGAGTGCACTGGGGGCGAATGGAGACCCATCTAAAATGGCAGCCGGCCACTACGGCAGCTCCAATAGGCAGCGCCAGTCCACGAGGCGCCTACGTATATATGTCTGTGGCCGAGACATCATTCTCTTTTTTCTCCTGGATGCTAAATCAGCAACAGCCTTCCCCATGTTGTGAGCCAAAATGGGCTGAATGCTAATTTGACATTACGATGCGCTAATGTCACTGGCTTTTCTAATCCGGGCATTTGTTTTCTGTCTTACATCTTGGACGTCTCAATCTGCCACTAAAGGAGCTTTCCATGGCCTCCACAATGGAATACAGTGGGTGGGAGTGGTTTTCCAAGATGGAGGTCAGCTTTGCCAACATCCTCCTTTCACACACGTCCTCAACAGAATCCAGTGGGCAGCCCAGAACCGAGCTAGCTTTCTTAACTAGCTTGTTCAGTCTCTTCCTGTCTCAGTCAGAGCTGCATGCACCCCAACAGACCACAGCAGAATGAATAGTAGAGCCAACAACAGAATAGTAAAAAGAGTTTAGATGGGAATTACCTCCAAAGGACCTCAGCCTCCTCATAAGGTGGAGGCGGCTTTGGCCCTTCTTATACAGAGCATCTGTGTTGTGGGACCCGTTCAGTTTGTTGTTGAGGTGAACACCCAGGTACTTAAAGGTGTCAACCACCTCAATGTCTGCACCCTTTCCCTTTCCTTTGTCTTACTGGTGTTTATGCAAAGGTGGTTACGCTCAAACTAGTCCACAAAGTCCACGATAACTGACCTGTATTCCAGGTCATTCCTGTCAGACACACAACTGACAATGGCTGAGTCATCTGAGAACGTCTAGAGATGACACTTCTGGTGTTGTAGGTGAAGTCCGAGGTGTAGAAGGTGAATAGAAAGGGTGAGAGCACTGTACCCTGCGGAGCTCCAGTACTGCACACAACCACCTCAGACATGCAGTTGCACAGCCTCACGTACTGTGGCCTGTTGGTAGTTGATGGTCCATGCAGTCAGATGTCCGTTCACTCCTGCACCCCTCATCCTCTGCTGCAGTAAAGATGGTTGGATGGTGTTGAAAGCATTTGAGAAGTCAAAAAACATGACTCTCACAGTGCTTTTTTTGCATGTCAAGGTGAGTCAGCACTCGATGCTGCAGGTAGATGATGACGTCCTCCACCCCATGTTTGGTTTGTATGCAAACTGCAGAAGGTCCATCTCTGGGCTCACCACGGAGCGTAGGTGGGTGAGGATGAGTCTCTCCATGGTCTTCATCAGGTGGGAGGTCAAGGTGACTGGTCTATAGTGCTCTGGTTCTTTGGGATGTGATATCTATCTAAAATGGAACCACACAGGAGGTATTCCACAGCATGGGGACCTGTTCCAAACAAAGGCTTAGGTTGAACATGTGTATGATGACCACATAACAATGTTGGTCATCACAGTCTTTAAGCAGTCTGGGGCTGATCCCGTCAGGTCCTGCAGCTTTCCAGCTCTTAAGCTACCTCAGGTCAGTCCTCAACTGGTCAGATGTAACTGAGAAGGGGGAGCGAGAGAGGGTGTGGTTCTGTGGGGGGTTGATAGTGGGGGGAGAAGGTGTGGCGTGATGTGAGTTAGAGGATAGAGGGAGATTGACTGAGTGGAGGTGGTTGTGGGGTGGTGCCTGTTGCAGATGTGGGGGGCTTAGAGTCAAACCTGTTGAAGAACAGATTAAGCTCATTGGCCCAGTTCTGATCCCCGTCGACTGTCCCACTGGCACCACTCCTCACATTGCCCAGTGATGTTTCTGAGACCTCTCCATGCACCTTGAGCATTGTTCTGCCCTACCTGTTCCCACAGCTTCTTTCTGTAGCTGTCATTTGGACAAATCTGACTACCAAGGGCTAAAATGAAGGACACTTAACTCAATCAACTCTGAGTGAGTGAATTTTATTTGAACAGCTATTTTAGGAGATTTAGAAGATGTGTAAAAGCAAAAAATATTGAAGAAACTATTCTGAAAATATTAACTATAAACATTTTTACTGCGACGTTCAATGAAAAGATTCAGATTTATTTCTAATAATGCTGTAGAGCTTTAACATCACAAAACTCAATTTTTTTCTTGTTCTGTGCGTTTTTTTTTTTTTACTTTTGTTCTTTTCTTGTTCCTGTGTGTGTCCTAGCATGAGAGTGTGACACACAACGGATAGCGAGAGAGGCCATTGACATACGAACCACAAGCATTTACATCTCAAGAAATGTGTCACCCATATGGGACAGTCCCTAGACCATGAGCTTTAGAACGTGCTGGCCCGGTTTGACACACACACACACACACACACACACACACCAGTACACTCGCACGCTTTCAAGGTCATGTGATGTAGTGGTTTGTATGAACATGGAAAAACTACAAAAAAAAAAGAGTCAAAGCTACATTTTACTACCATAAGTGTTTTTCCGTTACGTTCATCACTGACGTGTTATCGGTTTCTTTTTTCTTGTAATATTGCATTAGATTTCCAATATTCATAATGTTTTTTTCCATTGTTCACAGATCAAGACATCATAGGCTTTTTGAATAAAAAATTCTCAATACAAGATGAAGCATCAGCAAAAAAAAAAAGAGTGAAAGTCGTGACGCATTGCAAACATGCTCTTGTTCCTGTATCAATAATTCAGCCTCTAGCTCATAACTTTATTTTCAATGCATAATTGAGGCCAGCCAGTGATGGTTGCTCTTTCTTTCATATAAGCCATCTATATGACAAGTGATTTTTAAACAATAAGCAGAGCAGTCCATTAAGCTTTTAACATCTTTCTTTTTGTTCCCACTCTAGAGAAGGCTGGGAAGTAGAGACGGTGGCCTGTGACCTGTTTCACTCTCTGTGCTTTGTTCAGAATGATGTGAGCAGTGGGTTGTCATTTTCTTTGTAGTTGTTGCTACTGTAAACATGAAAATCCTGACTTGATAAGTGTGGGGAGGCTGTGGTGAGCAAAAGAAGAAGTGTAGACTCCACGTTCAAAAGTTGTGGTTAGGAAAGGAAGGGGGTGGGGGGTCTAATGTAATTTTAGCACATGGATTCCTAAATTTGCTTGTGTGTCTGTGTGTGTTCATGCGTGTGTGCATGTGTGTGTGCGAGTGAGTGTGCATGTGTGTGTGCATGTGAGTGTGTGTTTGAGCGTTTCTTTCAGTAGTGTGGTTTTATGCTTAAAAAAGGTTGTCTATACTAATAAATCATTGTATCGCACAAACCTCTATCCAGTGACGCGTTATATGACCTGACTACATTTCTTATTTGTTTGTACTGCTACTTAATAAATATTGATTTACTATTTTAATTACATCTTAATCTCAAAACACAGAGGTGCCAGGGTTATGACTCTCATGTCGCACCGCAAATTTCCTGTTTGCAAATATTTATTGAGAATGACGTCCTGAGAGGGCCATAAAAGTGAATGGTGATCATTAAATGAGAGAACAGCGCTCTACAATATCTGCACAAGTGTCAATATCAGGAAGCACGGGTCAACCCAGCTCTGAGTTAGTTGCTTGAAGTTTTACCTTTCTGCAAGCAACAATTTCATAACACTTATAGAAATTTGTAAAAGCCGTTTTTGTTGTTAATTTAGATATTTTAATGTAAAAATGACGTATTGTTCCATGTGGACTTGTTTAGAGACATTTCTATACCACAGAATTGTGTAGAGTGTAGTCTACGTCTGCCGGGAATCTCAAAAATACTCACCCTGCAGAGGAGAGAAGTTGAGTTTTTCACTACATCAGCTGCAACAGAAATAGCTGCAAGGTCAGGCTAAATTAGGCTGCTATAGCACTGTAATCTTCTTTTATTGTGATGAAAACATGTCACACGCATGTTAGGAGCCAACTCATGAAAATGACATGCTTCTTAATTTTCTTCTGTAGCTCCTGTTAAAATCTTGCCATCAGTGAACTAAAATTGTTTCTGAAATGGATTTGCTCTATTTAACACGACTAACAATCTTCAGACACTGCAGAAAATTGATTCCAAGAACTTTAAAAGAGAATTAAATGACTTTTTTTTTTATTTCAGTTGCCTTATTTGAAAAGGTCCTTCACTCATATTTATAATACATTTGCAGCAGTTTCTAGTAGGAATGAATGCCTCGTAAGTTGTAACCGGGGGGAAAAAGCTCAGATGCGCCTGGTTCAGCACAGAGAATTCAGCTGGAGGAAAAAGTAGCTTTAGACGACAGAATGTGAGTCTTATCTGCTGATATTTGGACATCGCCTTGGACTGGATAACAGCAACGTGACTCTACCACTGACTATGTTTGCTTTCTAACGTTGATGTTTTATTTCCACAAATAACTCAAGCCTGAAGGAGTTCTGCTGTGTGGTGGAATTGCTAATGCTATTGGTTAGCTTCTGCTAGTCGAGACGTTCTCTGCTGTTTCCTGGATGCTAAACCAACAACAGTCTTCCCCGACGCGAGTCAATATGGGTGAGTCCATGCAACAGCCTGACGTAGAGCGGTCAGGCTTTTCAAATCATAAGCTAATGCAGGAGATATGGGTAGGACACAATTTTCACATACAGCCTGCATGTTAAACTCAGAGTGACCGATCCTTTTCAGTTAAGTATTGAATCATACATATGAACAAAAATTAAACAAACAAAAGCTTAAACTTCAAGCCAATAGAACCAATGTTTTGTCAAGGAGTAACACTAGCTACGTTTACATGAGCTCAAGTAATTGGAATGAATGCCCTATTAGATCAAAAGTTCTTCATGTAAACATGTCAATTGGAATATTCTGATCCGATTCGGCCCGATCGGAATGAGAGGTGGTTTTGTCCGATCATTATTCCGATTGATGTCCATGTACACACCCGTTCGGACTGTTGGAGTAAAATAATGCCCACTGTGCATATGTGCAACTTCAGCGTGACGTCTTTCCGCCTCTGCGCACGCTCAGGACAAGGCAAAAACATGGCGGGAGGTAAACAGAAGTGGTCTGTTGCCGACACAATTTTTTTACTGGAAACACTACGGGAGCAATATTATTGAACGTCTCAATGGTCGAAAGGCTAGAAATGCCGAGTTATACACTCAAGTGCACCAAAAGATGCAGGAAGCGGGAATTCACTAAAGCTAGAGAATAAGAAAATAAAATGCAAGGGAAAGGACGTGCAGACAAGATGGCGTTTGTTTACAATTTCTTTTCCCAGGAAAGACAAGTCTGCGCATGCTCAACCTATGGTGCATGCATCGCGGCATGATCGGATCATTTCAGTTGGTGTCCATGTAAACAGAGATCTGGGATTTCTGATCAACCAAGATTTGAATCAGATTGGGGAAATTTAGCGCATTTGAACGTCGCTACCCTGCAAACAGTCAATGTCGCATGGACGTGCAGATCATGTTTATATTGGGTCCGTCGGTCCAGACCATGTCTGTAGGATGTCATAACTAAGTCTTTACCCTAGTGTAAAGAAATCTGGTTTAGACTGTGAAAATCTTATTTATTTATTTATTTATTTATTTATTTATTTATTTATTTATTTATTTATTTATTTATTTATTTATTTATGTGATTAAGAGACAAAAGCTTTAAATTGAGGTGCTGGAGTGATGAAGGGGTGAAAGTAGTGGTGTCATGTGACCAGATTTAAGATTTCTTCTTGTTTGCTGAAGCAAAATATTACATGAAGTGATTGAACTCAGTCTTACGTTCAGCGTGAACAGTCCAGACTAGTAATATGTTTTACTCGATGTAGAATGAAGAACAGGTTGCTCTGCTTTGTAAACTCAAAGAACAAAATATCTGGCCTTGATCCAACTCTTCATCACACAATCACAGATTTATACCATGTGAAACAATTCATTTGAAAGTGATTCAGCAGGATTTATGTGTGTAACTATTACATCCATACTATTCCAACCTTGGAAAAATATTGCTTTTGTATGTTCTTAAAAACCCCTGAAAAATGCACATCTTTAGTCTAATACAGTTTTTTTTTTGCTTCATTAAATAACAAATCTTAAAAAGGTTTTATGCATGTTGCCCCTCCTCTTTTTTCGTCTTGTGCTCCTGCTTTTATCCACTTTAATTCATGATCTGCCGCTCTCAACGTGTATTTAGTGCATTAGAGCAATTGGTTGGCAGAAAATTTTCAAGAAAACAGTAGTTTTTTATAATCAGAGACAACCTGTAAATAAGGATAGGGTAATAACATAACTTTAATCACATTTACCTAGAATTAAATGAACGATGTACAAAAATAAATTAAATCCTCAATGGCGGTACGCTGGAGCGTGTTTGGGAATAATCTATGCCTTATCTAGTTTTCGCTTGGTTTGTTCCTGAGATCAAGGTGGCTGGTTTAATTGAGCCTGTACTGGACCCAGAGCTCGGAAAGCAAGCAGATGAGCATCGATAAACTATGAAATGGTTCCAATATGACCAGTCGATGAGGCTTTGTGAGCAGCTCCCACGGGGCTTTGATTTTTCTCTCAAACAACAATCCGGGATCTGTGCTTTTCAAAGACAAACTCCATCCATGTTGTTATTGTTGTGGCCGTCCTCATGTTTGAGTGATGTCACGGCGGTCGATTTCACCCATGTCCATAAAGGCTCTCCCACACTTGAATCACCCGGGAGACAGCTTCTGTCAGTCTGCGCTGTGGTAGCAACAACCAATAAAGGTCAATCTCCCATGGTAATGGCCAATTGGGTTTGTTCCCATTATTGGCCCTCTGAGTTGTGGTCAGCAGATGGGAGAGCTGGCATGACTGAACCAAGTTGCTCACCAACCTTAGAAAACTGAGCTCTAAACACGGCCATGTGGCTTCACTTTGATCTTCTCTGGCTTGTGCCGGCGTGTACATCACTTCATCGTATGCAGTTCCTGTTTAAGAAAGAACCGTGGCAGTGGAGTCATAGAAGTACTGCCACTGAGGTCTAACCGTCTAACCATTTCAGCTAATTGCCTCATTAATGATTCACTGGTGTTAGGCTGCTCTAGCACTTCGCTGTGGGGAGCAAATTGTTCTGATTGGTTTGCCTCTGTCAATTATTGATGAGGCAGTAAGCTGAAGTGCTAACACCTGGCTTTGGATGTCCAAATGGCCCCCACATTCCCATCACACTCCGTTATCACATTCTTGGAGACCACATCTTGTCTTGAAAGACTCAAGTCTTGATGGATGCTCTTCTCAGATGGTGATTATGATGTGTCAATGGTTATCATCTCAGTTGAGCAGGAATTATGTGACAAGGCCCAGGTTGGTTTAAAGAGCAGAAAGAAGAGTGTAAGTATTACCTGGAGTAGTTTTACGTCTTAATCAAGATTTTGTGTCTTTTCTATTAGTGGTTAGTTTTTAATTATATGCTTTTGCTCCAACAAATCACCCCAAACTAACTCAGTTAAGTTTCTCGCTTAGCCGGTACTGTTGGTAACAAATTTTACATTTTTTTGAGAGGAAGTGAAACATGTCTAGAAACATTATCAAAGGTTATAATTTTCTTCAAGTAGCAAGTTCTTCCCTTTGTGGTGCTGGATTTTTGAACATGTTAAAGGTGTGGTTCACTGAAAAACCATTTTTAATTATTACTTCTGATTATAATCAGTCACTCTGGGTTTTTCATGCAGGTTGAACATGAAAATAGTCTCCTACACCTATTTCCTGCATTAGCTTCTGATAGAAAATAGATGGTGAAACTCTAGGATTTGGGGACGGTTGTTGTTGATTTAGCATCCAAGAAACAGCAGAGGACGTCACGGCTAATAGAAGCTAACTGTTAGCATTAGTTAGCAACTCCACAACACAGCAGAACTAAATGTAGCAGAAATGTCGGACAACATTTGGTGGTGCTGGCAGCCCTATTGTAATATATATATAAATATATTAAGGAAAACTGTAAATAGATTGTGATGGAAAAGGGCTGGATGATAACTGTTGCAGTTAGGATACATGCATATTTGCGCTTTTCTTGTGAACTACCACATCTCACCACAAATTGACTCACATTTTTGAGAAGTTTTAAGAGATTTAAATCCTCCTGCAGCACAAAAATAAAGATTAAAAGGTGAGTTCACCAGGAAAGGAAAAATTGTCACTTTGGGGTGAGCAGATTTTATTAGCACACACAAGACATGGAACCAGGCAAATTGACAGACAGGGGAAAAAAATTTAAAAAGAAAGAAGCAAAAACCCTCACAAGCACCTGACCACAAAGTCTCAGCATGAGAAACAAAGTGTCCTAGAATTCAAAACCACATTTACCCTGTTGTTGTTGAATATAGGCAACTTGGGGAGTCAAATGTAGCAATGTACCATCTCTGACCTGCTTATGCAAACTAGTAATATTGTTAAGGCCACAGAGAAACAGGTTGTTCTTGAGAAAAGCTGTTATATTTGTCCCAACCCACTTCAACGTCTGCAACATATAAATGTTGTTAGTGGTAATGCTAACCGCAGAAATACGCTAACCCAATCTCCTGCTAACGTCCAGGGGCGCCCCTAGAAAATTTTGATAAGGGTGGCCAGACGGGGCCAGAGAGAATTTTGGCGTAGAATTTAATTTTTTTGTTTAATTTGCCTGTTGCTGTTTTCACAAAAAAATATGGAGACAAAAACTTTTTTTTTTAATGTGAGCAGCAGAAACATATACACATGCATTTTTATTCTGAATTTTTCTTTACTCATTAATAATATAATATTTTTATTGGGCTTTACATTTATGTCTTGATTAAATAAGATGAATTTATGGTTTGAGTGAACATTAATATAATTTATTAAACAACACTGGTCTTCCCTGAGGGGGTCAGCAATTTTCTAGGGGTTGGCCATGGCCACCCCTGGCCACCCCTCGGGGGCGCCACTGCTAATGTCCTTGTTGGACGAGAGGAAAACAAGAAAAAAAAGTCAGAGAATACATGTTACATTCCAGGATGTGCTGGGAATATCCAGACTTTGAATGAGTGCCAGAAAGATCCATAGCATGCCTATTCTGCGTTTTCCGGATACACGGCTGTACACGGGAGTTTCTAGCTTCAGGCAGCATCATAGAGCAAATCAGCCAATCAGCATGTAGCTTGCAAGCTGAGTGGCTGGGAAAACCCATTTTTTCTATTGTAGTCCTGTGTTATGGGATTTTATTTTGGCATTTATCAGGGCTCCTGGGCCATTTTGAGCTCCAACAAAATTTTATATGCTATAAGAACAGTTTCAGATTGTCAAGAAGGTTGTTCTGGGACCCTATAATCAAAACTCACCTGTTCAGACAAACCTATAAATCATAGTATCCATTTTTCCATTTTATTTTATATTTTTGTTTCATGTTTATTTTGGTCACGCTCTGTTTTATCTGCCTTGTTGTAAAGTGTCTTTGGGTGTCTTGAAAGGTGCTTTTAAGTAAAATGTATTATTATTATTATTATTATAAGTAGTTAATTATATGAATTTCATTATTCAATCATTGTGCTTTTTTTTTCCTGATTTCACTATTTTAAAAAAATCTATTTGGGTTTCAAGTAAAATAAAAAAACAATCCATTCTCAAGCAATAACACAATGACCCCACATGTGGAAAGAGTGAGTACCTCCAACGTAGACAATATACCAGTTTAGGGTTCATGGTATGCATGCATGTGTGGAGCGGTAACAGCATGCAATGCCTCATCAATAGTTTCTTTGTTTATGGTGATTTATAATGGGTGCAGGAAGCACCTTTACAGTAGGGTCATGTAATTGGATCTCCAGTAGATAGTGGCTGAATTCCACTGCAGTCTCTGTGTCTAATGGCCCACCCACAAAGCGCTCCTCCTGGCAACATGAATCATCCTCTCACAGTGCAGGATGCAGGAGAGTCCAACTAAACTTTGTGTAGTTCAGACAAAACCAAGTAAGCAGTAACATGTTTTTGTGTTACAGTGGAACAAACCATGAACACATAGAACAAAGTCCAGCAGACATGATTTAGACGTGGAACTGTATCATCTATCTTGGCCTTAATTAAAGCTGATTTCAGAGTCACTCCCCATGCTGACGCCACTGTCACCCTGCATCTCCGATAAGTGGGCTTGCAGAGTACACTCACAGGGTGGTCACTCAGTCTTTGTTTCTAAACTGGCACCAGTGACAGCGGAGCCCACCCCACTGTCCAAATACAGCGACCGTGACTCACCGTGTGCAACCATAAACCTTGGAAGAGGAGACAGGATTTAGAGTAGCTCGCTCACGGTTACTAGTGTGTGCGCGCGAGGAAGACAGCACTAAAGTGTGTGAGAGGATGGTGTTCTGAGTCACACTTTAATGACTTTTCCTTCTTTCTATCTTTGTGTCCACAGATCCTGTAACGACTGAGCAGTGATGACATCAGAGCGGCTGACCAATCGCACCAAGGCACCTACAAAGCACAACATTCATAACGAAGACCTGCTAGAATCCCCTCAAATTCCTACAACGAAATTCACAAAAGCCTCTTATTGCTCCGGTCTCCTTGCTTGGTATTTTACCTGCAGCTTTTTTTCTACAAAACATAAAAGAGAAGAAAAAAAATTCTGAGACTCGTAATCATGAGATGATTTACAACAACAGATAAATACTTTGGAAAGACTTTTTTTCTTTTCAGTGAGAAGATCGATGATGCATGCTGCTGTAAATAGATCATTACAAAAACCCCTATTCTTATTCCTGAAATAGGAAACATACCAAGTTGCTGTCACCAAATTCACAAGCCTTCATTACTGTGAATAGAGTACTCATGCTTAGATTCTTCATTTCAGATCAGATTTCTTCCCGTCTCTCAAGAGCTCATGAAATGTTTGACTATAATTTCTGTCTTTGGGGTAAAAAATGTACTTTTAATTCTTCTTCTTCTCTTTATGTAACAGTCTAGTCTTCCTCTCAGATAGCCACACTAGTACATGTAAATAGAGATGAAGACAGCAGCATGAATAAATTGGCATTTACCAGCCTGTTAGACCCCCGGTCCCATTAAGTCGATAACATACGTTTAAAACCCAGATTTTTCTGTAGCTAAACACACATTTCCAGGTATCTTGGTGGGTTTTCTGTATATTTGAATAGATTCGTAAAGACATTAGCTATAAGTATTTATTTTACACCACGCTGATTTCATGACTCCGTTTCACTAGGAAAACCTGTCAAACAGCAGAGGAAAAGCAGGCGAGCCATTAGTCTGATTTAGCACCATTCACCTTTAGTTTCATCATTTCATAAATGATTTAATAGTAATAAAAAAAATGTTCTTCCAATATTTCTCATCGCAATAATTGCCCCGCTCTCTAAATACCCGTATATTAACTGCTGTAGCGAAGCTACTGTCAGTCTGAAAGGGACACTTTTTTGTTTTTTCTTTGCACGGTTCAAAACCATGCTGGGTTTTTTTGAGCCGACACATGGGGAGGGAGAATTACAGAACTCCTCACTGACTGCAGTGTGGACATGAGGACTCTGATTTTCGTCTTCCATGAACTATGAAGATAAGCAAATGCACTGACAGAAAAGAAGCCCAGCCAATGACACGGACAACCTCAAAGATCAGTCCCTCTCCGGCGAAGACAGAAAACATTTGCAAGAACGACAGGGGACAGGAAAAAAAAAAAAAAAAAACGAGCTTGTTGAACAGCTACTCTCCGCCATTGTGCATCCTCTACCTCTCAATGTGTGCTGTGCATCAAGAAATTGACTCCCGTCTGTTCTCCCCACCGTCCAGTCTTCTGCTGCATGTCTCCACAGAGCCTCGTGTGGAAGAGTCCAGCATTGAGTGCTATGTAGCAATGGGGGAATCAACAAATATTCACTTGGAAACAAATGCACTCATTGCTTGTTGCTGTATATATGTACACTATGACCAATATATGTAGTTTCAGACGCTGTACTCTGCATGTTAACTTGTAGATGGAACATGACAACTACTCATAGATGAGGACAAACAGGTAGCCACTCAGTTGACTTGTTAAACCAGTATAAGTTCTTTTTATACATTTTCTTGCCTTGATTTCTGAAAATGTTGAAGAAAAAACATGACAGAAGCAATTTTATGCTTCCAGTTCTTAACGTGATACATTGCCCTCCGGCGAAGGGCACTGCCGTTAATGTGTAAACACTTCGGAGGGACCCGGCCCTCCTTTTTGATGTCAGAGTAAACGCGGTCGTAGCAAGCATGAGGAGCAGGAGAGAGGAGGGAACGTAAAACGAGAGTGCTCCAGTTAAGTGGCAGTGAACAAAGTGGCGTGAGGCATCCTGCCAGCAACTGTCTATTCATCTTGTGTCAAAGGGATTTGCACATTTCAGTGAGTCTGCACACTGACAGAGAAGTCCAGGAACAGCAGAGCGGAGGTGAACGGAGACAGGAGGCTGCACCAGAGAGAGAGATTTAAGGGGGAAATCTCAAAGCTTATTTTCAATCATTTTACTGGTTTGACCAACATTTTTTTTTCTGACCTCTGTGGAGAGCTGAATAATCTCCTGACCTGAAACTGTTACACCCTCATGCAGCTCTCTGGGCTGTCATGACCTCACGTCCTGTCTGAGGTTAACTTTGTGTTAATGAGCAGAGCCCTCAGCTCGACCAGATGTTCAGCCTTGTGGTTAAATACCTGTTACCCTCTGTGTGTTCCCACTGCATCTCCACTCTTTCTGGATATAGCAAAAATAGAAACCCACCAAGTAAAAATTTAAAATTCTAGATGAAAACAACTTTGTGTACAAAACAATCGTCTAACCTAAATTAAGTGCACTCAAATGTTATTTCAGCAGACAGGCTTGGATACGACTTATTTGGCGTACCATTGAGTCAGCAAAGAAATAATCTAGAGTTAAATTTTGCACACTGACTACAAAAAAGTGTTTACAGTCAACGCGTAAACAAACCTGAAACTAGAACTTACAGCGATTACTTAAAGACGGTTTAAACCTGAAGAAAGGATGAAGGTGCCGCTCAAACAGAAGACAGATGTGGTAATAAAAATGACACAGGGTGTGTGTCTATGTGACTAAAACCTCCTCATTCTGCACAGACGCTTCACTCTGTGACAGGTTGATTTGCCTTACTGTTTTATTTGAGTGAAGCATTATTCTAATCCTCGACCGAGACCTAGATGCATGTAGTCGTGCTCTCTCGTGTGCAGAACGGGTGCAAGTGCAAACACACACACACACAAACACACAGAAGCGCATCCCTGTTGTTCTGCTGAGGCTCACATGCATCCACACACATGCAGACCATGCTAATCTAAACAGCAAGGCGGTATGTAAACAGATCGCCTACATAATGGGATTGTTCAGTGTGCAAACAATAAGCTGTTAGAGTAATCATGGGTCAAAGATATATTACCCAGAGGGCCGTGCTGTATGTATATTAACATGATGGATATGCAGAGTGAGGAGGGGAGCAGGGATATAGAGTCTTACTGATTCAGATTTACCCCCTGTTGGGCCCCGTCCGCACCTCCCTACTCAGACCTCACTAATCAGCCTCCCGTCTTCTCCTCGTGCTCCTTCTCAAGCCACTAATGTTTTCCAAAATGATCCTCCGTTTTTTTTGTCTGTAATACCTCACCGTTGTTCATACCTACTGTATTTTTCATTTATTTTCCTCTTGTCCTGGACACATAATCTGCTTCACCAAAATCATCAATCCACCTCTTTAGTCAGTAGGAAACAGGATAAAGCAGCTCTGCAATCTTGTTTTTGGATTAAGCAAAGAGACGGCTGAGTGATATTAAGCTATTTAAGTTACTCTACTTGTGTCTAATGTATAAACAACAGCAGGAAAAGAGCGTGCACAGCCACAAAGATGGGATTTAGAGCTGTTGTGGTGAAGTGTATTTTCCTCCTTATAACAAGAATAATTTGTGGATGGAAAATCAGTAAGTTAAGCTTGTTAACTTACTTTTTATTTGATTATCATGTAGCTCAGGGTCTCTGCAGGTTAATAAGTCAATGTGCTCGTAGCTGCACACTCCATTAGTGTCATCAGTGGCTAACTTGTAAGCGCGTTGTGCGTCTGTAGGCTACTGAGGTTGACTCACATCAGGCCAAAGTAAACACAGAGACAGAGCATCAGGGACAAAAACAACCTGTAAAATGGATTCTTTCTCCTTGAGGAAACTAAAGATTTGTTTATGGAAAACTGACACTGGTCTAATCAACTGCAACAAGAAGGACTTTTGGTGATTCAGTCCTGGTTTAAGTGAAACATGTCTAATTCATGAGAATGTGCCACTGCTCTTGGACAGTATGTCATTCCTTCAACTTAAAATCACTTTTTTATTTAGCCATTTTATCTCAGTTAAGCCCGTCTTGTCACTACAAAAGTTTTTGCTGTGAAATTGTAATTTTGAACAGTGTAATTATCTTGAAGGTTTAGTTGGAAACAACTGGAATTTTGTTGTTTTCCTTGAAGATGTTTTGCTCTTCATCTAAAAAGCTTCTTCAGTTCTGAAACTTGGGTTGGGAGCAGGAGGCTTATGACGTCTGATATAAACATGCTGATATGACAATGGGAGTCACTGGTGAGGCCATTGTTTTTACTTATGAGGCCATCAAGGTCACATGAGTCTCTGGGTGTTTCTCAATTTCAAGGAACCTCGCCTTGCCTTGCCTGCCAAGGCACTGCCTTGCCAGGCCAGACGTCTTGCTTACGAGGACACTGTCCTTCCTTGGTCAAAGAAAACAGTTAAATCAAATGTGTAAGTGAGTTAGTACCTGCTAGCCACCAAAGCTGCAACTACTAAGCAACTAACCAACCATAGATAACTGCTTTGGATGTAAATAAACATTTTACATATAAGCCCAATAGCTACAATTGGTTGAATTACATTTAAAGTGGAAATTTGCCCTCGAAGTAGCTGCTGCCGGCTCCTGATCAGATCTGTTTAAAATACCGTGCTGCATTTTGGGAAATTTTTGACCAAGAGAAGGCACCAAGGCACCTCTCGTGTATCCTTGCTCAATTAGCTAAACGGCTAACAAACGGAGGACAGATGCCTTGGAAGCACGTGAACATTGGAACCGATTGGAACACGCCTTGGCGGTTCCTGATGACGTATCTCCTAGGCAACCGGGGCGGGACCAAAGCATCAAGGCGAGGTTCCTTGAGATTGAGAAACACCCTCTGGCTCCTCCCTCGTTTGTGTCTTTGCTGCTGATGATCCCCAACAACGCCCACCTGTGCACGCTTTTGGTCACATGTCACAAGGTGTGAGTTTGGGTTTAACTGCCTGGGGAGACAAGTCAAGGCTGCACTGCAGGTGCAGTACTGTCAGAGAAAAGTCCAGTTGTTTCCAACTAAACTTCAAGGTTATCATGCACTGGGCGACTGAGCATCTACACAGATGCAAATCTTATGAATTACATATATAATTTATGGTTTGAGAACTGGTCCCAGTAGCTGCTGTTTATCCCGCTTTCATCTTTAATATAAAATCATGTGACAACATCAACGCTTACATTTTTTTAACTTTAAGAAAATGGGACTCAAACACACTCATGCCCATTTGTTATCCACGGTCATGATTAGCAGTGAATTCCACTTAAAGGTTAGAATTAGGCCAGTGTGTCATTGAGTTGCAACTGTAGGTGACAAAGTTCTTAATTGAATTCATGAAATAGTTTCCAAGTTGTCCTGATTTGCTCGCAGGGATTCTTGTTGTCTTTATATGAATTGCAGAGCTTTGATCCTGTGCTACTTAAATCGAATATATTCAAAAAATGGGCAATTGCATTGGTTATTGCAGGCATCTCAAACCCATCTCAGTGAGTCAGACACAATAATAAATGTATGCATTTCTGTTGGACAAACTTTTTTTTTTTCATTTCTATGAGCCCTCGACAAGCTGTAGTGGACAAGCTGGTGGAGTCCAACCTCTGCTGGAAATGAGCTTGACTTTATGCTGCAGCCTTCAGCTTTGTCAGCCTGCACCTAATCTCCAATCTCTTGACATTTGATGACAAAAAAGACCACTAATACTGGGTCTAAGGCCCCACAAATGTATTGTCCAGATTGGTCATGCATAACTGTTGCTGTTTCACTCAATTCCAAACAAATAAGCAACACTTTTGAGCATCAACTTAAATTATAAACAAAAGTAAAATAAGATTAATCTTAATTTGGTTGTAAACACATTTTGCTAGTCCTTGAGATATTCCTTCAACATCTGCAAAACAATGTTGAGAATTCCTGGAAATCTTTGAGCTCACAAAACATACGTGCAACCATGCGAGAAGAGACCGTGTCTTAAGCACACATTTAGTTCACTTTTTTCCTCACTGAAACTGGTGGGAGACTCAAAATTGTGAGAGTATTGCAAGTTGCAGCCCAGTGAGATAACGGCTTCAGGGAATCGGGGGTCAAAGGTAAAGAGAATTTGCAGAAAAGGAAACCAAGTCATCTGTTCTTCTTTAATCTGTCCCTCCAGGTGGATCTTTCTGTGGTTATTTTGCTGTGACACTGTCACACTAACACATTTGGGTATTTGAGTTAAAGAAGAGCTTCTGAAGTGACATTTAAAGAGATGTACATCGTGATGCAGAGATACCACGGATTAAGAGCTGCTCTATTAGCCAGACGGCAGCAAAGACAGAATAGGCCTCCATGTGTCACAGAGCTAATAACACGGATGAATTATAGAGTTTTAAAGCCCTTACTCCCACTTTATTCTGGCCTGCACATAAGCTTGAGCTCTAGGTGGGCAGCGAGCCACGAGGCCCGTTCACCGAGATGAGATTGGGGGTGAAGCCGGGGGTGGAGAGAATCGGATTAACCAAAATGCCTCAATTGGAAGAAATGCTCTGGGCTGACCTCCATGTAATACCATTGACTAAATCTCTAGCTTCTGATTAGGTGATGCAGTAAATCAGAACTTTTAAATGCGGTGAAATTGTTGCACACACTGTTCATATGTGAGTGTTTGTGAAAGGGGAAGGACTTGCTTTAAATACCCGAGCTGTCTCGATAGAAACGATGACCATGGAAGTGATAAATTGCTATAATCTGTTGACAGGTGGCATTTCTGTCAACACAGTTTAACCGTGCAGTCTGCTCTCTGACAGCTTGATTTAGTCTCTGGCACCTAAGCTGAGAAAACAGGTGAAATTATCAAAAAGAAAAGCAGCTTACATTGATTCCAATTTGCCTCCTTTAAAACTATTAATGCAACTAATGGACGTTGAAAACAAAGGGTGGACGTTTAGGTGGCTGAAGCAAATCAACCTGGATCACGCAAAGTTATAAAATTGGTCACAAAGCAACAGCATTGATTCTCTAGTTTGGCCTTGGTTAGGATTTTGGTTTTTGATGTAAAGTGAAGATAACTTTTGGCTCAAGCTCCTCTTTCTTGGGCACATGCTGTTCTACCTGCTGTGAACAGGGTGTAATCCTTCAGCTTTAAAAAAGGGAAGAGTTTGTGCCGTCCAGAAAGTTATGAATGCCTTCCTTCTGGGCCTCCTACGGAGCAGAGAATGGGAGACAGCAGGGGATAGCCATATGCTATCAAATTGTTGTTCACAGCTCCCATCCTTTGTCTGCTAAATCTGTTGAATATCAAAGACCCAACACGCGTTTCTTAAAAATCACGTTTTTTAAAACCGTTCTCTCTCTGAACTACGTTATAAGAGCTGCCCTGAGTTTGGTGAACTTGTTTAAATTATAGATATGTCTCAGTAGCTTGGGTCAGCTCGTCCTTTTTGCTTTTAAACGCTTTAAAAATGCTGCTGGTGAACAATTAACGGTTTATGTCTCCTATCACAACGAGCCCCTTCACTGTTACCGGAGGTTAATTTGCCTTCACCCCTCATTTCTAATGTTTCGTACTAAATGTCCACATTATTTCCCACATGTGCCTGAACGACGGGCTTGATTATCAAGAAGGTAGACCTCGGCTAGTGGTGTTATTATCAAAGGGGTTGTAAGCTGCAGTAACTGATTCTAGGGTCTTATTGCTATGGCAATCAGCCCCTTGCCACTTGGCCTTTCCTGACCCCAGTCAGTGATACGCTTTATGGGAAAGCACATTAACATACTCTGGCAGTCACCTCCCTCTTTTATCAAAGGCAGTTCTGTGGAATCAAGTGTTTATGGACCCCCTGTGAGGGCATGGTGCTGCTGATTGCCTATATTAGAGGTTGACTGTAAATGAGCCGGAGGTGGACAAAGAACTTGGAGAAGAGGAGAGAAATGAGGATGGGATACTGACGTTCCTTCCCACTAAATGAGCAATATCTTTAATGAGTGCAACATCCCATGAGCAGGTGATGAACGCCCAGGCTTCCAGACACCGTCTGCACCCTAAATACATTCATATCATCCTGTCTTAGAAAACCCTTTAGACATAAAACATGCTCATGAATGCACTGTATAATACTTTTGAGCCATTTTCTTAACTTTATTGTGAAGTATGAACAAAAACATTTGTGAGTTACATTTATTTGATGCTAAAACGTCCTGTTTGCATTTATTATGATGATATTGACATTTTACTGTAGGAAGGAAAGGCATGATGCCTAAAATACAAAGGTGGCAGCAGAGAGTGCCTGCTTTCAGCCTGATCACTGGTATAAGATCCTCTCAGCGTGTCTGCAATGATGGATGGTGATAGTCCAGTGTCTTTGTACACAACGGGGTGGGGGGTGCTCAGTGTTGTCACTGGACAGATACAGTGAGCAGAAGAGAGAAAGATGTGGCCACAGCTTAATGTCCTTCTCTGGTGCTGTGCATGCTCTTTCCTATTTGCTTTTCCCTTCACGGCGTGGTTAACATCGTAAATTAACCTTTCCAAGCCCCCTGTGCTCACAGACTGGTGCACAATTCAGACAAAAGGAGGGGGGAAACTAAAAGGAGAAAAATCTTTGTTATGCGATGCAGTGGGTGCGGGTCAGACTGTTACAGAGCCGAGCTAGTCTTCTTTCAGTTCTAGGAGATGAAACAATATACTTTGTTCAGTCAAGCATACTTTATGTGCATGTCCTGTGTACGCCGTAAATCCATACGAAGCTGCTTTTTGTTCTCCATCATAGAAATGTAAATGACACACATGAGAAAAACTGTATTGCAGATCCTCCTTTTCTTAGTCCATGACTGTAAATACAATGTAAATACCAGAACAGCTATGCATGCTATTATACACACAATGTGTTCAGGTACTTTTGTAACCCAGACTTCCCATATGGCATGTACTGATGACAAATAGCAAAAATGGAGAAACCTAATAAATTGTGAATAATGATCTGGTTTGTAAACAACTTGGAAATGGGGAAGAATATATGTCTTAGCTGGTAATGTTTTCCTACTGATAAGTAATGCATCGGCCTGCCATTTACTCCAGTGCTGTGCTCATGTTACTTGTTATCTTTTTTATGTTCCATAAGGTAGGGTTGGGGCAAAACGTGACCGTCATTTACAAGTCTGTGGAATATTCAGTAGGGAATATGATGGGGGAAGGCTGGTGGTTGAACTGGGCTGTTTTCAGTTATTACCCACAGTCGCTGCATACGCACATGTATGCAATTAAATGCTGTTTATAAAAAAACAACTGAAAAAATCTTTAAGCTAAATCAAAACTTGGATTCCATTTGAATTTTCTGACAGAAAGTCATCACCAGCTTTAGTAAATGTGATCTAAAGAAAGAAAAACATGTCCAAGCAAACTCAAACTACACACACACACACACACACACACACACACACACACACACACACACACACACTCATATTCTCATCCAAATTCTTCAGATTGACTCCAAAAAGAAAATCATTTGTTTCCTGCTTTTCTAATATTATGTCCAGTGAAGAAATGTTTCTATGCCAAATTTGCCTCTGCCCTAGCAGCTGTAGTGTGATATTTTATGCAAGCAACAATGATATAATTGTTTTTCCCTTTTTCTTTGTTTATTGTTTTGTTTCTAAGAGTGTTTATTGTAAACCATTTTGGAACCATGTAAAATCCCAAGGCGCTCATGTTAGATGAAAGTATCTAATTTCTAACCTGTGCTAAAGATATTTTAAATTTAATAAATAAACATTGTAACAAGAAATCATGTCAAGTTGTGTCACATTCTGAAATGTCTCTTTACAATTAATCAGGAGCTTTTCTCTGTTCTGACATAATGACCAATGACTGCTTACTGTGTAAATCACACTTCCTCCACTCTGCTCAAACTAAATGTTATTGGTCATTATATGTCTGATATGTTCTGTTTCTGCCAACTGAAGTTGCCCAAAGAGCCATCTATAACATTCACGGTTCGTATCTGCACTAACTCACCTCAAAACAGGTGAACAAGAGATACTTCTCAAGTATTTTTCTGTGCAAATGTTATAATGAATCACAATCATGTCCATTAGATTTATTTTTGAATGACTTCTGTTGTTGGTGAGCTAAAGGCGAAGTGAGTGCAGCCAGGAGAAAAAAGACACAACTGCTGTTTAAAAACAATAAAACAACTTCTTGGAAACTGGCAAATCGTATAATGCTAACTTAAGGAGTCATATTATGAGTATTTTTCTTAAAGTTGCATTACGGAGTTTTCCCCTTTCTGGAATTATGTATGATTTGTTTAGAAATCTGTAAAAGTGATGGTCTTATCATGTATTGTGATATAATGTAAAGCAGGGGTTCCAGAAACTATTTCTTTAAGGACCCCTTTGCCCGTGTCCAAGACAAGCCAGGACCCCAAACCCAACTCCTACATACATAAACACATTAAATGTAATAATTTACAAATTTTATACAAACATACAGAGCTATAACTTTTATAAGGAGTTCTGGTTATACTGTAGGGTGTGTTATTGGGATTTTATAAATGTAATTTTTACAAATAAGATCTTGCTAAACTCACAATCAGCAAAGACAAAATTGTGGGGACCCCCTGCAATCTTGTGGAGACTCTTTTGGGGGTCCAGACCCCCAATTTGGGAACCCATCCCATAGAGTTCCATGCAATATGAACTGAGCACCGGTCAGCATTAACCGATAGTGTTAGACTACTGCATACATACAGAGCGTGCTCGAGCTTTTGAGGATGTACCTTGGCTGATGCAGAGTTGGCGACCTTTCTCATGGACAAGTAAGTCTTTAAAATATAAATATATGAATACACAACATAACATGAGCATAAGAATTGTAAAACAATGTGTTTTAGCTCTGTTTGTTGGCTAGAGGAGCGCATTCATGAACAAGAGGCGTTGCCTTTGGTCGTAAATACGGAAGTGGAAACCACGGCTTAGTGTGATACATTTGTCAGTCACTAGATGGTGCCGTCAGATAAAAAAAAAATCTGGAGTTCATCTTCAAGTTATATTAATTCTATTGTTAATACAAAACATGTTTATAATGGTCATTGCACAGAATTCCTCTCACATAAAGTGATTTCAGCAGTTTTACTTTCGACATTTTCAGTATCTTCCAGAACGAGTCGTTTCAGGACTCCGTCACTGTAAGGAAAACAAGCTGGATCTGGCCACGCCCACCAATCCATCACTCAGGTTGCTCTACGCTGAGGAGCTTTGTTATCCAAGAGTAGGGCTGCAGGTGAGAATGGGTTCTATGCTAATTTTCCTATTTGTGATGTCACAAAAGGGGACTTTTTGAAATGACTTGTTTTAGGCAGGGATTTCCTAAAACACTGACAGAAAACAGGTGGATGTTTTTTTTATACATTTGGAGTGTTTGTAGAGGCAGTAGAGACCCACACAGCAGGTAAAAAGGTATTTTCCCTTTAAACATGTTCACCTCCATCAGTTGTCCATTACAGTCGTTTACATAGGATTCTATGGTTAAAAAACTCACATCAGTGGCAAAATGTAGCACTTCTGGGAAATTAAAGGGTCAATTCTGGCAAAACTGAAAAAATATTATCTGCAGAAATATCCGTGTAATGAGAAATCAATGGTTATGTCAAATGTGCATCATGTATGAACTGCTGTGACATTTTAGAGATTTGAGCCAATTTTAAGATGAGTGCAATGTAAATGGATCTTAGACTAAAAATGATGCGGAAACTCGGCTTCAGCATGTTTAGAACCTAGATCCTTGTTGCCATTTGAAGACCGCATATACACTTTGCTCTTTGCTGCAGTCCTACCACCGTAGCTCATCAGTGCTGTTTGGATTTAAAGCTATTTTTCTAAACAGAGGCTTTTCAGAAAGCTATTCACAATAAGTAAGATAGTGATCTATATTTTATTTTACATAGAAACACTTCGAAATGGTCAAAATATTACTTTAAGCTTTGGCTAAATGTTCTGTAAGGGGGATCAGTCCTAAATCACTTAACGCTTTCCACATAGGAGGAGGCAAGTTTGTGTTTTGCACGTTTCAACAAATTGTTTACGAGAGGACACATTCAATTAGTTATTTCATTATCGCCTTAGGTGTAATCAATTGACAATGCCGATAACAAAGCCACATCAATTTGTGAGGCAGCTCCGGCACATTTCTCTAAATGACTGAGGAGCTCTTCTATTTCAAGCCCCCCATGAGTCTTTGTTTAAAGTGACAGTTTAGCAGACACCAATATAATGGACTGTATTATCATGTTTATCGTGAGAGTCCTGAGTTATTCGAGTCAGTGGCTCTGGCCACAAATTCCACATGTAAACCTTCTTATGGCTCTTTTTCCCCTTGAGTGATGTACGGCAACGAAAAGGAGGAAGCGCCTTTTTTTCCCCCCTCTGTCATTCCTTTCCCTCCCCTCCTGTAGAATAGATAAACAATGCCAGTGACAGTCTCTCATCACCCAAGAGGCCGAATCTCTGGCCCTGACCCGATAACATCAAGTGTGTGTGTCACCTGTCAAGTGGCTTCTGTCACACTTCAGTGGGAACTCAAAAACAAGACTCCCTGTGTGTGTTGGAGGGAGAGCGAGAGAGAGAGAGAGAGAGAGAGAGAGAGAGAGAGAGAGAGAGAGAGAGAGAGAGAGAGAGAGAGAGAGAGAGAGAGAGAGAGTTAAGTCGATTGGGGGGATGGGGCTGTGGGTTCTGAAGAGAGCCTGTTGGCATGCAAGTGCAGGCCTCTTTAGGCATGAGTGGAGTTAAGAGCGGTGGAGGGCTGGTAGGGGTGGCGGTGCTGCTTGTGAAGGTAGGCCAGGAAACAGAAGGGGGGGGGATAACGACCCAAACGAGAAGGACTTGTGCAGACACTGTGAAACTATCTCATTTTGTAGGCTCTGCTGGTCTCGTTCTCGTGTCGAGAACGGCCAGGGTGATGTGGGAACGCAATTATTTTCACCTATAAAAGGCAACATATGCCAAGATCATAAAAGTTCTTATTGGACAGTAATTTATTAAAGCAAGTGATAGAAATGGAGAGAGGTAGGACACAAGCTATAATACCAGGGCGTCACCCTGCTTCTCATTAAGGGCCCGAGTGTCAGTGAAATTCAATACCGTAGGTGCCTGACAGCTGAGGGACAGATGAGCTCCGCAGAACGATGCCCTCTCTTCTAAAGATCCGCAGGAAATGAGAACGTTGACTTTAACCACATCTTATTTCAACTTTCCTTCATTTTTTATGTGTTTTGCTGCAAACTTGCATTATCTGCATGATTAGGCTTGTCCTGACTGTTGTGTCATAAGCACGCCAGCCGAACATTCATCCTTGATTCTTTTTACATCCTCTCGATTAAACACGCTGCTTTGCAAATGCATCAACCGTAGAGCTTTGAGACTTAACAATAATCAAACCGGTCCGTGCAACAAACAGCTGCTACTAAGCAGAACGGGCATCCTCCTAAACGGATGAGTGATCTGAAGCAGACTGTTTCCTCCTTTAGTGCAAATGTTTAAATCATTGTTGAGCTCTGAATGAGCAATAATAAATCATCATTGTGATCCCGACAATACTGAATGATGTGGATTAGCCGGTGGGGAGAAGATTGTGTTGAAGAACTTATCTGCATCTTCTCATTATCTAATACAGCAAGCGGAGGCAGAGATGACGATTCTGCTACGGAGCATTTTGAACCAGAACAACGAGAGTGTTCATTTGTGGTGTGAAATGAATGAGGTAAATATATTCTATTGTCTGAGGTTATTGTAATGGTAAAATACAGTTTTTGTTAATGTAAATGACTCTTCTTTTCAGACAAGAGCGAGGATTTTTTTTGTATCCTTTACTGTGATAAATACCGTCACAAATGAGGCTGGACAAAACAAAAGCAGAGAGAGAGAAACAGGCAGCCGTAGAGGAGAGAGGATGGGTTTTGTGTAGGCCTATTGTACAACATCTGGCACGTGCACTTGTATGTTTGTTGTTGTCTTTCACACTGACAACCGTGTTCTGAAAACATTAGCGCTCGAGCCAAAAAGAAGAACGTGCACTGAAAAAAAAAATCACAGCTTTTTAAAAACAGAAATTTCAGCTCATTTTCACCATTTTTATTAACTGTTGAGGTTTTCGATGATTATTGAATAGAAAAAAGTTATCTTGTCTAGATTAACAAACAACACACTAAGGTGGCTTGGCCACCAAAAGAGGTGTGTGCCAAGCTCAAAGCTGAAACCATCAGACTTGAGAAAAACCGAAAGAGTTCTCCAAACTCTGGGGAGAGAAGACTTAAAGGTTGAATGTGGAAAAATTTAATAAATAGCTCAGTTTAAATAATAATAATACCTCCACGGGGCGTTTAGAGGTGTGCAGAATGAAGGTACAGCATTTCCTTTAAAAGCTATATTTTAATTTTAAAAAATCAAATATTTATTTTGACGGGCACGATACTGGGTTTATGTTTACATCTACCAGCCACTAGAGGGCAGTGAGTTTAGGTCGTCACTGGACACGGTGCTGGCTGCTCACTTCACGTATCGGCAGTGAACCTGGCATCCCGACGGCTGGAAACCTCGTTCTGTTGTTGCAACTACAACCTCCACACACTAGATGTCGCTTTGGTGTTCCATATTCCACCGTTAAACTCAAGGAGTAGCATGTTTTCTCATGGTTTGGCTGTGAGAGTGTATGTTTGAAGTGATAAGGCAAAAAAAAAAACTTTTTTGCATTAACCATGCATTACAAACAAATGATTATGCTGAATTCAGTGTGCAAGCTTCTTTAGGAGATTTAACTGTGCTTTTATTTAAGGTGCTTTACAGAACTTTATTTTCAGATAAAGCTGTTGTGCATTTAACCCTCCACCTGAAAACACTTAATTACCATTTTGCAAGTTTTTACTAACTAGAAATATTGTGGAAAAAAGAAAAATACACAATTATGCCTAAATCTGTATGTGCATTGACAAGATGTTAAAATACATTTGCTTTTGTCAACGTCTACCTCCACATTTTCCCATAACCTTTTGTGTTCTGCTCAATCAAATATTGATCTAAACTTGGTCAAGGTTGCAGGGGCTGGTTGGTCAGCCTGTCGAACATGTCCAGATCATGTCTGCTGAACACATGGAGCTCTAATCCCTTGTTTGCATTGGAATCAATGTTACATTGATCTCAGACTAATTATATAATCATACTTGTATTAATAACAGATGGAATTGATTTCCAGATAACCTTTAGTAGCGTAAAGGTAAAGCAGCAGCTCACATTGTAAAGTAAATACAGAAACTGTCTGTAATTCATGTGTCTTTTTAAAAACCGGATGAATGAATTTGAAAACCTGCAAGGAACTTTATTAGTCACATGCATGCACACTTTAACATACAAATGTGCATGCAACACACACAAGCACACACACACACGGCAGAATTCACTGTACAAGAATGGATGGTGATGTTAAGGAGAGACATCTACAAATGCAGCATGCAAATCTAATCAAAATAATCAGAAAATACACCATCTAGTTGGTATTTACCACACTGAATTATGATTTTTCACATCAACGTAGCAATTAAAATTCCAGCTAGCATGACCGTGTCTACCCTGCCCTGAAAACCTCCATTCTCTGACCGCATCCTGTCACAGCACTGACCTTAACTACAGCAATAATTGGTGAACCGCAGGTACGCTTTGTTAACTTTCTGTAATAACCGCACTGATTATCTGTTCCATTTCAAAATGTCTCAACAATGTTCCTCTGACGGAATCAGGAGAGAAAAAACCCGGTGGTGAGTTGAGAAACACACGAGCAACGAAATGCAAGTCATGATGATCAGCAGAACCAAGTGCGCCTTTAAATTGGCGATACTTCAGGTAAATCTGAACCTCTTCAAATATGTCAGTGTAACACTTGCAGTTTCCTGAAGGTGAGTCAGACGTCAGATCTAAACTCAGCATAATCTCTGCGCCTGTTCTCATGTAATATCAAAAGAGTTTAGCCGCATTATCAAAACAGGGAACCGGAGTGTTAAGTAGGAGGTGTGTTTCACATAAAGATCACCTACTTTCCCACCAATCAAATCAAGATAAGAAGGAAACTGAAACCTGAGAGCGGCTTCAGTACGTGTCGATCATCAAAAAAAAAAAAAGATAACAGAAGAGTCGGGTTTATTTAACTTTTTTAAATGTTTGTTTTGTCATTTTCGTATCCACGACAATGTGAGCAACCATGTTTTTTAATCATTTTAACGTACGTATTTTTTCACCTAGGATGCTCTCAAGAGGTCATTTTTATAGAAGGAGATGAAATGAGAATTAAAAAGAAGAGTATAAAAAAACCCTATCAAATACTGTGCTGCAGGCCTCTTCCTGACCTTCACCTGCCAGAGAGGTGGAAAGGCAAATTGCATTAGAAAATGACATGTCATTCATCTGGGCCGTACTTGGAGGATCATTTAGCTAATTTAATGATTAATAAGTTTAACACCTCTTAATAATTTCATTTGGCCGCCGTGATTGAAATCCCGAGCTGTGAGCGAGCGCTGTGGGAGGCAGATGAGGCTGTCTGAGACTACGACTGTCTGTCTGGGGCTGAGCAGAAAGAGAGAGAATCTCCCCGAGGACTACAGATCAGTCTATTACCACCATGACCTTTTCCCTTGGATATGCTATTAGAGGGGAAATCTGAAAGTAAAGCCTTGATTAACACAGTTATTCAACATGTTGAAAGAAAAATGGAAAAGGAAAAAAATATGTTCCTTCATTAGGAAAATGTTCTGCATTATTAATGTTAGAAAAGCCTGGCTAAGTGGACCTCTGAGCATTATAGATTCTCGGTTTAACCAGATGTGATCAGTGTAGCGACTCAAAGTAGAAATGGTACAATGTAACTGTAAAAGAGTTGCACACAAGCATTTACTGGAAAAGGAAGAACACATGATGATTTTAATAACCTTCAGTGATGTTTAGTTAATGATTAATTTGTACTTTTATTCCACAATGAAAGGGACGGGTGAAAATCAGTACATCTTGTCAAACGTGGTTGTTTCCACCGTCGACAAACCGAGGAAGTGCTGCACAACACTAGCATGTGAGTTTTCAAGATCTAAAAGCTAAGAGCACTTGTTAGGCAACAGTACTCTCCGCTGAAACCCATGGCAATTTTCTGGGGGTTGAATGTGAGCAGCTTGAGTTGTGGTGAGGTTTCACTGAAACCTGATCACAGAATGATGGTGGATATCTCGTAGGTGAGGTGAGTTTAGCTCTGAACCACATTCATGCACAGAACCCATCTCAAGTGGCACACATCTCTACCCTGCTCCATTCTAGAGTTCTCACAAGTGGAGTTGACAAGAGAACGTGGCTATGAGGAGAAACCGCTCAATCTTCTTGTGCAAACTTAAAAGTCCTTCATTCTGATGAAACAGCCATTAAAGCTTTCATTCACTCTTTTTTTTCAATACATTTGCTTTGGTCTCTAGTATAAATGAACGCCTTATGAATCTGTTTCTGTAGATAAAAATAGCTCTGGCGCTCCTGTTTTAAGAAGTAGACGTTAGGAAGAGGAGTGGTAACCGCCTCTCGTAACCCCCTGTATAGTACACGACGCAAAACTCGCCCCGATCTCAAAGATTCTCACACGGCTAAAAAAGTACAAAAGTTGCACAATGTCCACCCAGCTTTATCTCCTGGTCAATTTCCCCCTCTTAGAATTTACCCTGAAGTTCCAACAATGAACACACCTCATGAATGTTAAGTGACAGTGTGATGTAGATCAGTCAGGCTTTTCACATCCTATCAAATCAAACTTTATTTATCAAGCGCTTTTCATACAATTAGTGCAACTCAAAGTGCTGTACAAGATTAAAAATAACCACAGAACCATCAGTTTTCCCTCGCTCCCCTTATACCCAATCCCACGCCACGCACACACACACACACACACACACACACGCACACAAGCTACAATATAAGGACAACTGGCTGAGTAAAGATGAAATAGGCAACAAAGAAGACGGAAATGCCATCAGAGGATCCAACTGCACCGGGAGCGTTTCACCATCTATTTATTATCAGAAGCAAATGCAGCAAATAGGGGTAGACGACCATTTTCATATTCGGCCTGCATGACAAACTCAGAGCGTCCAATTTTAATCAGAAATAATAACTAAAAGATGTTTTTTCAGTGGAGTTGACTTTTCAAGTCAAACAGAAGGAAAAAATGCAAAATTTTCTTGTGGGACGTAACAATAACCTTAACTTCAGAATAAATGTATTTATTAATTTTTTTACCCATTCTCACCTTGGTGCCAACATCTCCTGAAATCAATGCCCCAAGTCCCCGTCAACTCACTGAATAGCCCCGTCCGGCCTAAAGAAACAGTGACCTTGTCCTTTTGCTGCTTGGAACCAAATTCTTTCTTTCATCCCTATCTGAATCCTCGTGGTCCGTGCCACCCAAGGTCACGACAGATCCTCCCCCGTTCTTCTTCCAACTTCCTCAGAGAAGTCAGGTCTGTGGTATGTGTGTGAGTGGAGAAGCTGAACATAAGAAGACCTCCAGACAACCTTGGAGAGCCTGTTCTAATCTATACAGCCACGGTTTGATGCTTATCTGCAGCATGGCAGGAAGGAGACCTCTCTAATTGTGTGAAGCCACATATTGTCACTGTGAACAAAGAGGGTCTATTAAGTCCACGATATAAGTTCCAGGTGCAGCAAACTAAAGACGATGACACCAAAAAAAACAGGCACACGTTCCAAAAATGTGTAAACACATCCTACAAATGACTCCCTTATACTAAAATAGAAAACACCCCCTTCTCTTTTTTTGATAGAATATCAGACGGAATAGAATAAGAGACATATTGCAAATAATCAAAGCTGCTGAGCCATCTTTTTCTCTTTTTTCTACCCTCTTTTTCCTGTAAAGGTCCCACAGAATTCCTGGCCTGCGCTGGAAGTGCGGTCTTCAAAACAAACCGGTGCGTCTGAAACACGCCGAGGTCTGTGGAGAGAGGAAACGGCTACAATCTCTGTGATGATTTTGGTTGGACGCTGCCACACATCGTGTGTGTGCTTAAAAGCGTTGGTGAAACTCAAACCTGTTCAAAATCTACTCAGGAAAATAAACGCCGCTCCCTCTCCAAACAAACATCTGTTTGAAACGAAACGCTGGAGCAATATTTTGGATCTGGTTATAACAGAAGAAGAAATGAATCCGTTTTGTAAATGGACTTTTTCAGACAAGTGGGAACTCACTTTGAGGGTGGTGCACATCTAAAGGTTGTGCACTGCCTGTTTGTTAGGGCGGTCTACCAACAGCCACATTACTTTGGCTCTGGTGAGAGTTCCCAACAGGGTGCACCTGGAGAACACAGAGGCCAGTGTTTTGGTAAGAAAAGCCTGCAGTCATTTTCAGCACCTTCTCCTCCTTGTTTTCTGAGACCAAAGAAAAGCAGGAACATATTACAGACAAGTGAAAGGTGTTGTCATTCACAGCAGGGCAAGTGCATGCACAAGTGCAGATGGATAGCATGCTTTCATGCAAAGAATTGCTCATTTGTGTATTTAGCCGAGGGGATTGGGGTCATTTTCCTGCAGCAGCGTCTCTCAGAAGTTTAATAGAGACTTTATTTTAGTTATTCAATCAGCTGCTTTTCCTTTCATGATTATCGGTGATGCATATGTGTGTTTTCTGGGTGTTTCTCGTTCTTCACCGCTGTTTTAATTGCCGGTTTCCACCTGTGGAGAGAGTTGCGGAGAGGTTTTCCCCTCTCACTGACAAACACAGGCAGCTTTGAGATGTCAGCCGCTTTCCAAACGGGCCAATGACAGTTTCCTCCTGTCACAACTCTGACTTCCAGTATGAGCATAACCTCATTAAAACTGCCACCCCGGTCTGTGGGCGGGCCTCGTGGCCCTCCCCTCCAATTAAGAGCAGCGCGGGCTGTCGCGCTGACAACTCCCACTTTGAGTTAAAATCCTGGAGCTCTAGGGGCTAACGCCATGTGTCAAAACATAATTATGATCTCACCCATATCTCTGTCCAAAAGAGAGGAGGGAGTTAGAAAGAATAATAAGAAGTAGTAGTAAAGAAGTGATTCGGAGGTGGTTATGGAGATCGCAGGCTCAGGGGTCAGGGATTGGAGACTATGGAGGGAATAATGAACTGAGCTGGATAATGAGAATGTTTGACCACAACGTTATTACCCCTCCCCCCACGTGTGTCTGAACTCTAAATAAAGTGTGATATTTATTCTGTATACATCTGTGCTGGGCAAGGGCATGCTCATCACGTGTCACCACTGAAGACCAAGGGTGAAGTTCAACAGCTGAAATGTGTGCAGCCTGGCTGTGCAACATGTGTCTTGAAATGACGGAGGACGGTACCACTTATTCAATCTCTTACCGGGTTGTTTTCCTGCACATGCTCTGGAATGATTCCTCCCTTTTCCAAAATGTTTCCCACAGCATGAAAAGCATTTTTTTCATGCCAAATTACACAAGTAGGTCCCGTTTTATCCAGCAGGATAGCAGACAGATGAAGAGAGTGGAGGTTGCATGTAAGAGGTCATGTAAGACTGACACTAAAGGCTACCCCCTGTCTGCAGAGCACAGCATCAAGGCGAGGCCTCGGTGACCCCAGTAACTGGACACTGCAGGGGCCAACACTCTCCAAGCTGAACTCATCGCCACAGCTGCCAATCAGAGTTTTATTCACAAAAATATCCACAAACTCATGAAGACTTTGGAAAAGAATACAAGCTTTGTAGATTGCATTAAATATCATAGATTTATTTCATGTTTGCAGAAACCTCGAGCTCTGATTTGTCCTCTCCTTGATTTTCTGTGTGATGTTGCTAATGTGGGGAAGGCGATGGAAACAGACAGGTGTGAGATGTGGGATGTTTGACAAGCTCGCACAGCATGCGTTCATCACAGAGCGGAGACGTGTTTGACAGCAGCGACTCCTTGACCATGACTACATTATCTCTGAGTGTTACTGAAGGTCAGGGGAGAACCAGAGAACCAAAAACATGAAATGACTGCAATGGAACACTAAATGACATCTTTTAGTTTAGAGGTTTTTCACCTCAAGAAAAGCCTTTAATTATCCTGGAGATTGATATGCATCATTATTTGGTAGCTCTGTATGCCTTTGCTGTCAATCCTTGTTCATTCCAGAGCAGCCACCTTTGAGAATCATGTTTTCCAGAGTTTCCAACGTGCATTTTATGCAAAGAGGAAAACTTTAGTAAAAAAGAAAAATTGTAATTTCCTGTTGCTAGAAGCCATGAAGGTGAAAATCTAACTTGAGCTCCTGAACATCTCAAAGTTTAACGTGATGCAATAGCAGCAAAAAGCAGCCTGTGGTTACGATTCATGACATGAACACTGTGACCATTTAAGATGCCTAAACCTTCGGGTTGAGCCTATGATATGCTTCATTGTAAATGAAAAATAATGTTGAAAAATCTGTCTTCAGATTTTGTAACAGATGGTGCAACATTTGCCAACAGCATTCAGTGACTCTATTTATGCATCTACTAGGAAAATGTTCTGAGACGACGGCAGTGATGTAATTCAACTGCATGCTTCTGACCCACCTCCATGATAGTTGGTGAGGTAAACAATGCACCTTTGCACATTTTGACCAAGCTATTTTTTACTTTATCAGTCAACAGTTTTGATAAAACAGATGAATCAGCACTTTTAAAATGCACTGGTGTAACTACACTGCCTGGACCTAAAAAAAAAGTTGCCACTAAAAAAAGGTCACACTAATATTTTGTTGGACTTTGATTACGGCACACATTCGCTGTGGCGTTGTTTCGATAAGCTTCTGCAATGTCACCAGATTTATTTCCATCCAGTGTTGCATTAATGTGTCACCAAGATGTTGCATTGATGATAGAGTCTGACCGCTGCACAAAGCCTTCTCCAGCACATCCCAAAGATTCTCAATGGGGTTAAGGTCTGGACTCTGTGGTGGCCAATCCATGTGTGAAAATGATGTCTCATGCTCCCTGAACCACTCTTTCACTACTTGAGCCCGATGAATCCTGGCATTGTCATCTTGGAATATGCCCGTGCCATCAGGGAAGAACACATCCATTGATGGAATAACCTGGTCATTCAGTATATTCAGGTAGTCAGCTGACCTCATTCTTGGAGCACATCCTGTTGCTGAACCTAGACCTGACCAACTGCAGCAACCCCAGATCATAGCCCCGCCCCCACAGGCTTGTACAGTAGGCACTAGGCATGATGGGTGCATCACTTCATCTGCCTCTCTTCTTACCCTGATGCACCCATCACTCTGGAACAGGGTCCATCTGGACTCATCACACCACATGACCTTCTTCCATTGCTCCAGAGTCTAATCTTTATGCTCCCTAGCAAATTGAAACCTTTTTTTTTTGGTTTTGCCTCACTGATGAGTGGTTTTCTTACGGCTACATAGTTGTTCAGTCCCAATCCTTTGAGTTCCCTTCGCATTGTGCATGTGGATATGCTCTTACTTTCATTATTAAACATAGCCCTGAGTTCTACTGTTGTTATGATTTCACCAAACGTTTAAGTGATCGCCGATCACGGTCATTCAGGATTTTTTTCCAGCCACATGTCTTCCTCAACATGTGGCCAATGGGTCCCCACTATTCTTCCAGTGTCTAATAATGCTAGTGATGGGTCCAGCAACAATGATGCGTTGTCACAGAGAAACGTGTAGAAAATGCACGTAGACGTTTGGCCGTCCCACCGGCCGTCAGAGCAGAGGGTGGGGGGTGCAGACCGGCCCACATTGGGTAAGTGGCACAGTAGAGAGTCTCGCTATTAGGTCTGCCTGCAATGATATTTATGATCCAGCAGGTGTCAGTAGACAAACAGTGACACAATGTTGACACAGTATCGATACAGTTTGGGTAATGTATCAAAACGCTTCTACCCATCACTAAATATTGCGTTGGACAGTTCTGAACCCAGTTTTAGTCGTTTCTGCAATTTCCTTAGATGTTTTCTCTGCTTGATGCCAATGATGTGACCCTTCTCACACAGACTAACATCTTTTCTACGACCACCAGACGTGTCTTTCCACAGGGTTGTTTAAGAAATGAGAAGCAACTCATTGCACCAGTTGGGGTTAAATAACTTGTTGGCAGCTGAATGATAATCACCCATGCAGTCATTATCCAATAGGAGGCTCCTACCTGTTTGCTTAGTTATATCCAGGTAGCAACTTATATATATATATAATTATTTATTATTTATTAACCAGAAAATTGTCAAAAAAGAAAAAAAAATAATAAGTTTAAAACAAAACACAGAAATCCTCACATGTACTTTTGAGAGATAATCCAAATACTAAGTATTTTGATATTTTTTGCATATATGTTGGATCACAGTTGCAAACTGTCATTTACTGTTTAAAAACAGTAGCACAAATAGCTGTAACATGTAGTTAAAGTCAGATTAAAAATTATAGGTGAAAATGGAAAGACTGTACTACAGGCTTAATGGAAATCACCAGAAAATTAAGAAACCACAAAACAAACATTTGAGCCAATGCACGCAGAAAACAATAAGAGAACCGCAGAGGATTTGAATATGAACTGGGTGGGCTGAATGGGAACAGATGAGTGGAGATTGATGAGCAACAGGTGTAATGAATGAGCGAAATCACCAGACACACACACACACGCTGATTTATAGTTGCCGATTTAAGAAAAAAACTATACAAAAAAAAATATTATGGTCTAACTTGGCTGGAAGCAGTTTTTACAGTTTAATTTTGACACACGTCTGGGCATAAAATATGAAAAAAAATACTTAATTTGTTGTTTAATTCATTTTCAGAAGTCATTATTGCAGTACCAACACACCAAATATAGTAAAACAATAAACATTAGCTGAATAGAGATGTCAATTACAGCACTACAGAATCATTATGTGGCATTCCCCCTGAGGTGGCAGTGTGACTGGAGAGGGAAGGAGTGGGAGCATTGGAATAAATGGGTCCAGTGTTTGTAATGGAGAGGAGTGTGGCTGCCAGCCAGGGATTTGAGTTAGCGGGCCTTGTCCTGGAGAGAAACACTTCACACTCTGCCAACTAGGGCTGCCCATGCGGGGAATGACATGCAGAGACCTCTTTTTTATCCCGCTCCTTATCCTTGTGTGCATGCCCATCATTGTGCACATGTGCCCTTGCATGAGGTTGATTAAGGAGCACGCCACTCAGTCCTCCTCTTTTATGAAGATTGACAAAGAAAGTGCTGCTTGAGCCTGTTTACAGATGTTCAAGCTAGAGCTGGTAACCATGGTAAATTTGTGGTAAAATCCTGGACGCTGTTGCTTTTCTAAAAAGTGTTATTGGAATTTAAAACAATTAATTTTGACCATTTGTTCTTTCATAAACACACACGCTGGTTGGAGGTACCCCTACTCACATACATGCAAGCAACACAGAAAACACACACACACTCTAATTGCTGTAAGTGAGTGAGTGTTCGGAGCGGGTGGACAGGTCTGGCTGAGTGGACGCTTTCACGCGTTCATGCACTGCTGCTCCAGCAGCATAATGAGGTGTGACGCATCAGACTAAGTGGCTAATGGGGTGTGAAGTCATTAGAACACTGCCTGTATCCCTCTAACCCTCCCTGTCTCTAACTTGATCTCTCTGTGCAACTCTATCTCATTTGTTTTCACTTTCACCACCCTCCCCTTTCAGTGTTTTGTGCAATTTCTCCCCTTCCGTCTTTCTACGATAATCCATGCGCCGTCTTTAATTTATCAATAATGGCAATAATCACGTCTTTCTTGGTAAATTCAGTTTATATCAACCCTTCCTCTTTTATTCCTCCCTACAACATATCTTGCCAGCTTTTAGACGTAATGTCAGGAAGCCAAATGCAGTGCTTTTTATTCTGCTAATAAACTACACACGAGGATTCACCCATAAAAAACATAAAAAACTGTTTATCGTTTGTTGCAAAGTTGCTGAGAATAGCAAGATGCCAGATAAACAGTACATAGCTATGTTTAAACCATAAAAGTTACCCCGAAAAAGTTTGTGCGAAAGATACTTTTAACAAATGCAAGCATGAAAACATTGATATATGTTCAAACAAAATGTTCAAAGTGAAATAAAGAGCAGTAGACTGCCATCTGTTAACTGGAATCAGACACAACGGTAAACAGCCTGAAACAGAGCGTCTTCATTCAGCTGAATGTTTGTGCTTTATGGCTCCTAATCCTTGGTTTACTCATGCACACTTGAGCTTTGACCTGCTGCAGCGAAACAAGATTTAGAAAACATATGACAAAACACGACATGCAGATTTGAATTAATATTATTACATTTTATACTTGTACGTTATTTTGTAAGTTAATATACATTGCAGGAACCACTCTTAACACAAATTAGACTATTTTCATACCAATAAATCAAATAAAATGAAGTCCTCTGATTAGCCAGCATAATGTAGATCAGGGGTATTCAGATCTGGTCTTGGAGAACCGGTAACCAGCATGTTTTAGTTTTAACTCTGTTTCAACACACCTGATTTTAATCAGCAGGTGATTAACAGGCTTCTGCAGAGCCTGATGAGCTGCTGCACAGGTGATTCAACCACTGAATCAAGTGTGTTGGAGTAGAGAAACCACTAAAACGTGCTGGATATCGTCCCTCCAGACCCGGAATGGAATACCCCTGCTGTAGATTATTTATCAGGCTGCAGTTACCGCACAGAAAGTTAATTGCAGGTTTGACACCTGATTAAAAACCTTTTCTGTGGAGTTTGTATGTTAACCTTCAACATTCTTGTGTTTTCTTTGGGTTTCCTCCCACAAACCAATAAAATGCGTGTTAAGACCGGTTCACATGGGAGGATTTTTGAATTGTTGGTTGATTTTTCAAAGCATGAGAGACCACACACATGCTAATAAAAAAAATCACAGATATACCAGTACTACAGTGTGTGGTGTGCATCAGCTGATTTCACACACTGACAGTCCCTGGTCAGATGGGAAATTTTGCAAAATCAAACAAGAGTCTGAGGTAAATAAACATGGCATAGGACGATCATAATGGATGCTTCTGTCATCTCACTTTACTCTACACGTCATATTCAACAGGGAGCACGCTTGTTTGTCCCCAAAAATCAGATCAAGACAATCCAACGTGTTTGAAATCCCAGATTGATGATCAGAGCGGTTCCGACATCCTTCCGAGCGTACCAGAGTGCTCGTAACAACTTACACAAGGTAAGATTATCTTTAGGGCTGTGACAGTAATCGTGGAATATTTTCGAGAGTGGAGCAGCTGGTCAAATATCAGCAAATAATCCTGCCATGTGAACTCGCTTGTTGGTTAATTGGTAAAGAAAATTAACCTTGGTCTGCTCAGTGCAATTATTGGAAAAACACTGAATCGTTGCATAAGTGTGGATGTTACAATACATCGAAGCACCTGGAAAGATCTATCACACAACAACAATCTCTCTCAGTGCACCATCTTTGTCAAAACTGATACTTGTTCAATACAATAACTCTGGACTCCAAGCTCCAAAATCCCAACTCCATTCAGCTTCACATCAAGAATGATAATCAGAGACGTCACCCAAATACCTAGAGGACCCAGCTGTAACATCTTCACTTTCATAGAACACCAACAGAGGTTTCATACTGACAAAAGAAAGACCCGTTTTGGTCGAAAAAAAAAAGCGTTTAAAAGGTAAAGAAATCAGTGTCAGCAAAGCGACTGTAATGATTCTATCAGGTAAAACATCAATAGCAGTAAAACTCTTTACACCACGCTTTCCTACGGTTAACACATCAAAGTCTTCTGTCAACTTTGATGTAGGTCTAGGTAACTGCGTGATTAATTCAGACCTACTGTTAACAGCCACCGACTGATTCTGGTAATCTGATTGATGTATTTATAGCTATGGTTAAAAAAAAGTCAAGTCAAAAGTTATTTGTAAAGCACATCAAAGGGCAACAGCCGCTGCCCCAAAGTACTGCAAGTATAGGCAAAATAATAAGCATTAAAAATAATAAAAAATATGTAACTTTATTCAGTTCTGCGTATTGAAACAGGAAAGGTGGACAGGTGACAAGATGGCGCCGAGCTCATCGCTCATGGCATGCCGTCTCTCACATTTAATTTGTTTGTTCTTGGTTTTGTTGTGCTCTTTGCAATCTGCCTGTACGCTACCTACATATGATCGGGGAACCTTACTGGAGTTAAATGTTACCTTCGCTCCGGAGCTGTCACTAAACCGGGCTGGCCATGGTCCATCGGATCCTTTGCTGGCTGGAATTCCAGCGTTCCTTAGGCGTCCGTTTGTCCCGTTCTGCGGAAGGAGACGCCGGCGGCGTCGGGGAAAGCGAGGTGGGCGCCTCGTCAGACTGCGAGCTAGCATGCGAGCTAGCACGATCCGCTCCACGGAAGGTTTAATTCTGGGCAGCATTCCTGACAATTATCAGCTGGATCCAGCTAGACTGCACTGGACGCCGGTTCCGTGTCTGATTCCACTGGTGGGGGAAGGTTGGACCGCCGGCTCACGTCGTTCGCTGTTGCGGAAGCGCAGTTCACGGAAGGGAGCTGACCTGTTGAATCTACGAGAATTAGCAGGAGTGCAAGCCTCGGACACCTCCCCGGCTGTTTCATTTGGTTGCCGCTTTGGGCTCATCAACGCCAGGTCGGTTATGAACAAGTCTCACATTCTGAATGACTTTATTAAAACTCATAACTTTGACGTCCTCGGCATAGTGGAAACATGGATCCCCCAGGGGCATGTTAGTGTCCTGGCTGAACTTTTACCAGATGGATATATCTGTTTTAATTCTCCCAGGGCTGTTGGCCGGGGAGGAGGCCTGGCCTGGATCATTAAAGACTGTTTTTGCTGTCGCCAAATTGGCTCGAAAATGTCCTTCCATAGTTTTGAATATTCATTGTTTGACTTTGGACCATCTTCTAAATATTTGGGGATGCTTATTTATCGTCCACCAAAATTTAATCTGGACTTTCTAACTGACTTTGCTGATTTACTGTCAGTTTTTGTCCCAAGGTTCGATCATGTTGTCATTTTGGGTGATTTTAATATACATGTGTGTTGTCCAGAAAAACCAATGGTTGATGAGTTCCTTAACATATTGAAGGTTTTTGACATTAGGGTGTGGAGCACTGGCCCAACCCATAAACAGGGTCATCCCTGGACTTAGTCCTTTCTTTTGGGCTCCACTTTTCAGACGTGGATGTTATTGAAACAGTTTTTTCTGATCATTGTGCACTTCTGTTTGAATGTGATATTACAGTTCAACAGTCTTCTATCACAGCACCAATCAGAATGTCGCGGTTTTTAAATGAACAGAAATTGTTGGATTTTATTAGTGTTATGTCATTAAATTGGCCAATGTTATACTCTATGCCTATTAGCACAGAGTCCTTCATTGTCCAGTTTAACCAGTTATGTACACTGATTTTGGATGACTTGGCACCACTTTCTACCAGAAGCTCTAGGCCCAATGTAGAACGGTGGATCACTGATGCTGTTAAGTCAGCTAGGCGTGAATGTAGAAGAGCAGAAAGAAAATGGAAGAAAGATAGACTTCAAGTCTCCTTGGATTGGTTCAGAGAGAAGCTGCGATGCTATAATGACGCTGTTAAAAAAGCAAGAAATGCTTATTTCTCAAACATGATCTCTTCAGCAGCAGGTGATCAGCGTATTCTCTTTAGGACTTTAAGCTCTGTCCTTGATGCTGTTTCTGGTACCAATGGCATGGAGCCATCAGTGGAAAACTGTGAGGAGTTTGTATCTTACTTTCTAGAAAAAGTTGAAGTTGCGAGGGCGGCCTCCTCTCAGATCTCAGCTGACAATTTGTCTGCTCCTTCTCGCCCCTCTGCGTTTTTAAGCTCTTTTACACAGGTAACCTTGCCTGAGCTGGAGAGGATTGTCTCACGGCTAAAACCTGCTGGCTCTCCACGTGATGTTATGCCAGCTTGGTTTTTTAAGATGGCTTTTTCTGCTCTTGCACCCCCTGTTTTAACTATAATCAATAGCAGTTTAACTTCCGGCACAGTACCAAGGGAGTTTAAACATGCTGTTGTGCGGCCACTATTAAAGAAACCAGGGAGTGACAATGAAATTTGTTCCAACTATAGGCCAATTTCAAATTTACCATTTTGTGCCAAAATACTTGAGCGTGTTGTGTATTTGCAGCTTCAGTCCTTCTTCGCCCAGAATGAAATCTTGGAACCATTTCAGTCTGGCTTCAGGACTGGACACAGCACTGAAACTGCCCTCTTAAAAATTTTAAATGATGTGTTTTTAGCAACTGATGCTGGTGAGGCAGTGGTTCTGCTGCTGTTGGACTTGACAGCGGCATTTGATACTGTTGACCATCAGATCTTGTTGAATCGCTTGGAACATTGGGTGGGGCTCTCTGGTTCTGTGTTAGACTGGATGAGGTCCTATCTTATGGATAGGACTTTTTCTGTTTCCCTTAGTTCTTATTCATCAAGAGATGTTGAGCTTAGATGGGGTGTTCCCCAGGGCTCTGTTCTGGGTCCCCTGCTGTTCTCACTCTACTTGTTACCATTGGGACTGTTGTTTGAGAAACATAAAATTAGCTTCCATCTATATGCTGATGATTGTCAACTTTATTTGCCAATCCAGCAAGGGACCAGGGGTAGCATACAGCAGTTGGTGAATTGCTTACAGGATGTGACTCAATGGATGGGGTCCAATTTCTTGACTTTGAATGAGGGCAAAACTGAAATAATAGTTTTTACCCCAAATAACAACCAGCCCCATAGATTGGACCTTTTATCGCTGCGACCCTATGAGAAGTCTGTAATTACGGATTTGGGTGTTAAAATAGATTCTGCTTTACGATTTGATGCTCAGGTAAATTCTGTGGTTCGTTCATGTTTTTACCAGTTGAGGCGCTTATCTAAGATTAAGTCGATCCTCACGCAACAGGAATTAAAAACTGTAACCAATGCCTTTGTCATCTCCAGATTAAATTATTGCAGCGCCCTGTATGCTGGCCTGAGCCGGTCCTTATTAACTCGACTGCAGCTGGTTCAGAACGCTGTGGCTAGGTTTCTTTTTGGAGCACGGAAGTGGGACCATGTCACGCCCCTTCTAGCTGCTTTGGACTGGTTACCGGTGAAATGTTGTATCCTCCACAAGATTTTGGTTTTTGTTTTTAACTCTTTGTCAGGAACTGCCCCACCATATTTAACTTCGCTGCTGACCCGTTATGTTCCCCCAAGATCGCTACGTTCGGGTCAGAGTGACCTCCTAGTGGTACCGCGGTCAAAGCGCAAGTCCAGAGGTGATCGTGCCTTTTCGGTTTTGGGTCCTCGACTTTGGAACCAATTGCCACTAGAAATAAGAAAGTCCACATCGTTGCCCACTTTTAAAGCCAAGCTTAAGGTTCACCTTAGATCTGTTTCATAGTTTTTTACTTGTCTTTTAATTTTTTGATCATTGTTTTTTATTGTTTTTTAACTATTTTATCTTTGCATGTTTTATTTTTAGAATGTTATATTTTTGTATTTTATTGCATAGTTGTTTTATTGTGTCCTAGTTGTTTTTAAATTATGTTCAGCACCTTGGGCCCCCTTGATTGGGGGTGGGAAGGGGCTTTACAAATAAAATTGAATTGAATTGAATTGAAAGGTATACTAAATCACACAACATAATCGTTTCAAGCCGTTCTTATTAACAAAGCCGGTATGAAAAGTTTTGTATGAGGAAAAATCTAAATCACACCTTTGACACCAAATAAACGTAAAGAACAACCTTTAGAAGCAATGAGTGGAATGAATGAGTTCAGTGAGGTTTGCAATTTTTCATTTGTGTACCTAATTGTGTCCAAGCACAGCATGTCAGTCATGTTACAGTCTCGACTTTGAATCACTTCACTATCTTGACCTTAGTTTGACCTCAACTGAATGGGGAGCCAATGTAGCTGAATATGAAGGGGTGATTCGTGACCCCTATACCGGAAGCATCATCAGCGCGGAACGTCAGCGGAGCGTCACTGCTACAAATAGAATCCCTTATAGGCTGTGGGGGTTATTCAAACCAGCTGCAACACTGCAGTTTTCAGACGCGTCCCAGAAACCGCACGCCGTGCCGCCCTGCGCTGCTAAAGATAGGCTAGAGTTCGATTTTTTGTTGTGAGCCACTTCTGGGATGCGTCGATTTCCACAGTTAAAATAGGGCTAGACAGGAAATCACACTCGGTTTTAGTGTAAAATGTTAGGGTAATTTTCAAAATAAAGGTCTATTGCAGCCTTGCAATTTCATATCTATATAGATTACGTCTATACGTGCGACCTCATGGCTTATTTACACCATGCATCATTCGAAAAGTGCAGCGGTGTGTTTTTCATGGGTTTAATCCTGGCAGTGGAGAGGAACAACATTATATATGACATCAAACAGCGATGTCAAACGTGAGTTCCTTCTTTTTGGTTTAATGGTGGATGACATAAACAAACTGTGACCTTTGAAGTCTCAAGGGACCAGCGAGAAGTGTGGCGGAGAAGCCACTTGTGACTGAGATTCTTCCGGTATGCACTGGCAAGCAGCAAAAATCGCGAGTAAACGCTGATGCTTCCAGTGTGCAGTAGGCTTGAGAGAACCTGGAGTATCTAGCAGCAGCGTTTTGTACATCCTGAAATTGATTAAGTCTGGAAGAATTCATAGGGAAACAGAGAGTTACAATAATCTAGGCGTGCATTTCAATTTCCAATGCAGAAATAGCATTTGGATACATACTCCAGAGCAAAAGAACTGCCCAAACTCAAATATTAGTCCACTCATCCAAAAAAAAAAACATACAGTAGTGTGTTTAAGGCTAGGGTTGGGGTTAACATCTCAGACAGTGCCATTCGTTAAAGCATTTTAGCCGTGGAAAATATATGATAAAAACTAGAGTATAGCACCAAAAATAGTTTTGGTTGGAGAGCATTTACCCAGTACTTCAAGATACAAAACAACCAGACCAAAAACTGATCTCACACATGACTCAGTGGTCCAGTCTAAGACTCATAATGTGAACTACACATCTAAACAGTTTAATGTGGAGACTTTAAAAATCCAAACGTAGGTGCAAGGATTTGCTTTGCATTCCAGGATTACAGCCTGTTCTCTTCCCACCGCTCTGGTGCCTGAGCGTGCACTAGTGAGAGAAAGAGCGCACACCTGCAGCACCAACCCCTTGTGTAATTTCATTAACCTTTACACAAAACAGTGCATGTACAGATCCTCCCAGCAGATTATAGGAAGCCAGTCCTCCCACGCATCTACTGAAAGTTACATCTGTTTTATGTCAATGTTAAAGGTTATAATCTGTAACGTTCTTTTTTCTCTCTTCTTGATTTTAGGTACAGCGTCAGCAGCAGCTTTCATTGCTTTGAGTGGTACTCAGTCAGCATGAATGCTGAAATAAAGATACAAACCGTGCTAAAGAAGTTGAACATGTAATATTTAAATATTTTAAGCTTTTTTTAAGTGTCTTTATTTCCACTGACAAGTGTTTTCAGACGTGCTAAATTTCTTCCTGTTTCATAAATTTTACATTTTTTAATTAGTCAGCATTTACACTACTCTAACTATATTAAAGGTGTAATTATTTTAACTTCTCTTGGTCCCAGTCATTTAACAGATTAAGCTTAAAACACACTGAAACATCAGATTCCCTTGACTAAGTCTGACACTGTCCCCAGGCACTGATCCAGGCTAACTTTCACATTCTATCATTTAACAGGGAGGTCAGGAGCTGTGACAGGAGAATCTGATTTCACACCAGTTCATGGTGATAGCCTTCCCAAGAAGCACGTCTCCTCCTACTAGCGAGGGGGAGATAACACTGACAGGAACCAGAGATCTAACAGACTGGAGGAATCAACAGACCTCAGTCCTCATCTGCATCACAAGGTCTTGGAGTCAAGCTGCATTTGTTCAGTCTTTTTAGTGCACTTTGGAGGAGTAACTTATTTTATTTTAATGCAAGTTGTTTTATTTGTTTCTGTAAAAACCTCTTCTGATCTATATTGCAGGATTTAGTATTACCACGCTGGCCATTAATCCCAAATCTGTCCATCCATCCATACATGCAGCGCATCCCTTTGTCCACATTTATGTTACAGCCTTACTCCATAATGGATTTTTTTTTCCTCAAAATTCTACACCGTATGGCAATATGTATAAAACTTTTTTCTTTTGATTTTTGCAAATTTATTTAAAAACAAAAGTAAAATCACATGTACGTAGGTATTCACAGCTTTGCTCAAAATTGAGCTGAAGTGCGTTCTGCTTCAACTGATCATGTTTGAGATGTTTCTGCAGCTTCATTAGTGCTCCTGTGGTAAATTCAGTTGATTGGACATGATTTGGAAAGGTGCACACCATAAGGTCTCAGTTGAACGAGCATGTCAGATCTGGGTAACTCGGGGGTGTAGTGAAGGATTTTGGGGAAGAGGTGGGAGAGAAGTGCCAGTCTACACTCCTGGTGGCGGTAATGCACCTCAAGTTGTTTGCCAACCACCAATAAACCTTAAAGAAGAAGAAGAGCATGTCAGAGCACAAACCAAGCATGAAGACAAAGGAACTGTCTCTAAACCTCAGAGACAGGATTGTCTTGAGGCACAAACCTGAGGAAGGTTCCAGAAGCATTTCTGCTGCTTTGAAGTTCCCAGTAAGCACAATGGCCCCCACTATCTGTAAGTGGAAGAGGCTGGAAAACACCAGGACTTCCTAGAGCTGGTCAGCCATCTAAACTCAGTGATCGAGGGAAAAGGACCTTAGTAAGAGAGGTGACCAAGAATCTGACCCTGTCAGAGCTCCAGGATTCCTCTGTAAAAAGAGGAGAACTTTCCAGAAGGACAACCATTCCTGCAGCAATACATGACAGCCAAACAGGAGTTTGCCAAAAGGGACTTGAAAGACTCTCAGGTGATGGTCGTCTTTCAGCAGGAAAACAACGAGATATCAAATCAGTGGCTTCAGGACAACTCTAGGCCCTTTTACACTAGGGTCAGCTGGGCCTGGCCCGGCTATGCTCAGCCACTAACTGGTGCATTTACATTATCTGTGCAGAGCCAACCACCTTTTCCAGCACTGCTTCCCTGTGGTTCTTTTAATGCTGAATCGACCCTACACACCCACATGGACTGGTTAGCCGGCTGAAGTCATAGAACTCCCACGCTTACCTACATAGTGGGAACCTCTGATTGGACTGGCGGTGTGTGTGTGAAGTGATGTCACAGAATAGCACCTGATCAAACCCAAATAAACTGTGGTACGTTTTTTTCCTAAAGTCCACAACAACCTCAGCTGTCTTCTGGGTGTTTAGCACCAGGTTGTTGTGGCTGCACCAGGACACCAGCCGTTCCACTTCCATTCTGTAGGCAGACTCATCCTCGTCAGAGATGAGTCCAATCACGGTGGTATCGTCTGCAAAGTTGATTTGTTTGACAGACTCGTGGTTGGAGGTGCAGCTGTTGGTGTACAGGGAGAAGAGCAGAGGGGAGAGAACACAACCCTGAGGGGCACCGGTGCTGATGGTCCTCAGGTCCGAGACATTCTTCCCCAGCCTGACTTGTTGTTTCCTGTCTGTCAGGAAGTCAGTGATCCACCTGCAGGTTGGGTCAGGCACGTTCATCTGGGACAGTTTGTCTTGAAGGAGGTCTGGCAGGATTGTGTTGAAGGCAGAGCTGAAGTCCACAAACAGGATCCTGGCGTAGGTACCTGGGGAGTCCAGATGCTGCAAGATGAAGTGTAGTGCCATGTTGATGGCATCATCTACAGACCTGTTGGCTTTGTAGGCAAACTGCAGGGGGTCCAGGAGAGGGGCTGTGAGGGTCTTGAGGTGGGAGAGAACCAGGTGCTCAAATGACTTCATGACCACAGATGTCAGAGCCACAGGTCTGTAGTCATTGAGTCAAGTGATCCTTGGCTTTTGGGGACAGGGACTATGGTGGAGATCTTGAAGCAGGCAGGCACATGACATGCCTCCAGTGAGGAGTTGAAAATGCCCGTAAACACTGGGGCCAGCTCTTCAGCACAGTGCTTCAGAGTGGCAGAAGACACACCATCAGGGCCCGGGACTTTTCCAGCATTTAATGTCTTGAATTGCCTCTTTACATCTGCCTCACGGATGTGTAGGGTTGTTGTGGAGGTGTGTGGTGTGAAGACCTCCTGGGTGGGGGGTGAGGAGGAGGGTGCTGAGGGTAAATTCCACAATGATGGTGATGGCTCTGGAGTGGGGGGTGGGTGGCCAATGTCTCTACTGTTGGGACTGGATGAGGTGTGAGACCTGCCTGATGGCTAATCAAACCGACAATAGAAATTGTTTAGGTTGTTTGCCAGGAGCAGATTATCAGTGGAGGCGGGGCTTCTGGGTTTGTAGTTTGTGATGCTTCTGAAACGTTTCCACACAGAGGCCGGGTCGTTCTCAGAGATTTGCTGCTGCATTTTGTCATGATGCTGGTGTTTAGCTTTGACCAGTTCTGTACTGAACCTGTATTTAGCATCTCTGTAGGAGTCCTTCTCCCCACTTTTAAAGGCTTCTCTCTTTTCTAACCACAGGCTTTGTCATTGTTGTAACTCACCCTGGTCCGTGATGGTATGATGCTGTCCTGGCAGAAATGGATGTAGGAGGTGACGGTATCTGTGTACTCACCCAAACTGTCAGAGGCAGCCTTCATTACCTCCCAGTTACCCACATCATAGCTGAGTTTCAGATGACAGGTTTTGGAGTCTTATTTCCTGATATTTGAACATCTCACCCCAGATTGGATAACAGCACCACGACTCTACTACTGACTTGCAACAACGACAACACAAGCCTGAAGGAGCTTCTGCTGTGTGGTGGTGTTGCTAATGCTAATGGTTAGCTTAAACTAGCTGAAATGTTCTCTGCTGTTTCCTGGACGCTAAACCAACAACAGCCTTCCCCGTCGTGAGTCAAGATGGGTGAGTCCATGAATGTTAAGTGACAGTGTGACATATATCTAACAGGTTTTTCTAATCCTAGCGTTTTACCGTCTATTTTCTATCAAAGCTAATGCAGGAGATAGGTGTAGGAGACTATTTTCATGTTCAGCCTGCATGAAAAACTCAGAGTGACTGATTATAATCAGAAATAATGATTAAAAAATGGTTTTTCAGTGAACTACACCTTTAACAAAATGTAGGAAAAGTGATGCGCTTTGAAAACATTCCAGATACACAATCTTTTCAGAACAGATTCTCCTAGGTTGACTGAGGTGAATAGAAACCCTGTAAAAAAAAATCAGCTTTTGCTAAGGATAATGATTAGTGGGTTAAAGAGTGGAAAACACTTCCTGATAGTTTTAAAATTTGTGAGGATTTTCTGATTTCCTCTCAAAACAGCAAAAAGTGGATTTTTAATGAGAACCTGGCATGACACATCTGCGTTTTTGTGAAGTTTTCTCAGTGCATGGTCTAGATATTATAATAATAACACTAGTAAAACGTTACTGATTGTTCTGCTGCTGTCAATTTTTTTAAAGCTACAAACTCTGTAAAAATGTTTGCAAATAAAAAAAGGTAGTTTTTATGTTTTTTAAATTTCTTTTATAAACCATGTGAATGAACTTGAAACTGATACACTGATGTATTACTTTGATATTTACCTCTAACCTAAGCATTACTGCTGACCAGGCACGCTGCTAGCAGGACAGTATGAACTGCATCACCACAAGGACCGCTCAAGAACAGCTCAAAGGACGTGAAGTTGAGTCCAAGGACTCTGCCACCAAACCCCAATATCCTTATGTGAACTGACATCTGTGGGATTTACGAAATCATCTCAGCTGACAGCGATTACATGTTACATACCTAAGAGAGAAACCATAGGACATCGATAGAGGTGTTTTATTCCATTGGAGGTCAGAATAAAGAAACTACTCATTATAGAGGTTTCAATGTTACGGCTGATTAGAGTATGGGTTTGTGTTGGGGCCACCCAGGTTCCAATTCAAATGCAAAATTGCAAACTAAACAATTGGTTTTGTCAAATTTAAGAGGCAGCAATTAGTGATGTGTGATACAGCATATTTTGGTATCGATCCGATACCAATTTAATACCGCTGATACCGATACTTTTAAATAAATAAAATAGATGTGTCATACGGTAGCCTACGGTTGCAACAACTGGTGCACTAATGAAAACAGATCACGTGGGATTTCTATGGAACTTTTTTAGCCTACCTGTTGGGATTTTATATTTTAATTAATTTAAATTTATTTTGTTTAATTATATTTGTATTTTAACTATCATGCCATACCATATGTCAGATGTTGTAATAAAAGCATAATAAAACGTGTTTTTTAACTGGGTAAGCATCTTCCTCAGTAGAAATAAATGCACTGGAGGCGAATGGAGACCCAAAGATGGCGGCCAGCCACTACGGCAGCTCCCATAGGCAGCGCCAGTCCAAGGGGCGTCTACGCACATGATGTCTGTGGCTTATGCTGGTCTAAGTCACGTGACTCACGTGACAGCGCAACATTTAGACACACAGGAGGGGAGAGCGGAGCCAAAGAGTGCTTTTTTAAAATTTACTATTTAAATGTACATGTTAATAAAATCATTAAATAATACACGTGGTAACACTTTACAATGTGGGTCCCATTATTAACGTTACTTAGTGCTTTATTAAGCATTAATAAACTACTAAATAAAGTATTAACAACTGCATAACCATATTATGTAATGCATTATCAAGCAGACACCCCTGCCCCCTGGCCCTTTGCCCTAACTCTAAGGACACTTAATAGTTAACAATACCGGAAATGTTAATAAAGCAACCATTTGTTTATTAATGCTTAATAATGCACTAAGTAACGTTAATAAAGGGACCCTTATTGTAAAGTGTTACCAAACATGTAAAATTAGTTATGTGCATAGGAGCAAATTAAACCCAAACACGTTTTTCCTGACCATCACCACATCTTTGCTCACAAGATAACTCCATTGACTGGATGCTATTTTAGGAACACGTTTATTTTCAGAGCTCTCCAGAGTAATCCATGTGTAATTAGATCAATACTCACATTTTATTATTTAGCTTTTAATATGAAAAGATTAGAGGTGCCCCCAAAAGGATTAATTGTTCATTTGAGGACCAGTGGTGTGTGGCAATTTTTCATGTAAGGATTAAGTACGCTAATTAAATAGAATTAGCATCTGGAGATGATTGGGTATTTACATTTTTTTCTTAAATCTGAGGCTCTACAAAGTCGTTTCTTTTGTTTTTAAAGTAAGACAGAATAAAAAATGGCACCAGGTGATGAAGCAGATGAAATAAAGCAGAGTTTGGATATGAAAAGTAACGACAATCCAATTAAGACAGAGAGGCTAGGTTGTTGGTCTGCAAATTGTTGCAGAGCTGTAGAGAAACCACTGAACTGATGCTGAATCAGGTGAGCAACAGTGCTCAGGAGGAGGTACTATTAGGGAAGGTGTCATGCAACTCTTCAAGCAAAATATTGCCAACAACTTGAGTAATAATATGTGCAAATGTCTAAAATTTGTACAAATCAAGCAACACGTTCATGGATTCATCTCCTCACTCCGTTTTTTTAGCCTCACATTCTTCCGAGCTCCAACCACCAACAGAAACCAATAAAGGCAAATGACTAACACTCCCCGTTCCATTAAACCGATGGCTCCCCTTTCTATTACACGCCTTTCTGTGATATTCATGGTCATAACAGACAGGGTGAAATTCACTTGCCATCACAGTCTTACTGTAGTCCATATGTCAGAAGAGGGCTTTATGGCCGAGCCATTGCAGACGGGTCAATCTCTCAACCCTAATGGCTCTCTTTGGATCACGTGACTGCCGAGCGCTCTACAACACTCGTTACAGCAGATAGAAGCAGGAAATGATTATCAAGAGGTCAATTTATGCAAGGGAGAGGCAGAATGACAGAGTGAGAGGTCAGAGCGCGTCCATATCTCTGGGCATTAAAGATTGACATGCAGAATCTGAGATGGCCCCCACGCTGTCTCACTGCTCAGCACACACACACACACACGCACACACTTCTCCATTTAAATATCTGACAGACGATGAAAGTGCAGCCATTAAAACGTCCACCGAGTGCTTCAGGAATGAAATGGGGGAGATAAAAGAATTCCCCTGGGTAATCAACGGGGCTATGAATTAGCCGTGAGTTTTAGATGGGAGGGGGGGTTAGAGGATTTGGTCTATGTTTAACTCATTTGTCATTATTCCTTCTGAAAACATCAGCCCAGACAAAACGCTAAAAACTACGTGCTCTCCAATACCAAGAGTAATGTGATGGCTTTGGTTCCTGATGACTTTTAAACCTCGGGACATGATGGAGGGTAAAACGAATGTTTCATTATTGTTTGCGTGTTCATTTATTTTTGCAGCAACTCACACATTTTATAAAATACATACAGTATTTGTTTAAACCCTGTGGATGTCTTTAGAAGATGGGTCGATAAAATGTCTGGCTTTAACGTCCACTTTAAAGTTTACTATAAAAATTGAAGGCCCATGCCTTAACCATCAAAAGTAAAAGCTTATGCTGAGGTTTTACACACTCAGTTCTATATGCATCCCACAGGAGCCTGCTCCGGTAAAAGAATCTATCCAAATCCGTCCAGCAGAAGGCAGAAAAAAAGAGAATGAATTCAACATTTAAGAAAAGTACTTTAACCAACCTACATGTAAAGATACTGGAAATAACACAGATGATGTATTTTAATTTTGAGTGAAAAGTTTGACAAAATAGCCTTAGACCACATTTTAAAGCAACTTTTACACCTTAAAATAATGTTTTTTGTAAAGTTTTGGCGTCATACTATCATCTATTATGTTCATTTTCGGAGCTATGGTGTTAGGGGGTCCCACGTCTGTTTACCGCACTATACAGTTTTTCACCCGCAACCCGACACCGGAAGTGCTGACTGCGTGTTGCTTTACGGCACGATATGGCAAGCCAAAGTGGTGAAAAAAGCACGTGTCCTAAACGCTCGTTATGTCCGACAAAACACGCGTTTTGGCGGACACAATGCGCGTTTAGAATGCGTGATTTTAGAATGCAAGTTTTTTTGCCCCTTTTGGCGTCAAAACGCGCTCAAGATGCACGTTTTGGCGGACATAACGTGTGTTTAGAACGTGTTGCTTTTTTCACCCCTTTGGCTTGCCATAGTAGTATAACGTAGACCCGCGGTTTAGAGACTTGAGCAATGGCAGATCCAGCAAAGAAAGCTAGAAATCCCTTATCAGAGGAATCTAGGAAAAGAAAAAGAGAACCTGATAGATCAAGAGCAAAGACCAGAGTTATTTTAGGGCCGTCTTTTCCTCGCTGGAGAGCTCTTTTAGAAAGAACGGCATGAGCTACGGACTCTGACCTAGCCGTGCTGCTAATAGCAAAAATGATTTCACCGAGGTTATTGTGTTTGGTCGGGTATAAAGTTGTTATACAGTCCTGATAAAACTATTTATTCAATGTGTGGAGGTGGAAAAGTTTGTTTTCGTTGTTTTGCCTGACATTAGGAATGTAAACATGCCTCTTATGCCCGAGAGAGAGATTTTATGTTACGACAGTGACGTTACACAACAAGCCTCTAGGGGGCGACAGAGAGCATATCTGCAAAGTTCAGGAATGTGGCTTTAATACGTTCATGTGTAATAGGGGTGTAACTCTCTAGCTTGATCACAATACGATATATCGATACAGTGGATTGTGATTTGATGTTTACCGATATCTCAAAATCAGTCACAATGTCATTTTGATTTAATTCTATTTAGGTTCCACTGATCGATATGAGACAATACTGAACACAGTCATTTCCCAGAGGAGAGACGATTTCTTTACTGCTGCTGTGACGCTGCTAGCTTCTTCATTTAACAAATCTTTTTCAGCGAAACTTCAAAATAAAGCAATTTTCAAAGTAGTATAGAATTTAGCATTTTGGATCGATGGCCATAGAATTGATGTAGATCGTTTTATTGTCACACTGCTAATGTATACTGTCATCATTTACAGATCATGACTAAATACAAACAAATACAATAACATGTTACAAAGAATTTGTAAAAAACAGATATAAGTAGGTGAAAAATAACAGCATGTCTGAACAAAAAAATCTGTGAATAAAGTAATAAATGTGGGTATTTTGTTTAAACTTGTGTGAACTTGTGCAAAACTGGTTCCTGTTGAAACTGCTGGGACAAACAGCCACCCCCGCCCACACCCCCATGGTGGATGGAGAAAATGAGAGTGAATTAATGCTGCTTGAAAAGTACATAGAGTTGCTCCTGATTAAGTTGCAGTTACAACTGTTTTTATGAGGTAGTTTAAAGTTAATGACAACAGAAATGACACCATTAAACATGTTCCAACCAGTCTCTGCTGCCAGTGTGGTTAGAATATCAAATAAGTGTATTTTTGAGAAACATGGACAAAACAGAAATGAGCAGCCAGTAAATGGTCATATTGATATTTTCTGTGAGACTAATCATGTTTCAACGCCATCTTACTGTGGTGCAAAGAGAATGCTGCACTAATATTAGAGAAAATTGTCCGGTAAAGCGTTTTCTACATCAGACTTGATATCATTCATCAGTCAAAGAAGGTTTACGTTTTGTCTGAACAGCTGTACTTTTACTATTTATATGAGAATCTCATGAAATAAAGATGCAGAAAACAACATTATAAGATAATAATTTAAAATATTTCAATTAAAATTTTTGGGGGGCAAATGTAGAGTTTCATTTGCCTTGGACAATATATAATTTTTGTTAGTTGTATTTGCTTTCTAAAGACTAGAATGCACTTTTTAATAGAGGCATGACCAACATACTAAACACACATTAAGCCATTTTCTAAAAAGAAAAAGTAAAGGTTTTATTATAACCCAAAACAGATGTTGCAACTGTCCTACTGTCATCCATGATAACACCTCATGTGCTAGCTAAACAAGGAAACCTTGACGGATGCTAACCAATATAGCTAACAGTTCACACTTCACTTATATAAACCATATATGTTTGCGCTGAATCACAAACACAGTGACGACAGTATAACAAAAACAAATCTCAAGAAAGAAATCTCTGCATTGAGGGGAATCACACTGAGGATGTGCAGTGTGAGTGTCATCAGTCTAGCTTGTTTCTGATTGGAGGAAAATGACATGTTGCAACCAACCCCTGTTGCAACTGTCCCCGGTCTCCCCTACTTTAGGTCTTTGCAAGGAAGTCTGGCATTTTAAAAAATGCATACAATTTTCAGCAGGGTTTATGAAAGGCGTTTTCTGACTTTTCCATCCCCCCCCACACACACACACACACACTGGTCACCTTAGGGCTGTGATTTACTTGCTGTGTAACCTCGCGTTGGCGGTGCTGCACTGCATGTAGTACCGGAGTGTTCCACTAGGGGGCAAACGAGAGTACTCAGACCGGCAACCAAAACAAACATGACGTCAATAAAGGAAATCAGTAACTAGTTTTTCATGGAGGATCTAGAACAAAAAGCCATAGCCACTACTCCCCCAAACTGCCAAATTAAATTATGGAAACGCTACGTAGATGACATACTAGAAATCATACCAAAAGGACAAACGGAGACACTAACAGAACATCTAAACAATATAGACGACACAAACAACATAAAATTTACATATGAGGAAGAAATAGAAGGCAGCATAACATTCATGGACATGAAAATAAGCAGACAAGAAGACGGAACCTTGAACATAAACACATACAGGAAACCAACACACACAGACCAATACTTATTATGGACATCAGAACACCCCACCATACATAAAAGGTCAGTGATCAGAACGTTATACCATCGAGCAAACATCATAACAGAAGAACGAGACCAAAAACAAGAGGACAAACATATACAAAACGCATTAAAAACCTGCGGATACCCGACATGGGCAATAAACAAAGGTAAACAACAAATAACAACAGAAAGACAAGAACAACCGAAACAAAGAATAAAAAATCCAGAAAAACAAGAACCAAAACCAGTGATAACCCTTCCATACATCAAAGGCATAACAGAAAAAATAACAGCAACGATGAAAAAACATAACATTAACACACCAACAAAACCATACACAACGGTTAGAAAAAGACTAGTACACCCAAAAGACAAGATACCAACAGGAAATAAATGTGGAGTCATATACGAAATTCCATGCAAATTATGCAATAAAACATACATAGGAGAGACTGGACGCCAACTCAACACACGAACAATAGAACACAGAAAGGAGTGTGAGAAGGAGACGAGAAAAAGACACACAAGAGCAAAACAGGAAGCAGAAAGTACAATAAAAAAATCAGCCGTAACAGATCACTGCACAAGAGAAAATCATATAATGGACTGGGACAAAACAAGGATCATAAACACAGAACAACAAAAATACAAAAGATGGATCAAGGAAGCGATTGAAATAAGGAGACGTGGACACGCAACCATGAACAGAGATGAAGGAGTTTATACACTGGATCACGCATGGGACAGTGTCATCGGCAAGGAGGGCATGGGCAGCAGAGGGCGACACCCTCCTCTGCTGCCCGCAGATAAACGGAGAAGGAAGTGACGTCGCCAAGATGGCGATGTAGCTCTGAGGATGATCGCAGCTGCGATCGAAACGTCAGCGAAATAAGAAGGTAAAAAACAACTCCTGTTTGTGTAAAAAGAAAGAAAAAAAGTGATAGTAACTGGTTAATTTTAAGATTACAGCAGAATAGAAGACAGCAGCGGTATCGTAGATGTTGAGAAAGACCTCTAAACCAGAGACGGAGTCACCATGGTGAGTGTGTCTCGCTTTTGTCAACTCCACCTACTGGTTGCTCGTATATTACAGCATTCGGGCGCATCGTGTCGCATTGCATTAATTTAGGGGGACGCACACAAACGATGCTTCAAATCAATGCAAGCTACGCGTGGCAGCCATTTTAAACACGCGTACGCGTCGCTAAACAGCAAGTATATCATGACCCTTACCCGTTCTGCACACTGGAAGCATCAGCAGCTTGGAACGGCAGCGTGGAACGGCAGCAGAACGTCGCTGCTTCAAATAGAATCCATTATAGTCTGTGAGGGTGATTCAAACCAGCCAGAAGCATCGCACCACTACGCAAACTGCTTTTGGGATGCATCCATTTCCGCAGTTAACATAGGTCTAGACAGGAAATCACATGCAGTTTCAGTGTAAAACATCCAGTAATTTTCAAAATAAAAGTCTATTATAGAGATGTGATTTCATATCTATGTAGATTACATCTATACGTGTGACCTCACGGCTTATTTACTCCCTGCATCGTTCAAGAAGTGCAGCGGTGTGTCTGTCATGGATTTAATCCTGGCAGTGGAGAGAAACAACATTATATATGACATCAAACAGCGATGTCACACGTCACTTCCTTCTTTTTGGTTTAATGGCGGATGGCATAAACAAACCGTGACATTTAAAGTCTCGAGGGATTTTATGATCTCGCAATCCAGCGAGGAGCACAGCGGAGAAGCCACTTTGTACTGGCACGCAGCGAAACTCAAGAGTAAACCGTTCCGCTGCCGTTCCACGAAGCTGATGCTCCCAGTATGACATAGGGATTACTTTTAGTTTTCTAGTTTAGTATTCCATGTTTTCTTGAAATTTTGTTATTCATTGTATCGGATTTAATGTTTGTTTTTGTCTGTGAAGCAATTTGTGATTTCTAGCTGTGAAAAGTGCTATATAAATAATCTTCTTCGTCTTCTAATTGACACCACAGACCAGAGATTCTAAAATATTTAGAAAAGTAAATCCATGATGTCCCGTTGTTTTGGATCCATTGTCACATTCAGAATGAGATCACATAAGCGATTATAGCTAAATGTGAAGAAAAAAACTGAATATTGCAACATCCAGCTGTAAGATAAGAACTACTTGAATCACCACAGTCAAAACCTAGAAGAAAAAAATCTGAGGCATGTGTTTTGAGTATTGTTTTAATGAAGCACCTGTTTTTCCATTCGTTACCTTACAGGCGAAGCTGTTCTTGGATGCCTAGCTTCTATTAATGTTGATCAACTCCAAGCATTAGAGTGCATTCCATTTTTTATAAACGTTTTTATTCATTTCTCATCAAAATTGGTATAAAAAATAAGAAATGAATGCACACTTTTAAAACCAGCAACTAAGGCGTTAAGCTGGAGCTTGTCTTCGAGGTGGGCTGGACTGATGCTGGCTGCAGAGGAAGGCTGAGGTGAAGGGGTTAGGAGAGGAGTGAGCACAGCTACACGGGCCTCTGTCCCAGGCCAGGCTGTGAGCTGCAGCCCTGTGCTGATAAGACTGTAATAGTCCTCCTTAGAGGACCCAGGGCTCTGCTCCCCTTATTAGTCATTTATCACACCTGGCAGCCTCACTGAACCATAATTACTCTTCCCTTATCCCCCCACACTGTCATGTCCATAAGAGCGAATAGGACAGAGGGGGAGGGGGAGAAATAACTGTAAGAAACAGTGTTTAGAGAGAGTGGACTGACTGGAGGATGGAGGAGCTGGAGGCAGGAGAAGATCTATCAGCTAACAAATGTGTGTAAACTTGACTTTTAGGCGTTGGACACAGTTGTATGGAAATCGACAGACATACAAAATCATGTCTAACACAACAGAGAGGAGGGAGAAAAGCAGCGGTGGTCAAAACCTTTTAAAATCCCCTTTTTAATGCACCATGTGCATGCAATGATGGAAAGGAATGTAATCTCACAGATACACCTCCTGCAAACAGAGCAGCCCCTGTGCTAGAAATGAGAACCAGTTGTTCACACTGCAGCTCTCGTGCTAACACAACAGGAGCTACGAGATCAGAAAAAATACTCGTTTCACTTTGATGCAAATGATGCCAATTTAATACAAAAGGAAAACATTTGGTTTTAGCTATGAAATATTTATATTCACAAACTCATAAATTTGTCATTAATTCAGCTGAAATGGGTTTTTTTAACACACGTTTAATTTTATAGACGTGGTTGTAGGGTCAGTGCATTTTCTTTATTAAGCTAGATGGAGGTTTAATGCAAATGGACAGTTATGGATATGAATAATAACACAGCATGTCTGTGGATTAGCAGTGGAAAGCTCTGCTACTCATGCCAGAAGTTGTTAAACTTTGCACAACCTCGCCGCCCTTGTCTAGTATAAACACAATGCTAAAGCTTGTCAAAATCGCTCGCCACACTAACATTTCTTTCACGAGTGAGCTACAGGGACATTTTCTCTGCAAAAAGGTTTTTATTTTGTTGCCACGTGCCTGGCTGTCACGAAGGCGCTCTCCTCCGACAACATAACCAGGTCCAGATGTGAGCCACATGCTTCCAGCCCCAAATCGGAAGCTTGCCAACTCTACGGCCCGACTCCGCTAACCTTTAACAACTGAAATCAGGCCTTGCGCCACAGTTATTTTCATTAGCAGAAGGGGATTCACCTTTTAATAGACATAACAAACATTTCAATAGAATATACAGTCTTCCTGGAGTGATGAGCTGACTCACTTTCTGTGCACAATTTGCTAAAAAAAAAGATGAAGTTCTCTTGAACACTTCACAAAAGGGCCAAGATCCAGTTCCTGCAAGACATCACTGTCAGCGCCGCTGTGAGCTGCTCCAACATGGACTGTAGGAATCTGCGTGTGTTTTATGCATCCTCAAAGTGGGCATGTTTTTGATGAATTCTAAGCAATAACGTGCCTACTCAGTTCAGAAAGATAAAAACGTATAGACTTACACCTAAATCATGCAGGACTAAATGTCCCTGGTGCCCTGGCCAAATGTGGACCCAACTGGAGAGAGAATTTTGCCAACAGTTGTATCGTCCTTCACAGATGGGGACTACATCAGGACTCCTACTGCAAAGTCCAGATGTGTGAAGAGAGGGAGAACAGAGGGGCTTACAACAGGGAGAGAGGTGGAGGAAGCAGGAAGAGAAATGGGATTGCATGAATTCTGCTGTCATTAAAAAAGAACAACAGATGTGTGAGTCCCAGAGGAGAAACATCTGGTTTCTCTCTCTCTCTCTCTCTTTCTCTCTCTCTCTCTCTGTCTCTCTCTCTCTCTCTCTCACTCTCTCTCTCTCTCACACACACACACACACACACACACACACAAACAAACTTTTCATCAAACACACAAGGTGAGAACACGGCGTGTGCTCTGCTTTTTAAGATCCGTATTGCCGCCTCCATTTTACCAGGCGTTTTATGGAGCAGCTTCCTTAATAGCCACTCACTTATAAAACAAAGCTGTAATGACATGCAAATGACTCGCAGAGAAGCACTGTAAAGAGGAAGTGATGTATGGGCCGTCTGTACATGACAAACACACAAAAACACACACACAAAACAGCCTCAACAACAAAGAAACACTGGTGCAAACAAGAATGCACAAAAGTCATTTTCTTTTGTTTTTTCCTTTCTACATAAAAAACCAAGACACGCGTCTCACCTGATATTGTGAGATATGTCTGACTTACAATGTCTATGACTTTAGCTCCACCAGACAATAATCAGTCTTATGCATTACTGCCCTAAAACACGGTTCTTTTTGCAAAAGTTCTCAGCAAGTGTTGCAGGTGATTGGTGTACAATGCAATTAATCAACATGCTAGAAAGACAAGCACACAATGCACTCACAAATCCATACATGCATTCAACACACAATGCTCTGTGAATCACAAGATGTATCAAAGTCTCAGTCCTGTTAGGGAAGAGGCTGTGTGCGACACAGAAAAAGAGTCCAGTTGGAATTTAAGACTTGGAGCAATTGTTCTGATCTTATGAGGTGGGTTTCTGTGGGAAAAGGATGATGAAATACGTTTAGAGTTATTTTACAGCAGAAATTAAAGGTTGATTTGGAACTCTTTTTTGCCCCGGGAGGGGCTTGGAGTAGATCTGCTGCTTCTCCACATCGAGAGGAGCCCGTTGAGTTGGTTCGGGCACCTGGTTAGGATGCCTCCTGGACGCCTCCCTGGTGAGGTTTTCCTGGCACGTCCAACCCGGGAGGAGACCCAAGGGAAGACCCAGGACACGCTGGAGGGACTGTGTTTCCAGACTGGCCAGGGAATGCCTAGGAACTCCCCCACAGGAGCCGGCCCAAGTGACTGGGGATAGGAAAGTCTGGGCCTCTCTGCTTAGGCTGCTGCCCCCGCGACTTGACCCCAGATAAGCGGACAATAATGGATGGATGGATGGATGCATGGAACTCTTCTCGTTGGAATTTCAAATTTCTGCAAAAAAAAGTAAAGCCCAGTTCACACAGCAGGAGTCGGCTGATTTTCAAAGCATGAGTCCTTAAGAAACCTTTTTATCAAATACTTTTTACTCTTACTCAACTTATTTTTAGATGTCTACTTTATATTTCTACTACTTGAGTAAAAATATAATAAAGTACAGCTACTAGAGTACAATCTCTGACTCTTCTACCCTCCTCAGACATCCCTGTTATAAATGTGCTTGTGTCATTCATGCTCCAAAAACCAAACACACCGCTGGGCCTCCTGTTGGCTCCGTTTCTACTAGTGAACATCTTTTGCACAACTGGATTTTTGACATTTTGTTATGAGGTGTGATCCGAAAAGCTCTGTAACATGGATCCTCCTGCTCGCCTCTCCCTCACTGACTTTCTGTCATTTTTGTGCATTCAACAGTTTTTTATTATTATTATTTCTAGTAGTTTCTCTGCTCCTTTGTGTTTTCTCATCTCAGAAGATCCTAATACAGAATATGATGGCACATAGTTATGCACACCGGCCCAGTGAGCCACTGGGAGCAGCCCCGTCTCAGTGAAGAAAGTAACAAGGGGGACGCAGACCTCCAAGTGTCAATGGACCAATGGTTCTGAAACAAACACTTAAATGACTTTAATTTTTTTTAAATCAAATGCAGAGGCAGTACCAGAGCGAACGGGGTTGCTGTTGATCGTCCTGACCCAGTGTTCATAGTGCTGCTGATCAACTGGTTTTATGAGCCGATTAGACCAAAAAATAAAAGGATCAGCCGATCTGTGCTTCTCCAGAACTCACAGATGACCAGTCTGCCCCTGGCTTTCACTCACAAACATTACCTGCTAACATGAGAAATCTCAGAAAATGTAATCTGACTTTGAAGTAAACAAACATGGCAGAGCGTGCTGTGTTCATCCATCACTTTGCTCCCTGATTGGCTAAACGTCGTGTTCCACAGGCAGCACGTTTGTTTGTTCCCGATCATCAAAGCAAGACAATCCAGCATGTTTGAAAGTACAGATTTATGATCCCGACATCGTTCAGAGCTCACCAGAGAGCTCACAACACACCACACAAGGTAGGACTATCTGATAAGATTATCTTTAGAGTCGTTAGTCGTGCGCATATTATTTATGACAATAGCAATCTAGATGAAAAACGTTAAAAAATTAAAGGGTTTTCTCTGTTTTGACTTGCAACAGTGGTTCAAGTAGCAAAGGAAGTATATACATTTTATTTGAAATACTTTTTAAATACTTCTTGATGGCAAAGAACCTAATGTTGTGACAGTTTAAACACATTCCATTTAGATATTTAGATAATTGAGAGAGCTTTTGTCAAAAAATTGTGCAAATTTCACTTTTCTTCTACAATAAATCAAATGATGTAATCTTCTCACAAATGTACTTAATTTAAAAAAAAACGCAAAAATCAGTCAATATGCGTGCAAAACACAAAGAAATGGACATTTGTGTATTGAAAAACCCTCCCCTGATTCTGCAGCCCATACAAACTATTCAGATCTTCAGTCTTCACATCTTGTTTTCCTTTTCTTTGTACAATAACTTTCCTTCCTGCCTTCTCCGTGTCAATTCAGTCCTAAAAAGACGGCACGAGTAAAATGGTGCTCTCAAGCTGCCAGAGCATCTGCATCCTGACTCCAATTAGGAGAACAAACCACAGGGAAGCATACCCACCATCATGAGTTCAAAGGTCAGCTGACAGGAAGGAAAGAAACAAGGCAGGCAGACAGACAGCATGTACAGTAGACAGAGTAGCAGAGCAAGCCTTCTCTCTGCAGTGAAACTGAAATAATAAGCCCAAGTCTCCCTCTCACGCTCTCGCTTTCACTCTGCTTGTCCCTGTCACCTCCTCAGTCTGCTCCCGCTTTCCTCCTCTCTTTTTTGGTTTTGTTCTATTTATGACTTCCTCTGAAATCTCGGCGTCTCTTGCACCCTTATGAGGGCCATAAATCAGGCGCTGAAAAGGACAGCGGACAGGAGGGGAAGAGAGAAATGGAAAATCAGAGGGAGGCCTTCGCTGTTGTCTGAGCAAACGTTTAAAGGCCCACCTGAGAGCTTTAAAACTGAAACCTGCTGGAAATACAGTATTAACCAATACATGCAGACAGGAGGAGCAGCTGCACGGAGCATTAAAAAAACCACACTGTGACAAGCCATAAGTGTCAAGTCTACTCTGTGACATTACACAAGTGTTATTAAATCTTCCTAGTGATTTAATTACGATCTATTCCAGATAAAAAGAACCAGATCTACTATTTTTTAAAATGCTCTGCAGCGTTGCAGCAGTGTCTTGCTCCAGCGTCGGGGCGTTTGGCCAGAGCGGTTCAGCAGATGCATGCCAGGGACTTGTATTGGACTCTGGGGTGATTAATTTTTGAAGTGTGTTGTAAAGAGCTATGAGATCCATAAACAGGAGAGTACACAACAGGCTATCCTGGGATGGTGACGGCCACAACAAAGCTCACAAAGCACTACGGTCACATATAACCACAGCCAAGCATCATTCTTAAGGGTTATTGGTAAATCAATAGCATCTTTAACATATGGGTATTAGAAAGGCATTGCATTGAATCAAAAGTTTTTTAAAGATGGTTACATGTTGATGTTGCATTTGTTCCATTTCTCTTTTCTTGTGTTTTTTTTTTGCCATTTTTTCCCATGCAGGATTTCATTTTTATTTTTTTTTAAATGTGTATAAACTCAATATTTAGATTTTTGAATGTTTGAGTTTGTTGAATCTTGTATTTCTGTGTTATGTATCGTTTTCTGTTTACTTTTTAATCTTACTTATTCTTCATTTTTTACTCTCATTTTCGCTCCTGTTGTGTATGTAATCGCTGCTGTTACATCAAATTTTCTATTCTATTCTATTTTTCTATCTTTATTTGTAATCTGGAACACATTTTAAGTGTAAGAATCATCTGATTTTTATTTTTTTATATCTTGAATTAACTAAAAACGGGATAAAAAGAATAAATAAAAGGAAGGTTTAGTACTTCTATTTCATTAATATGCCCCTGAGAGAATGATAGCAGAGGCAGAAGAGAGGGGAGGGGGAGGGGGGTGTTTATCAGCCCTCATTTATGAGGAAAGCCCCCCCCCACCCCCCCGTCTCTCACTAGCCTCTGCGTCCATCAGGCCTCATTACTCTAATGGTAGTGGCAGTGATTAAGGCTTCCTGGCTGCAGACCCCTTTTGTTTGTTCGCTTGTGTTTCCCCTCTGTAAAGGCAGTCTTCAGGATGCCTGCAGCCCTGCTTGCCCCCCCCCCCCCCTTGCAAGGATGCAGTGCTTGCAGTACACCCCCCACCCACTCCCCCTCCCCACTAGACCTTGGAGTTATCACATGGGGGCTGGGGCAGGTTATCACGTTTAAAGAGGAGAAAGCCAGGAACTGCTGAGGTCCTGCACACATGCTGATAATATGGTTCGTAGAGGGGACTTAGCTTCAACAATGCACATCGTGGACTCTTCCTCTCCTCCAGCCTTGAAGTACAGCTCACTCCAATATGTGCAGAAACAAACATACACACATACCAAAACAAAATACAGCTGCACAGCAGCGTTAACATAAGAAATAACATTTAATAATGTAGTTAATGCTGAAGTGAATAAAAGTATTGTTTAAAAATGATTTTGTCACCTTTTTTGTGTCTTCACTATCAAATAAAATAAATCTACATTGAATTTGGGATTTATTGTCATTAATCACCTTTTAAGCATTTTTAAAAGAAAAAACAAACAGTCTGACTGCAACAGGATCCTGGATCTGTCTGGCCGCTGTTCTATACACAACATAAAGAGAAAGTGTAGACATTTATTGTTCTTTGTACAACATTACTAAACCAATCCTGTCTCTGGACTCAGTCAAGTGCTCAATGATGTGAGACACTCAGCCTGGCCTTCTTCTGTTTCACTCTATTCACTGCTCTTTCTTGCTGCTTCATTCATAATGGATAGCTCTTTGGATTGCTGTCACCAAGAGTCTATCAATGGCTGGAAATCCAGCTATGGGTCTTAGAAACAACAGTAGTCAGTTACAGGCATAAAATCCACTTGTTTTCATGCTCATGGTGAGAAAGGAGAGAGATAAAAAGAGATCAAATGAGCAAAGCCATTATATGGAAACCAGGCGTTTTCACCATGAGCAGTAGTGTGAAAGAAGCAAACCTAATGATTTCAGTCATCTAAATCACCCAGAGACCAGGCGAAGGGATTTTAGAAGTTCATTCTTTTTTACAAATATCTTGTAACTTTTTAAAAGTCAATGTGTAGTTTTTCTGCATGCTTTACATGATGCATTTGCTGCCTTGAGTGTTTCTTTTTTATCTCTTACTCAAAGTACTTGATGTGCTCCTGTTGTTGCAGCAGCTTAGATGAGCAGGGCGTGTTGCACAATGATTCCTCTGAGTGCAGTGTTTTGTGGTACAGAACGTTACATACAAAGTCTTTGAATTTGTTAGTCTTCTGAAACTTTTGCATTTCCATTTGTTAATCTGGGTTTAATTTACATTTGGTGCTCAAAAAATAACTTTTTTTCTCAACGTCTGGAAAATGTACGTTAAAGGAACATATCAATGTTAAACAGTTTATTTAGGTGAGATATTTAAGGCAGTATAAAGAATAAAACAAAACTGAAGGATAGATGAGGAGATCATTAATCATGTTTTTTTTACTATTACATAGGGAAATACTACAGACTTCTCTGTTCATTCTTGGTACTTTTAATTCCTAAGGTTTGAGGTAATAATTAATTAAATAGCTGACATTATGATACTGCTTAAATTTGTTATATATATATATATATATAAGATAACAACACAGCTCATGTTTGCATCTATGAATGTTACTCAGAATTGTTTGGGAAAGAACAGGTTGATTAAAATTAACTGTTATGTTTTGGTCCACTTTATACAACATTTTTTTTAACCTTATGTAACCTTACCTTAGGTTATATCAATGAGTTGTTGGAGTGCCAAAGTTGATTTAAGTTGATTGATTTTTTAAGAATGTACCTTTTTTTAGTTGTTGGATAGTTTATTTGCATTACTGGGTACTTTTCTGATGCAAACTATACATGTGGTCCCATGATATTTAACCCTTTGGCATTTGCTGGAGTCCATATGCTTTAATAAAACATTCATTGAACCTAATTAAAACCAGTGATAATAAAATTATTATAATTGTTATCAGAATAAATGGTAAAATTGTAAATGATCTGTATTTGATATGGCACCTTCTAGAGTGCTAGAACCCCCCAAGGCACTTTACAACACAATCAGTTATCTGCCCATGCACACACACATTCACACTCTGGTGGTGATGAGCTACAACATAGCAACAGCTGCCCTGGAGCACAATGACGGAAGCAAGACTGCCAAACACTGGCACCACTGGTCCCTCCGACCACCACCAGCAGGCAGCGTGGGTTAAGTGTCTTGCCCAAGGACACAACAGTAACAGCAGTAACTTGACTCAAGCAAAAAGCTAAAGAGTGCCTAACAAAAGGTAGAGTAGCATTTTCAATCAAATTAAATAAAGTTAGAAATAGATGTGACTCTAGACATTTATTATGCTGCTATTTCTATTGACATCATTTGCACTCCTTTGTATATTTCTATCTACATTTTCAAAGTTTGACAACTTTTTAAATCTCTGATGCAAAAGTTTCAGAGCCCGACATCAGGTGCATCCCGGCCCAATAAGAGGTTTAAATGTAACCGCCTCTTTCTAATGCTTATTGTGGCGTGACCTGTAACACCCCAGGAGGACCATCAGCTGCCAGACACTGAAATTTAAAAATGATGACCATGCAGAACAGTTTTTGTCATGGGAGACCATCAAACAATAACATGTACTAAAAAAAAGTAATAAAAAAACAAGTAAACAAGCACAGTGCACACACAACGAACAAGTGTAAACAAAGAGCAGTGTGTGTTTGTCCCACATCTGAGCCGCGAGTAGCAGAGCTGAGGACCTGTGCACAGCTGTTGTCCCTGTCCTGTCAGTAGGCTTCACCAGACAGGGCCCGTCCCAGAGGCCTGTACTGGGAGGCCACAGTCTGACATCTGGACTACACAGGAGGGAGGGATTGTTCTCATTCCCAGAATTTTTTTATCTGCTTGCCTCTCTTTCAGTCTCACTCTATCTATCTTTGTCTGCATTTGTAACTCCCATCCTCATTCTTCCCTTTCTACGTTGCTCCACAGGAGGGTCCGCAGGTCGCAGCCACCAGGGAAAGAATGATGAACAGCTCTACAACTAAGCCAGCTGACTCTTTAGCAGTTCCCCTTCTTCCTTTGATTTTCTCCTCTTCCTCAGCACTTCATTTGACTTTTTTTCTCATGTCCTTAGTTTACAGTTCCCTCGTTTTATATCATCATGGCTGATAAGAAAAGGATCTCAGGGAAACTACATGTAGAGCCTCAAATGATGGGATACATCACAAAACGTTCAGTGCATGAGTCAGATCAAGGGTTTTCTTTTACAATAATGTCATATTTTATCATGAATTGCATGAATTTTACCCATAACTTTTATAATAATTTTAAATTATTATTTTATCATTTTGCAAGCTATCAACCAATACAAGATTATTTCCCCAAGTAGAAACATAGCTCTAAAATATATATTGTACTAAAAAGAATATTTACACAAAAACAGCCTTTTTATTAATTTTAGTCAATTTCTGCAATTTTGCACTGGTTAAAAACAGCCTTCATAATTCATTTATATTTGATTATTTAAACTATAGCAACATGATGTGTAAACAATGCAATGCTATTCAAATGAACAGCAACTTGCAATAACAAATAGACAGTGTTAGCTACAGCATGCTAACAGGCTCTGGTAATGCTAAAATATCACAACACATGGCAATTAGCCTTTCGCCGGCCCCCGCCCCCAGAACGGCTATTGTCCAATCACACATCATAGCAACCGTTACTATCCGACAACTCCAAACAAAATGATGAAGCTAAGCCTAATTTACTACTAAGCATTAGCCTCGATAGTAGTCGTTACTACGTTTCCCTTCAGAACCTCCATATCGAGCTCAACCAGCAACAGCCTGAGTGCTCCCCCCGCCCGCGGCTGGGCAGAGGTCCGCCTCCCAGACTATCCAAGACCTTTTATAAGACACACCGTGCCGGCAAATCAGCGTAATATTACCTCAACCGTGTGTCTTATAAACGCACATTAAGCCTTGGTGCAACAACGGGTGGTGTCAAGATCACGTGATGAATTAATGCCGAGCTTCGAAAAAACGCGTGTTCTAAAAGCGAGCAATATGTCCGCCAAAACGCGCATCTTGAACGAGCGTTTTGGCAGACATAATGCGAGTTTAGAACGCGCAATTTTTTTATCCCTTTGGCTTGCCATAAATGTATGATGTAGACTCACTGTAGCAGCGGCAGATTCACCAAAGAAAGCTAGAAATCTCTTATCAGAGGAATCTAGGAAAAGAAAAGAAGAACGTGATAGAGCAAGAGCAAAGACCAGTGTTATTATTGGGTCGTCTTTTCCTCCCTGGAGAGCTCTTTTAGAAAGAAAGACATGAACTACGGACTCTGACCTAGCCGTGCTACTAATGGCTAGGTAAGTAATAAATGATTTCACCAGGGTTATTGTGTTTGGTTGGGCATAAATTTGTTATACAGTCCTGATAAAACTATTTATTCAATGCGTGGAGGTGGAAAGGTTTGTTTTCGTTGTTTTGCCTGATATTAGGAATGTAAACATGCCTTTTATGCCTGAGAGATTTAATGTTACGACTGTGACGTTACGCAGCAAGCCTCTAGAGGGCGACAGAGACCAAATAACTGCAAAGTTGCGGAATGCTGCTTTAAATAAGATGTAACAAAATGCTAAAATAATGACTACACATGTATTCAGCACTATTAAACACTCATTTATAGTTTATCACCAAAAAAAGTTGATTTGGGGGTGACTTGCTCTTTAAACTTTCCATTTTAGTTCTCTGACAGAATTTTCTCTGGGTCTATTGTCTTTTTTCTTTGAGAGACAATAAAAAACCCTCACATCTTTCATAACCTCACATTGTCAAATAGACCAGTGGTACCCAACCTTTTTTTCCATGAGGACCCTCATGCCAGAACTCCTACCGACATAAAGACATTAAAGTGATTAATTACAACATTTTGACAGACATACTGACATATACAGAGTTTTGATTATACTATTGTGTATGTTTTTGCGATTTTATACATGTTACTTTTACAAATATAATCTTGGTAACCTCAGCACAGACAAAATTGTGGGGATCCCCTGGAATTTCTAGTGACCCCCTTGGGGGGTCACAGACCCTAAATTGGAAACCACTTATATAGATAACTAACGCAAAGGTTTTTTTTCATTTGATCTTGTTACAGAAAAGAGAAAATAATTCAATATTTCTATGCTTGTTCATGCTCTATTATAATGTAAAGATGACTAGTTTAAGTCAGTTTGGCAAATTTTGCAATAAAAGTAGAATTTAAAAAAAAGTGAATAATAGCATTGCCCTTCTTTATAATAACGTGAATGCTTTCCACCAGAGAAGGAACCTCTTAGCTCTGAGGCTAAATCTAATCATTAAGGATATTCAGATCTTTGTCCTTTATTGACCTCTTTGTAAAGGTCCACAGTCCTCTGCTTCCATCCTGGCTCCACCTAATGAGCTGAGCATCACCGGCTACACTGACTTTGTTTTCACTCTTGCAAGAGACAGAACTTATGCTCAAGCCTCCATAATGCTTTAAAGAGCTGCCATAACCTTCTGTTATTCCTCAGGTTCTTTGTTCTTGTCTCTTACTTGATAAGGCGTGCCAGCCGCCAAGGTCATGCAGACAGGAGAGAGACGAAGAAGAGGAAGAAGAAGGGGGGCAGGGGGTATTTCTCTGGTGTAAATGAATAGTTCTCTCTCTCTCTCTCTCTCTCTAGATGAAGAGGAAGAACCTCATCAAAATGTTGTCTCATCCCTTCACAAAACGAGACCGCATTCAAGTCAGATGAATGAGAATTGTCACGCACAAAATCATAATTACAAGCCGGCATATTCCCTCCAGCACTGAGGAATGACTTTATCAGGCACCCATTGGTCTGCTAGCTGAGGGAGGATCCTCTAAGCCCTTCTCTTGTCTGCAATCTGTGATTGTTGTATTCCAAGGGGGGTATCGGGGCTGAAAGGACTGAATTTAACAAACCTAATTATCATGCTTTAATTAGTATCAGGGGTAAACCTCGGCGGGACACCTGCAGACTTAATTTATATCCTGACAAGCGGGGAACAAGTGTTAATGTGCCGTATTTATGATAATGCCCCAAAGTGTGCAGGAGGAGCAGAAGGAAGCTCACCTCAACTCTTCCAGAACAACGTGAGAGGCAGGTAATTACAGGAAAAGGGTCTGAAGTGCTCAGGGATCAGCCCAGACCCAGTGTTGATAGACTGCAATAAAATCAAATCACACGCTGTCCACACCAAACACATAACTGTCTGACTGGGAGCCTTATAAAAACATCACATCTCCTCATTTTACAGCTTTTTCTTTTACATCAGATAAAGATAAATGGGAAAGGCGAAGCTAAAAAAGATAAAAATTAAAGCTAAAGAGGCACTAAGTGGTCTCACTTAGCTGGATTGTCTCATGCTCTTGTAAGGGCCCTGCACTGTGAGAAATGCTAGCCTTCACAGAAAATGTTACTACCACAAATAAATGGGACAATTGTTGTCCTATTAGTCAAAAATAGATGTGCCGTTTGTCTGTTCTGCTACCACAAGCAAACCTTTGCGAAAGCTAAAATAGGTTAGCAGGGCGGGGACGGAAGCTGGAAAATTATGCATATGCTGTATAGTGGCTGTATACAATGTTTTCAACCACTGCCGACTTCCGCCTGGCCTGTGTGCTCTCTGCACAGAGAAGAGGATGTTTTGTTCAACCGATCGATGATAGAGGTCATGCAGCACAGAAGAGTTCTGTGCAGAATACATAAAACTGTTAATGTGTCCTAAATCACTCAAAAAGCTTTTAAAAAAGTGTAAAAAAAAATCTATTGCATTGATAATTTGATGAATTATACACAGCAAATTCAGCATGCTCAAATTAACACTGTCAGAGTTGATTTCAACACGTTTAAAGTGTCTATATGGGTCCACACCAGTAAAGTCTAATTTATACTTGTCCGTCTGCGTCAGTACGGAGACACGCAGCACCATTTTGCATCGACGCAAGGGCTCTTGGACGGGCTCGCAGAAGGTGACGGAGACATGCCCCCAAAAATAACTGCCCGTCGAGAGCCACGGAGAGCGCAAGCCTGTGATTGGTCAGGACGCCGCTTCCTTTACATACGTCAACAGCACCGCCACTGCCGAAAAAAAATAAAGAGAGCTGAAGATATTTAGCGGCAGACACGGAGCAGATTGAAGAACGCCTCGCGGAAAAAGTTTGAAAATATGAAAGTTTATTCACCCGTGACTGAAGGAGCACAACGCAGCGAGCGCTTTATTCATGTACGGAAATGACGAGAAACGTGGGTTTAGAGGTGCCGACCGCATGAAGAGGTGGAGGAGAATGAGGGACAAATTCGTCCGTGTTAAAAAGTCTCTAAAATACATTAAAACAATGTAAACACAGTAGTAAATACACTATCGTAGACCGGATACGTGGCTGTATGGCGGCAGCATACCCCAGTAAAGTGCTACGCCCTCTGCTGTCCAGGCGGGGGGTTGCTTTAATACTTTACTTTTACTTTAGTACTTTAATTCTGATTTAGTGATAATTTAACACCTCACATGACCCCGATTCCCATCCCTCCCCCACAATTTAAAAGCTTAAAACCTTTTGGAATAAAACTCTAATTTAAGTGTAATTACATGTCCTGGTGGTGAACATCTGAAATAATCAAAACATGTTCTTAAAATTATAAAAAGTTAGGAGGAATGGAATCAGAACAATTTCTTTAACACCCAATTCGGAGATAAAAATCTAACTTCCTTACCAGAATTGTGTCATGCCTCATCAAAAACAAGATTTCTTTTCAGGCATTATGAATCACTTGTGATTCCTTTGAAGTTGCTCCTGTGTGGCGTTTAGCTCGGCATAAGTGCGTGAGTACAACCATGATTCATCTTTTAAGATCAAATTTCACAAATGTTTAATGTTGACGTGTTTAGTTTAATTCAGGATTATTTTTTGATGAGCTTGTTGCTGAGTCACTTTTAAAAAGTAAAGTTTTTTAACGAGCCTTTTAAATGACGGGCATGACCGCATTTTCAGAAAAATGAATTATATTTGCAGTGAAAGAAACAAAGATGTTGGAATAATAAACTCCCTTTCACGATGAGTCATTATGATTATTGCACGATGAGTGTTTTGACATTTTGAAGTGAAATCATCCACATCAACCACAAGAAACCTTTTACACATAATAATCTCAGATGCGACTGAATATCGGTCCACCAAACTTTAGCCGTGTGAACGCAGAACAGACTCGTATTTAAAAGGACAACCTAAAGAAGTTAGAGTCCTACCAGAGCACCCTGCCTGACTCTGACTGTCCTACAGCTCAGAGTCTCTGTCTCATTCTGGGCAGGAAAATAGATGTTCCTGAACGCTGGATGATCAATCATAAACTGAAGGCAGAGGTCATCAGAGAGATGATCACAAGAGTGTGGGGGTCAGTGTGGAAATAGTGTGTGTGTGTGTGTGTGTGTGTGTGTGTGTGTGTGTGTGTGTGTTTTCAAATGCATTTTCATTTTCATGTTTATCGAAAAAGTTTAATATTGTATTGAAGCCCATTCCCGCCATTCTGATTAGAAAATATATATATATATATATCATAGTTATGAATTAGTATTTCATAATTATGACATGTCATAATAATGAGATGCTAAGTCATAATTATGAGATAATTTTTTTTATCTGAGTGGCAGGAATGGGCTTCCATAATACTGCATTTTTTTCTTAAACACAAATGTAACAAAAATGTTGATTCATGGTATTGATGAAAGAAATTCCCTGTTTTATGATTGAAACTTTGAGCTATAGTTTATTTGAATTTTGGCTATGAATGCTGCATTTTAATCGCAACATTTAAACTTTGAATGAGTATTTAAATAATTTTGATTCATATTTTTATGCTATTCATTTTTTTTGTTGTTAAAACAAAACATTTTGTTTTGGTGTTTTCTTATGCCCTCTCTTGCCTGCAATTAGAATATCTTAAAGGTGCAATAAAAACATTTTAAACATTAATAATTCATCCATCATGAACATCATTTTTTTTCTTGTTGTTTTATTGCACAGATACTTTCACCTTCCTTCACACTCAGCAGGTCTGCAGGTCCTTTATCTGCATTCACACAAAGGTGGGATACAATCAGAGTCCAAACTAAAACGATAAAAACTGAACAGGGTCGGCTTGTTTGCTTTGTTCATTTGTGTTGTTGTTCTAGTTGTATATAATATTTTAAATCCTCCTTATTTTATGCCTAGTTTTTAAAATTGCAGCTATAAACTACAGATACATACTGGAAAATCAGAGAAACAGTAAAGGTATTTACTTGTGGTAGGAAATCAGGTATTATTTTCTTTAACTGAACTTGACTCAAACTGTATTTTCTGTCAAACTTAGCAAAAAGAGATCCATAGGTGCTGTGTATGCTGCAATTTGGCACTTTTTTCCATATACCTGATGAGCTTGAGAATGCACTTACTGTAGTTGTTGAAGTAAAAATGTTTTCACCACAACACACAGTAGAATAAAATTATATGAATGAAACTTTAGTAATTAGTTTGGTCAAAATGTGACTCTGGGTTTATTTTTGCGACTTACTGCGTGATATTTTAAAGTTGGCTGATTTTCGCCTGTTATTTTTATGGTTGTAAGATCATATCAGCACTGGAAGTTTACAGTCTTCGTTGAAAGCTGCAGCCGACCCACAGGGTTTGAGGTTGTTGAGAACTGAATGTGCTGCAACTTGAGATTACACTTCCTGTAACCGCCTGCGTACCATCTTTGAAAAGCGGCACTATTTATGCCAGTATCAGGTATTGACAGGTAGCTGTGAGGCCCAGCCCTGGGAGCTCTTTGGGCAGATTGTGAGGAACAGAAAAGCTGGATTGAGTAATCAGGCTCTTGGCAGGCAGACAGAAGCTCTTCAGTTGCGCTGAACAGCTTTAAAAGCCCTATCTGCTGTTGCTCCCCTCTGCGCTGGCAGCTTATCACGCAGACCGATTGTCAGAGGCCTTGAACCATGCAAAGAGTCCATCCACGTGTGAGAAAACCCAGACCCTCACTCAGGCAATATGACCCCCTGCATCTGAGGGATAGAGAGAGCTGTTCGGCCCACGTCGTCATGAGAAAAACACGACCTCGTTGTCTCTTTGGCTTCTCTGTGTGTGTCATCCACACGTCTGGATTCACTTTCCACACACAAGTCAGGGAGTTTATAGTCTCTGTTAGAGATGATTCCTGAGGGAACAGGGCCAAGATCACGATCACTTCTCCACGTGAATGGACACACACACACACACACACACACACACAGCTTTTCTCTCTCTGTGTGCCCATGTGCACTCAACACCTGCCCTCTGAATACGCTCTCAGTTAATCCCAACATTAATTATTGACTCTGAGTTTAATTTGAAAGGCAGACGCACTGTAAGCCAGGGGACACTGCTTTAAATAATGTATACGACCCATTCAGAAGGTAATCATATTGTCATTGATTAATATACATCGGTGCTGTGGAGCATACCTGATGTGTGTGGGAGTCAGGCTCTGGGTATGATAAAACCTGGCGCTGAGAGGCTGCGTCAGGCCAGGAGGATCTCCAGGGCCACGTCCTCTTTGTCTGATGTTTCAATCACTGCCTAGGAGCCGTGATGCATGGAAGAACACACTATCAGCCAACTGGATAACATGAGGTGCCCCGGAGAATCCCAAAAACAAGAGATGGATAAGGAGAAGAATGGAGACACACACTCACACACACAAAAAAAATACAAATACGATCGGGCTGTGAGACAGAAAGAAATAACCAGAAGTGGCTAGTAGAAACTCTTTTCCCTTTATAGAAAGATTTATTTGGAGTAACAATACAGTATGCATCCTACTGTACAGAAAGGAGGTGCAGCATCTCACCTAAGATGACAGCCAGATGCTGAGAGAAACACAAACGTTTGAAATACTCATGCAGATTTCATGTCACCCTGAGTTTGGTTCAGACAAACACAGATCTGCCCAGAGAGGAGCGCGGAGCCGAGGCTACTCTCTGAGTAGTGATGAAAAATTCATGCACTGTTGTTACCTAAATGCCATTCAAAGAGTAAAGAGTTCAAAAACACGAACCAATTACAGTCTAAAACTCAGCTGTCTGGACAAAACACGTGGATTTTGATAGCTGTAAACTTAGACACGCTCAAACCAATAAAAAGCCTTGCTTTACCTCTCTCTCTCCCTCACACACACACACACACACACACACGCACAATATCTATTGGGTAGATAAACAAATCCTATCCAAGACTCTCCTTCTGCAGGAGACTGTGAAAGCTTTGGCAAGCTTGAGTGAATATGTTGTTTTTGTTAATACATAAAGATTAGGGGGAAAGTCTCAAGGCTCACTCTTCTCCTGTCTTTCTCCTCTCTCCTTTCATCCTCCCCCAACCTTCTCTGTGAGTCTGGCAAGAGAGGTGGTCTTGTCAGACAGCTTCTCTCCCACGTACCACGGAGCTCTGAGAGGTGTGGAGCAAGCCGACTGAATGCTAGGAGGCTTCTGTCTCCCTGTCTGAAAACCTTTTAGGTGCTGGAAAATACTCTCTGACAGCAGGCCTGCATGTGTTCTGCTGTATGTTTGACAGGAAGGGAAGAACAGCCTGCACCAGATACAAAATAGCACTGCACGTAGATGCTTAGCCAATCTAAGCAAGTCTCATGGGTTGAGTTCAAGAAACTGAAATTCTACAACTTAGAAGGGGCAGTCAGTTATGTGTGGTTTATTTGAGGATGTTTACAGACTTTTTCTTAGGTTTTGCCAACCACAGTGAAGCAATGGTTAGTAAGTAATGAGAGAATGACCTAACAGAAGTGGGCGGCTGAAAGAAGCGTCGCTTATCTGGATCTTGTGGCGTTGCAACAATGGAGGTATGAGTGAATGAGAGCGTGCAAAAGTAGAGCAACGTAGATGAGGCCTTATTTCTGAAATACTGGTGTCAGACATTAACAGAGAACTCTGCAGATAAGGACTGATTCAGGACAATTAGGCCTGTTATTTATTTATTTTTTTACAACTGCACAAGCTATTTGTGTTCCCAGGCAAAAACAATGCACTGTTTTTACTGATAATGAATAAAACAAAACATGAAACACAAATAAAGTGTTATTAAAAATGTATTTTGAAAACAAATAACAAGCAAACATCAATTATTCCTCCTCCAGCGTGTTCTGGGCCTTCCTTTAGGTCTCCCGGTTGGACGTGCCTGGACAACCTCACCAGGGAGGCGTCCGAGGCATCCTAACCAGATGCTTGAGCCACCTCAACTGGCTCCTCTCGATGTGGAGGAGCAGCAGGTCTACTCCGAGCCCCTCCCTGATGGCCGAGCTTCTCACCCTATCTCTAAGGGAGAACCCAGACACCTTGCACAGAAAAATCATTTCGACTGCTTCTGTTCACAATCACATTTTTTTGGTCACTACCCAAAAGCTCGTAACCATAGGTGAGGGTAGGAACGTAATAGATCAACCGGAAAATCAAGCAGTGGCGCCCCCAGAAAAGTTTCACAGGGGTGGCCATGGGGTCAGAGAAAATTTAGAGGTGGTACACTAAATTGATCCGCGTGGCAACTGGGAAAATTAAGCCTGTAGTGATGGAATAAATGCTCTTTTATTAATTTTCATAAATGTATGGTTTGTGTGAACATTAATATGACTTATTAAAGAACACTGATCTTCCCTGGGTGTGGACAGTGGGGTGGCCATGGCCACCCCTGGCCACCCCTTGGGGGCACCACTGAAATCAAGAGCTTCACTTCCGGCTCAGCTCTCTCTTCACCACGACAGACCGGTACAACGCCTGCATCACTGCAGACGCAGCACCAATCGATCTCGCTCTCCATCTTTGCTTCATTCAGGAACAAGACCTCAAGATGCTTAAACTCCTCCACTTGAGGCAGGACCTTGTCCCTACCCCTTTTCTGACTCAAGACAATAATAATAATAATAATAATAATAATAATTATTATTATTATTATTTATTTATTTTATGTTTTTTTTCAGGAAGTAACATAGAAGAAATTAAGTTGCCCCATAAAAGAAGCCTGTTAAATTATATCAAAGTAAACAAAGAAGCCTTTAAGTGTGTTCTTCACTATTTTAACTATCTTCTTAGTCAATGATAAACCAGACTACACATTTTGAAAGGAAATAAATTAACTCTCACATTTGAAATGATATTTATAAAAATGTTGCTGTTGTAGTTTAACTTGTGAGAAGACCAATATGTTTCTGAAGCTTTTACTTTACTCGTTTGAACGATCAACCTGTAGAAGTTGTTTTTGTTCTGATTTTCAAACGATGTGTCTATCAAAACATCAGTGATCAAATGTAATGAGAACATATTAGTCACATATTGAAACGTGCTTTTGTTGAATATTGTTTTAAACATCTGTGGTTGTGGTGCAGTAAACCCACATCATAGCTTATTGTCACCTTGGTTGTCATCATTTAACTGCTTTGCTTTTTCCCCTGAGTTCTTAAAACTTTTTTTTTTATCATTGCTAAATCTTTTCTGGCAAGGTAAAAAAATGATACTAGGAATGGTATCAACAAGAAAATGTGCTAAAAATATATTTTACTTATAGGACTAAATGAAGCTGAATTTTGTTTTCTTTCCATTTATATAATACGAACCAAGTAGTCTTTATTTATATTTATTATTTTAATTAAAAAATGCTGACATGCTGAAATGTATACATAAAAACTTTCAGATTTATTTTTTATTGTCTTTGAAAAGCTAATCTATAGGAAAAGCATGGCCTTTTAGGATGTAGATGCACAAAACAGAGACAAGGGTTACGGCTTAGGGGGTGGAATTAGCCAGAGGTGTCACCCTAGACTAGTCTTTGCTTGTATCAACTATTGACTCATCTCAAAGCTGGCAAATTTTAATAAACGACAGTTGGTGAACAGTAGTGCTCAAATGCTTTGTGAATTAAATGATTATTGTCACAAAATTTGCCTCCTCAATTTATATGATTGCAGTTTGCAAAAACTAAAACAATATGCAGAGTGATCAAATACGTTGCAATTAATTGCCGAGTCTTACTTTGCCAAGAAAATGTACAAAGCCTTAGAAATACAATTTTCACTGCACTTGTGAAGAAAGCTGCAGGGCACCAAAGACAATCCAGCAAGTATCATCTACTTAAATCGATTCAACTGTGTTGCAGAGCTTGTTCAGGAATGGCTGCAGACAATTGTAAGTGGATCTGCATTATGCTGAGAAGACCTTTGGAGAATGGCTTGTGTGAAAAAGGGCAGCAAAGAAGCAACTTCTCTCTTAAAAAACATCAGGAACAAACTCATATTCTGCTAAAGTATCAGGAATGGCACAACTGAGGATTGGGTGAAAGTAATATCCTGTCATGAATTTCTCAAAATTTAGCCTCAGAAAATATTTATTATAAAACAAAGGTACCTAAGCCTCAGAAAGCAACTTCTCCCAGCCACTGACTCTTTATATAAATGTAAAAGCAGGCAAAGTTTTTAAAAGTTATGAAAGAATAATTTAATTATAGTTGGAGCCAAACCAAGCCAATTTTTTCACAATGTACTTTAAAAACAGCCAACATTGAGCAAAGGCATAAAATGAATTTACTGAAAAGGATAAAGTACAATAAAGACGAAAATAAAATTTAAATAGCACAGTAAGGCATGTAATAGAAATTCAATCAGTTACTTTTAAACAACTCATGCTGGGTTGGAAGCCAAAATAAACAGGCCTTAGACATTGAAGTCAGGAGGCCTTTCTTATACGTGCCGACAAAAACTCCCGTAATTCAGGAGCAGCAACAGTGAAAGCCCTATTCCCTCTGGGTGTCCTGGGCACCCTCTAGGACCGGCTGATTAGATGACCTGTGACCAAGAAGAGGAGTGTACCTGCAATCGCTCTGAGAGGTGGTGCAAGGCAAGATCATTTAAAATCAAGTAACAGTAGTTTAAAATGAACTCCATAATGGGCATGTAGCCAGTACAACAAGGTTAGGACAGAAGTAATCTATTCTTAACTTTTCTCTTGGTTTAAAGACACATGGTTACATTCTGAACCAGCTGAAGCAGAGACAGTAAGGGATGGCTAATGGAGAGTTTCAGTGAATCATAACAAAAACATGGATTATAGTTTTGTTAAAGCGGCTGTCTGGAGTATTTCTTTTATCTGATGGCACCATCTAGTGGCTGACAAGCATATCACACCAAGAGTCGTTCAATTCGGTTATTTAAGATGGCGACTGCAGATTTCATGTATATGAGTGTGCTTCTGAAGCTGACGAACAGAGCTAAAACACTTTTTTTTTAAATTATTATTCTCATGTCATGTTGTGTTTTCATATATTTATCTTTTAAAGAAAAGTTCATCAACGCTGCATCAGCTTAGGTACTTCCTTAAACGCTGGAGCACGTAAGCGGTAGTCTAACGCTATTGGTTAGTTTTGACCGGCACTCAGTTCATATTGCACAAAGCTCTACGGGGAAGGGGGCGGGCTTAGCAAAAAAAGAGATATTGCTTACATTATATCACAGTACAAAAGACAATCGCTTTTACGGATTTCTGAAAAATCATACATAACTCCTGAAAGGGGAAAACTCCAGACAGCCGCTTTAAAGTACTCAGATGTGTTTTGCCTTTGCTAGCTGTCTCAATTAAAAGAAGCTGAATTTTACAATAGCACTGATCTCACTGCCATACTTCAAATCACTGTCTATTATAAAACCCAAATTTGTTAAAGTTAAAGTACCAAGTATTCATCACACAATGGTGAAATTACAGTTACTGTTGGTGCCAGAGGTCCAGAGATTTTGCTTTCTTAAAAATGACTCTATTGGCAGCAGATAGAAACAGAACAGACGTGGGCCCAGTATCAAGCCCTGTGGAACCCCAAACAACTAATGAACATGAGAAGAGTGGAAATGTCTCGATGTCACTCGAGAACAGTACCACAAATGCTAATATAGCTCAATCAGATATCATTTTATGATCCTCTATATCAAAGGCAGAAATAAAATATAAAAGTATAAAAATTACAAAATCCCCAATCCGTGGCAAAGAGGATGCCATTAAAAACCCTCAAATTAAATTTCAGCTCACCATAGAACCATTTATCAAAATGTTGAATTTTGTGCTACAGGGAATGTGTTTTCCTCTATAATATGTAAGCAATGGAATGAAGAAAACAGTTTTAATATTTACTGAGAACGTATTTATTTACTTATTAATCTCTTGGAAGTACTTTTGCTTCTTTTAGGGTTGGAGTTGGGTCAATAAAATAAAAGAAATAGGACGGAGAGGTCTATGAAAAACTGCTCTAGAATTTTCAGGGGGTTAGTTGAAGACAGTGATGTGAGATGTGTAATAAGTGTTAAAAGGAAAAAAAGATGTTAGACACATTTTTCTGAAATGTATTTAATTCTATTTTTACAATAAAAATTTAAACAAAATCACTGAGTAAAAAAAAAACTCATGCCAGGTCAAACAAAACATTGTCCCCTTCAACCACAAATGAAGTAAGACTACACAAAGTGCACCAGTGGTAACCATCCATCCAAGTCTGACACCACACATCTTTAAAACAGACTCATGAACCACTCCAGCCAACTCCTAAAGGGAAGCTTTTTATCATCCTAAGTGAGGACGAGAGAAAGGCCAAATCACATCAGGGGCAACACCAGCTGCACATAAAGAAGTTTTCTGTTGAACAATGGAGCTGCCATGAGCATCACCTCTGTTTCCCAGCTGAGCCTAACAGATGAAGCTTAACCAATCATTGGGGTCAGAGCAGACGCATGGATGACCAAAGTGCAGCCACCATAATGTAATTGTCATTGCATTGCTTGACAGTGTAAAAGGCATCTCTTTTTAGTATCATGCAGGGATTGGAGTAGGGATGAATAGGTCTGCCGCTCGTAGAGGCAACTTTAAACTGATTTAAAGGAGTCGAGTATGGTATTAAAATGCACTTTGGAGTAGTGGTGTTATTCAGGCATCACAATAGATCTCTGCTGGGATGATGCACTGATGTAATCAAAGACCAACATCTCAGACTAATGCCAGTTCACCTCTATCTTTAATACACACTCAGTGTGTTTACATGCACATATAAGTTGATCTAGGTCAATCTAAAGGAATAAAATGGGAGTCTTTATCCTAGTTTACATGTATGTTAGAAAACCAAACTCTCAAATGAAGTTTGTTCCACTCCGGTACAGTAGGTGGCGACATGCCATTCCATGTCGGCCATTTTCCGGTTAGCTTATAGCAACACAAATAGTAAACTGGCAGGAGTAAAGCAGACAAAGTTAAAACGGGATATGCACAATGGCTGGAGGAATGGACAACAACGCTGCAGCACAGCTTATTTGGTACGAAGGCTACTGTACTGTTTGACGGAGTTATGCGTGTTACTTTGTGGTGATCAACTCTGATGTGGCTCATTTCTAGTTCATTGAAACAGGCACACCGGAGATTTTTTCCCCAGAGTACGACTTGCAAGGCAATCATTTCTACTAGAAACCACTGCAAATGTATTAAAATATGAGTAAAGTTGACCTTTACACAATTATGGTTCTACATAAGGATGCAAACTGTCAGGAAAAAGGAGCCCAATCCTTTGTTCCAAGCACTGCAAGTGGAATAGTGATGGTAAACTCGATTCTTTTTACTGAATCGAGTTCGAATGAGTCACTCACCAAAATGAATCGGGTTTTCGAGTCATTTGAGTCACTGAGTCAGTTGCCCAGAGTGTAAAAAAAAATCTACATTTTCACTCAAACTTAATTTGCTCCTCTTTCTATGTAAATCCTACTGCTAAGATGAGTGATTGAAAAAAACTATCCATTTTATACACTGAAATTAATTTTTTAAAATAGTGGTGGAACTGAAATATTATATTTTTTCTTTAGTCTGCTTTTTATCTTTGCAAAAAGAAAAAGGTGTAGACTGAATATGGCGTCAGTCACACTATCAAAGTTCAGCTCAGGTGAAGGAGCAACTCTTCCCCTGTAACAGCCTGAGTTTCTGCAGCTGAGAGCCAGGAGGGAGAGCCACGTTGGTCAACTCAAGCATGATTTTCAAAATATAGGGTTATATGAACAGATCAAAGGTTGTCTTGATATCTTGGGAATGCAACAAAGCATATCTAATAGGTACAGATATAATTTTGCTGCTCTCTATTGAGTTATACAAGGCCTTGATGACCAATGTCCCCTTTTTTCTGTTAAAAAAAACTGTCTTTGAGCATCTGTGTCATTTGGGCCTCCTCTTGATCAGATCTGTCTTCTTGTTCAGGTTCATATTGAACATCATTTTATTCCTGAGACACATCCTCAGTTTCAGTAGGCTCTCTGTCATCAATATCAATCTGATGCCCAAGATATGAACAATAGACTCACAACCAGTACATTTCTTGCTCGTGTTGACTCATGCTACTGCAGAATTAGACTGTTTATGCAGATTGACATGTTCTCCATTTATTTATTTTACAATTCAATCAAGCGCAGTCACATGTTGGATAAAGCAACATCAGAAAAATTACCCATATTTACAAAACACTATGTAACCGTATAACAGTGGTGCCAGATTAGATCTACACTTAGCTGCAGCCTCCTCCGTCATTAGGCAATGGCACCTTTAGCTTATGGTCGGAGCATCAGCGGTGTCTACAGTGTAATGAAATTTACGAAGAGGAGGCACTTGGTATGCCAGTGATGCAGCAGCAGGTCCCTGTGCTCGGTGAAAACCACACGTTCACTTTTATAGATTGCATAATGGCCTGCATAAAAATGGTTTCACACTAACATAAATCAAATGTCAAAATACAACCGGAGCAAGACAATTCCCATGGTGCACACGTGGACACACAACCACATGCGCATATACACACATAGCAGATACACACGCTTAGAAGAGTCAGTCAACCAAAGAGCTCACAGTCCTTATGTGGATACATGTAGTGTTGATAGCATACATAATAATTTATTAAGAAATGTTAAATATTCATCAAATATTCATCAACGTTGAATTAATCATTTACAGCAAATTGAGGTTGTCCTTGAAGTTTTCGTTGTGGAGCATCTTGAGACAAGCACCAAATCCCCAATGGACACACTGTACTGTACATCTCTGATGTAAAAAAAAAAAAAAAAGGATTGCTGGTTCTTAGAGGCTATCCCATGCTGACACCCACACAAAACAATGTGGAAGGGATTTAGGAGTGTAATGAACATTGCCCTAGTAAGAAATGTCAACTAGAAATTTGAAAGCTAAAGCTTTTTGACCAAAAATGTATAGTAATAATTATTATTATAATATAATAATTATAGCACATGTTTATGACAATGATAATGATAGAAGAAATTCATTCTTTTGTATAATATAGATTAGTAGTGTCAGCAGAGTCTTTGGGTATGGTCATTTGTACGTCTGTAATGTTATAGCAGCTATGAGTATATGCTAGCTCATTTATTGTGGTCAGAGTTCAGCTAAAAGCAATATTCAAACAATTTTCTCTCAAAAATACAAACTCAAATTACGTGAGTGATTTCAACAGTTACAACATAAAACATGAAGTGACTTACAGTGTGATACTGCAGTGCAACATTTACAGTTGCACACATTGCACCTTGCAACAAAAGCTATGATGTGACCAGTTTCTACAGCCGATGATGTCACTGAAACTTATTGACTAACACATGTCAGTTTAAACCTTGAAACTCTGCCCTTTTTTTATATTGATGAGAAGTAAATCATCTTCAGAAAGTCAGAGACCAGTTGGGTTTGTTTTGGACCAACTTGGATTATTCATGTATAGCTTGTGCGAATTAAATCAACACTGTTTATCTGTGGACATGAAGGCAGAAGAGGAGAAGGACGCAGCTCTCTGCCAGGCCACACCGGCTGGTGAGGCTGCATGAGACGTAATGTTTGCTGTCCCACAGGCGTCCCACTCTTTAGGGCATTCTGAGGTCAGCTCTGCCAGCCACACCTGTTCTTTTCCTCAGCCCTCTCATACACCTTGTGGAAACTCCTCTGACAGACTCACATAAGCAATCATGCATCCCAACAAGACTTTTTTTGGTCTTTTTTCAGTTTTAACTTAATCTCATGCAGAGTAGCTGAATTTGCGCCCAGTCTTTTTGTATTTTTACCATGCAGATGGTAGCTGATGCCCTCACGGAATGAGTCAGGTGCACAAATCATGAGTGGATGCAAAGTTCAGTATAGATTAGGGTAAAAGGCAGCTGTTAAACGATTACACATTCATAGCAAATATCACAGGGCTAAATCATTGTCTTATTGGTCCCTAAGCTCACTTAGTAGGGGGCTTACATCTACATTTGAAGTTAATGAGGGTGCTTCTCCTCTCTTAGACTCAATTTGTGGATACCAGAGGTAGCACACTAATGTAAGATTCACAGAGATCTGGGAGTTTTCTTCAGATCTGATGGTTTTATTGAATGTGGGTGGGGTGGCATGGTTGTGGGTTGGTTGTTGCCTCATGACAAATGTGGCTATCACTGTTCTAGTCTTGGCTGTGATGATCTTTGAGTGGAGCATAGGCTGACATTATTTGGGTTTATTTTAGGTAGACTTCAGGTGCGCCCATTTCAGGAACTAGAAGTGAGCCGGATCAGAGTTGGGTTGAAGATGGCAGGATTTGGAGTCTTATTTCCTGATATTTGGACATCTCGCCTCTGATTGGCTAACAGCAACATGACTCTACCACTGACTCTGTTTTCTCTGCAACTTTGATGTTTTATCTACACAAATAACACAAGCCTGGAGGAGTTCTGCTGTGTGGTGGAGTCGCTAATGCTAACAGTTAGCTTCTACTAGTCAAGATGTTCTCTGCTGTTTCCTGGACGCTAAACCAACAACAGCCTTCCCCGTCATGAGTCAAGATTGGCGAGTCCATGAATGTTAAGTGACAGTGTGACGTAGATCTGTCAGGATTTTCAAATCTTAGCGTTTCACCGTCTATTTTCTGTCAGAAGCTACTGCAGGAGATAGGTGTAAGAGGCTATTTCCATGTCCAGACTGCATGACAACCTCAGAGTGACTGATTATAATCAGAAATAATGATTAAAAAATGTTTAAGTTGATCTTTAAGACAAGTGTACAAGAAATGTAAAATAACCACTCCAACCACTTGATTCTCTATCATTCACTGACTTACAGTTTCATGCCTGCCAGACCGCTGACATTTGCACATCTGACATATTTTCCTTTCTAGAGTAATCTGTTGGAGTCATTTCAAATATGCTGACTGTAACTACTAAAGAAACTTTGAATTCAACTTAGTTACTTTCAAAATAATGTAATCATTAAAGTAACTAAATTAATTTTATAAAGGACTAATTAGTAATCAGATTCCTTTTTTAAGGTGACTGTGTCAACACTGCTGTTAAGGCTCTGCAATGGACTGGTAAATTGTTAAAGTTGTGCCCTAATAAATTTTCCTATTGACAGCATCCTTGAACCAAAACAGGACGTTAAATTATGGGTCTGAAAACTTGCTTAATTTGTACAATTTTCATTACAATCTATTAATTTGCAGAAGCAGCTAAAATTATAGAATGTTTTTTTTCTAGTAAATGCTTCTTATAATAATAACTGATGGAGATTAATTGGATGCACATTTTTACATTTCACAAAACTCCATATGTGTCTACCTCTAATTACTTTCTTTTATCATTAAAATGACAAATTTTGAATCATGCACTAGAGAATTTCATTATAGACATGCATGGAATAAGGCACCAGCAGGCAAACCCTCATTCATGTTTCCCTGGCTTCACCATAAATCAGGCTAAATTCCCTGGAAAGATGGATGCACGAGGACGCTGCACACTGCACTAAAATAGTATCACCCATGGCTACTTCTGATTGAATGTTTTATCACAGAACATCCTGAGTGGCGGAGAAAAGAAACTAATTCATTTATCCTGCTTAAGTAAAGGACTATAACAACCATGTAATCCCTCTGAGATTTTGCCATTCCAGAGCACTTTGATTTGTCATGTTCTTCATGTCTTTTCATCCTTTTTTCTTCACTTAGATTTGCAGTGTGTGGTGGGTCTCATATTGTGTGCTACAGTACAGCACTTTTCTAATCCCCTTTGCTTTATCACCTATTAAACGTCTGTTGCCGTGGAACCATGACCACAAGTCCATCACTCTGCCTTAGTAAAAGGATACAATAAGTGTGTTCTGGGCAACAAAGAGAGCGGATATCAATCAGTATTATATGTGATGAATCACAGTGGTGTCTGGAGTGACTAAATGTAGAACACAAAATACTGTAAAACTAAACTGCACAGGAATATACATTACATCCGTTTAACCATGCTCACATCCAAGTGTTTGATGTTTATTTGGAGATAACTGCAGAACATAGCAGAGGTTTCTGTTATGCACAGGTAGTATGCAAGTAAACATTTGCGTGTCAGCATCCAGAAATTACTTTGTTCTAAGTTCATTTACTATTGTACAATTGTTTCATTTGTATTAATGTTGTTTTAGTTAAAAGGGGAAGATAACATAAATTTTCTTCTTTCTGTCCCCTTCTCATTTTGGTTTTAGTAATTTAGTTTTATATGCTGATTTTAATGTGAATAAATGAAAATAAAGTTTGAAAAAAAAAACAAAGGTCATTAGTTTTAAAGCATCAAATCAAGAATTATAGACAAAATTCCTGTAAAAAAAACCAAAAAGACATTAGAAAGTGTTTTTAAAGAGGTCCTTTGCTCATATTTTTATACATTTGCAGTGGTCTTTGATAGGAATGAATGCCTTGTAAGTCGTACTGTGGGGATAAAAAGCTCTGTTGCGCCTGTTTCAGCGCAGAGAATTCAGCGAGAGGAGAAAGTAGCTTCAGACGACAGGATTTGGAGTCTTATTTACTAATATTTGGACATCTCGCCTCTGATTGGCTAACAGCAACATGACTCTACCACTGACTCTGTTTGCTCTGCAACGTTGATGTTTTATCTCCACAAATAACACAAGCCTGAAGGAGTTTTGCTGTGTGGTAGAGTTGCTAATGCTAACAGTTAGCTTCTACTAGTCGAGACATTCTCTGCTGTTTCCTGGACGCTAAACCAACAACAGTCTTCCCCGTCGTGAATCAACGTGGGTGAGTCCATGAATGTTCAGTGACAGTGTGATGTAGATCTGTCAGGCTTTTCAAATCCTAGAGTTTTACCATCTATTTTCTATCAGAAGCTAATGCAGAAGATAGGTGAAGGACATAATTTTCACATTCAGCCTGCCCGTTAAACTCAGAGTGACCGATCATTTTCAAAAATTCTAAGGTTCCTCATTGAAGGACCTCTTTAAAAATTTAAAAAAGACACAAGAAGCTCAATGGGTTAATAATAATCTCTGAGCACGTATGCATCTTGGTGCCTTGGGCCTTATTTAACCTACGGGTTAAAACACTTGCTGTATTTTATAGTCACATGGAGCTGGGCCATTAAGGTCATCTTGGATAAATGTATTCATGAAGTGTGATCTGCATGAATGGGAAACAGAGCTGCCAGACACATTTCCACAATGATGACATGATTGATGATGATTAGAGATCTTGTATTAAATCAGTTTTACAAGACACGTCTTTTGCATTTCGTTTGTGAGAACGCGAGCAGCTCTTGGTACTAAAATGTAAACACGACTCGTGTCCTTAAAGGGTGCTGCTATATGTGAAGCCTTCAACACCCATCCTCTCAGCAGAGGCTATCAAAATGCCTCCCAATTGCTTTTTTGTCTCTTGGTACCTTGATGGACTTGTATCTAACTAAAGCCGAATGATAAACTGCACAGAGGGAGAAAAGACAAGGAAGGGGGAAGAGCAGTGAGCGTTTTGTAACACTTGCAATGACACACTCACCAAAGGGGAACACAGCGTCTTTTATGTTTCTTTTATGAGAGGATAAAGAAGTTTTTCCAGTATCTTCTAGTACACACGGAAAGGCTGAACTGTTCTTTTATCCTGATTCAATAACACACATCCCTCGTAAACACACATTTAAAACATTATTTTAATAAAACTTGAACATGTAGGCTGTAACATGTCAAACATTTCAAGGTTTCAATGAAAGCTGAAGTCATGGATGTGTCGGCTGTGCAGTTCACCCTCAATAATAAATATGGGAAGTATATTTTTTCTTTGAGTGGTGTGGCAGAGGGCTGTCTCCTTCAGCCGGACCTGAGAGCCCCTCTCACCTCTGTTTCAAGCCCCGAGGCTGGACGGAGGAAGAGGCGAGGCTGAAGCCGTGGCCTGATGAAAAACGAGGGTGTCACATCATTGTTGCAAGGTTAGCACACCCACTAATGGAGCTGTGCTGGGGCAGGGCGCCCCGAGGATCGACCCCACCAAAGGGGGGGCATGTACAAGCCCAAGATAAACTACTGTAGGGGGCATGGCACTGCCCCAATCCCCTCTACTGCCCGCTAAGCACTCAAATGCACCACACACACCAGGACTACCACCACCTCAGGCTATCTCATCTCTCTGTACTTATAGCTGACCATCAGATGCAACAAAGAGAACCCCACTGCCCCTCGTACAGCACTGTGTTTGACACAGCATTATTCAGTGTTGATAAAAAGCTGACTAATGTGACAGCGTAGCAGTACTCTGCCAGATTCAGAATGAAGTGCTGCCATCTCATTGTTTTAATAAGATAGCTTAGCACTTACTGTATCAATCACATACAGGGTAAAATATGCTGCATTTATGCAGTACAGCTTAAACTGCATGTAGCAATAACCACAAATCAACATAAGTCAATCGCCGCGTTCCAAGAGTTGTTCAAGATAGTGGTTAGTGGGGGAGAAAACCTGAATTAGCAGATCTTGAGTATGAGTCTAAAAGGCTTTTGGGTAGATTTATGTTTCACTATCAAAGAGCTCCACTGTCCAGATGATCTATGTTAATTACACAAAAATCCAAATTAATCCTAAATTGTTATTCTAGGAGCACGATAGAGGAAAATTCTGAGGAGGTGTGAGGAATAGGACTTTTGGCTGCCATGTTCCTGCAGTAGAAGGTTGCATCTCTAAGTGGTCAAAGGTTATGAGCCTGAGCCAATGAAGACATGGAAAATGTCATCCCCTGAATGATCTCTCACTCGTGTGGGATGCAGAACTGACAAAGTGCATGCTGTTCAGCAACATTAATGCAATATTAAGCAGTAATGATGGAAAAGTTTTACAGTTTTCAAGAAAATGAACATTTATTCAAGCCAAATTTTAGGAAGAAGGACTTCTAGCAAAAGAATTAAAGATACTGACATGTTCCTGCTGGTTGCTCACTAGCACTTCTGACTGATCAAAAGGGACATAAATGAGTCACAAAGTCATGTCTTATTCCTACATAACATCATTTTATTTTGTGGCTCTCGGTGCTCCACTGAACAGAATTACTGTAGATACTTTGGTGTGAAGTTCAGTAAACTCAAACTAAAGGGAAAATTAATTACAAATGAGAAGATGCAGCAGGATTAAAAAATGGTTTAAACAGAATAAACTGTATTTGTGTTTACTTCTTTCAAGACATGTCTCCCAGTTTTGTTTTGTTTTTCTTCTCAAAAAACCAAACCAAAGGAATGATGCTGTCATGACCTTTGACTGTAAGAATAGAGTTAATGATGGGATGCCCATTGACTGGTTTCCTCTGTCTGGCCACTCTACCATAAAAAGCCTGAGTTCCAGGCTAAAGGTTGTCCTCTGCAATGTTTTTTCCATCTTTGTAAATTGACCATTGCCTCGTTGGTCACATATGACCAAAGCTCTTTATGCACTATTACCCAGCTGGCCTGAGCAGCCAGTTTCCAGGAAATCTATTGATTCCTGTTTTTTTTTTCCCCTTGTAGAAGGCTGTTGTGGGTTTTGGTAAGTTAAATGTTGCAGAAAAGTTCCTGTATACTTTCATGTATTTGCATTATGTCCCGGTCATGTCTTGCAAGTCTATTGACAATACTCTTGAAATCTTAGTTTAGAATTTATTATAACTTGCAAAATGTCCTATACAACCTCAGTTAGTGGCTATGGTAGTTCCCCCAGTTTTATCCACAGGACACATGTTTAGGCTCCTTCTGGGGGATTCCCCATTCCCAGGTCAAAAAGTAAATATAATCCTTTCAGTGAGTTCGAGGTCAATCCTGGGGTCTCCTCCTTGTAGGATGTGCCTGGAAAAATCCTCCAAAGGTAGATGAACAGTGAGCATCTTAGATGCCCAAGCCACCTCAACAGACTCCTTTCATTGTGCAGGAGCAATGGCTCTTTGGAATTCCCATGGATGAGGAAGCACCTCAACTTATCTGTTTGGTTGCTTATCCTTAGGGAAGACCTCATTTCATCATCAACCAAACCTCATGACCAAAGATGTGTGTTGGAACATAGATAGACCAGTACATTAACCATTTTGCTCTTCAGCTCAACTCCTTCTGCACCAAACATACCAGAGCAAAGACCTCATTACTGCAAACAAAGCCATGTCGATCTCTTGCTCGCTGTTGAAAGATAACTTCAGAATGATAACCATTAAAAACATTTATTTAGCTTTTTTTAAAAAAGCCACAATAAACAAACTAAATACTATGAACACAATTGTGGTTTACTTACATACAAATAAATGTAATTTGGCACATGCATAGTGGTCATTGCAAGGCTTAACTCTAGAAGGGCCACCATACCGTCACTACTAGAACGTCACTTTGACTGTTGTATTTAAACGTCAATAAATTCACCTTGTATATTAATATTTTCAATTAAAGGTTGAATATGGAACAATTTAATATAAAGCTATATATTTTTTATGTTTTGAGGTGTGCAGAATGAAGGTACAGTATTTCCTTTAAAAGCTATTTTTTAATATATAAAATTAATATAATAATATATAAAATTAAAAAACAATCAAATATTTATTTTGACGGGCACGACACTGGGTTTATGTTTACATCTACCAGCCACTAGAGGGCACCATTGCTGGTTGCCAAATACAATAAACCGTCCGCTCGGCACAGCGAGGCTGGCACTGTGGAAAATGGCGGACTCTGCAAGTCAAGCTGCTTCTGAGCCCAGAAGATGTCGTTATCCTTCTCAGAAGAGGAGCGACCATAAAAGATCTAAAACCAGAGTGAGTTTAGGTCGTCACTGGACATGGCGCTGGCTGCTCACTTCACGTATCGGCAGCGAACCTGGCATCCTGACGACTGGAAACCTTGTTCTATTGTTGCAACTACAACCTCCACCCACTAGATGGCGCTTTGGTGTTTGTGTTCCATATTCAACCTTTAATTAGCTAAATAATGTGTTTTCAACCAAGAATAAAACTCAAATAGACTATTTCAGAATTGTCACCATCTAGTTTATCAGTTTTTCTATGGTCATATTTCTTTTACACATCTGTGCCATTTTCTCTCCTCCTTTATGTTTTAGTTATAAAAGACAAAAATAACAAAATGACAAGGTTAGAGAAAAACTGATCAGATGCTGGAGATATTCTTCTACTGTAAAATTTCCTAGTCCTGGCGTTCTATTTTTATCTTCCCTAGGGAAACCAGCCAGAAATTCTCCGGTGGTCAAAATGACTGCCTCGGACCAAAATAGGTAGAAATGATCATATTTTGTCTGTCTTTTGCACAATAAACATGAAATCCCTTTTTAATGAAAATATACACTGATTCAGGAAAAGTCAGGGACTATCAAGGCTGTATGTTTTTAATACATAAAGTTATGAAACATCAAAAATAAATATTTAGGGAACTAGAACCTTCTTGTGGGTGATTTTGTGTGCATGTGTGAATTTGTCTATCGCTAACGATTTAAGATGAGAGCGGCAAGTTTTTTTCCTTGGACAAAGCCTGCCTAGAACTCAGTAGAGAAGGGCTTCTGTCCAACAAGCTTCACAAAAATTCTCTGCCACTGATCTAACAAAGCCCCTCTTATTCAGGGCAGCAGACACAGGCCCACAGGGAGAAAACCTCAAAGACTTTAACAACACCTCAAACCCCAGCCTCCTTGACGGCTTGTTTCTGTCATTACTGAGCTCAAATGAGCTCTGTGGGTGCCAGCGTGCGCACGCCTGTATTAAAGAGAAAATATGCCTTTGCCCACACATTATCGCTCACATGGCACCAACACCCACAGGCATTATTGCGTGGAATTTTCCAGCACTAGTATCTCATCATCGGGTGTAATGTGTTTCCACGTGTGGTGGCAATTACAGTAGCCAAACACAGAAGCCGTAACAGGAGTCACACTTGGTTCTGCGCGCAGAAGCCAACGTGTTCCTCTGCCTCTATGAAAACAACACAGAGCGGATACGTTACACGGGGAGCAACAAACCTAATAAAACATGCTAAATATGCGGTCGACTGACTGATAACATTGTTGACAGGAAAATTGGGATAAATCTTGCTGTCCTTACAAAATAAATGTTTTCTGTTTTGAAAAAGTTGGTTGTGATTTTTCTTTTTCAGTTTTCTTTTTCAGTCTGTTACTCATGATTCTTTTATTGTCGGTAAGTCTTTAAGAGAAAGTGATGTCATCAAACACGTACACTTCTATGCAAGCCAGCATTTCGTGAAAGCTGATAATTCACACGCAGCTATAATAAAGTTGAGTTTTTCACTGACAATGTTTTAAAATTACATTTAAACAAAGTTGATTCAACATTCTATGTGTGGCAACAAAATCATGTCTGCGTGTACTACTACAACACGGATCTAAACAAAAACAAACGACACATTCACAAAAGTTTCAGGTAAAACCTACTAAGATTGCATAATGACGCCCACAGAACCGCAACAGGACACATTCAACTGTCGCTTTGTTCAAAGCATCACTATTCCGATAATCTTTACACCCACCTGATGCTTCATGAGCAATGAGCCTTACCAATACTGAAAAAGGACAGCGATCTATCACCAGAACAGATCATGGTGATAGTATTGCACTCCCACTGCTCTCTGCAAGTAAGCTGCAAGATGCTCGTCACACTCGGACCAATTCATGCAACAATGGCTGGAGCAATGAAGGATGTTAACCATTTTGATTTGGTCTAAAATGGTCTAAGATATTATGGATGAATGGCATTGTTTACAAATAAACAAAAGCCACATGAAGTAAATAAAAATGGAGATATTTAAGAATGTTTTTACTTCAACTTTATTCTCACAAAATGCTTAAGGCAAATAAAAACTTTTGTAAATTATTTCTGATGAAGCAAACATCATAGTGCTGATTGTTCATTGAAAACCAAACAGCCACATTTTGCCACTTTTCAATTTTAAAGTTATGTTTTGTCACATTTAGATTCTACAAAAATTTAATTGAGTTTTTGTACCTCAATTATTCTAAAAATCAAATAACATTTAGCCACAAATCCAAATAATGTTAACAAAAAATGTTATAAATTTTGTATTCTAAAGGTGAACATGGTTCTGTATAGCTGCCTCTAAGCAAAGACTGAAATTACATTCCCAATTAACTGTTTTGCTCTAAATATGTACACAGTGAGCTTGCATAGTTTACTTTGAAGATAAGGTACAACATCTAAATATCTTCAAATGCCTTTCTTTCTAAAAGAGCTCTCCAGCGAGGAAAAGACGACCCAATAATAACTCTGGTCTTTGCTCTTGCTCTATCACGTTCTTCTTTTCTTTTCCTAGATTCCTCTGATAAGGGATTTCTAGCTTTCTTTGGTGAATCTGCCAGTGCTACAGCGAGTCTACGTTATACAATTATGGCAAGCCAAAGGGATAAAAAAAATGCGCGTTCTAAACTCGCATTATGTCCGCCAAATTCTTGACGCGCATTTTGGCAGACATAACGCGCATTTTGAATGCATGCTTTTTTTTATCCCTTTGGCTTGCCATATTCTACCGTAAAACGACACGCAGTCAGCACTTCCGGTGCTACCCGAAGCTCAAAAGCTGTATAGTGCAGTAAACAGACATGGGACCCCCCCAACACTATCACAGGTATGAAAATGAACATAATAGATAATACTATGACACAAAAACTTTACAAAAAAGCATAATTTTAAGGTGTAAAAGTTGCGCAATGTTGCTTTAAGGACTCCTGCAATAGAAGAATAATATGTCCACAGTGTACAGTTTGAGGCACGTCCTACTCTCCACTGTTGTGCAGCCAGCCACACAAAAGATCCATCTCTCGCTGTCTGAGCCTAACTTGGCCCACCCAATTAAATGATTATTTCACCCAAACCAACCCATCCCGTCGGGTTTACTTGGATAAGTCTCGGGTTGAAATTGAGAAATCTACTCAAGGAAACCATCATTTTACTTATGTTTGTTTTTCTTTATTCTTCTTGAAGTTTGTTTAGAACTACTTGTTCACGTAAACAACCAAAAGCAATATTGCTAGTTAACAGAATCCAACTGAGAAGAGGTGGTAAATAAACTTACTTACATGAACTAAAATACAAAAAACTGGGTTGACATCTGAGCAGACCTTTAGCGATAACTTTTCAAGAAGAGTGGTCAAGTACTTTGACTGGTCGCCGGGATAAGACTGTCTCGTGTCCAGTTTAGTATAGACCGTGGGGTTAATAATCCAGGGAAGACAGACCTGGCACCAGCATGTTACAATAATACACTCGGCAGCTGGAATGGTGTCAGCCCTTTAATTCCCCCCGGGAGAGAAGGACACAGCCTAATCTGTATTCAGTCCTGACATTGTCCACATCTGATATGGAACATTAGCCTCTAACTCTCTCTATAGACTAGTGTCCTTCGGTTTATATTACTTTATGTTAATAGAGAGAGAAAACTTCACATGCTGTCATTTGTCATTGTTAGCAGGGGTGCTCCCTGAGCCTGTTTGAAATGCATTTGTTTAGAGGAGCAAAAGGAGGGGAGGTAAACATGTCTTTTCTCAAACCCTATTGATCTGTGAACCAACCAAAGGCCTTAGCGGAGCCATTTTTCTCTTTAACTTCTCTGGTTGAAGGTGTCAAGAAGAAAGCATCGGGCTACGGGGATAAATGTTTGGTTTTCCTCACAATATGATTGTTGTTTTGAAGAAAGTTTGGGTTAAGTGATTTTTTTTCCTCTGACACGTTATCTTTTAGCTTAGCCGGTAAGATATTTGGCAACTAGCCCACCAAACAACACTAAACATTTATTTATGTATTAACAAAAAAAGTCAAAAACCAGTCATCTCATGTCATTTTCAGTCAAAGTCTAACTGAGAGAGAAACCATATATTTGTCCCAGTAGTTTAATGTTTTCCACACCTAATTAGAAACACTACACACAACCAAACTTCTACACAAATAAATCTCCTTAAACAACTGTACTCTGCATCATCTTAAAATGTGAAACCATGCTGAAAATACCCAATAAAAGGGAGCTCTCACTCCACATGGGTCTTGTGTTATTTCCGCACCAAACATCTTCACAAAGATAATTATTTTTACGATAGAAATGTAAAGCGAATCAACATGAATAAACATGTTCTAGGAAGTTGCTCTGCAATAGATGAACCACCGGTACGCTGCTGCTTAACAAAGCTTGTATCATCTTATTTGAATAAAATGAAACGAGAAAGCGTCTGTTGAGGCTGGCAGAGAGAATATTGTTTAAGTCTGGCAATGTTCTCCGACTTCTGTTGGAATTAATTCAGCTAATTGTCTTCAGCCCAATTAGAGTCTATTCCCCTCTGCAGTCTGGTGAAACAGCGCTGAGCTAATTGGATTAAATCTTTATCATTTTCTGGAGAACACAGAGAGAAGGGGAAATATGCAGCAACACTATTGCTTTTTTAATTAAAACTAACCTAATGACTGTTCCTTTATTAACATACAACTTTCTCATGCTTTCATGCTGCACACTGAGCTGAAAAAATGAAGTGGGGAGCTTTGATACAACAAATTCATCGACTATGAAACCTTTCGTGCAAACAATGAACACTTTTAGGCTGTATTTTTATTTTATGTAAGTCTTTTTTTTTGCACTATATCAATCAACTTAATGTAAAGCTGTGTCTGCAAAGCTTCAGTAAAAAGAGAACATCCCTGTTCTTTATCCCTGGGACTATCCTCAGTCCCCTTAATGCCAATGATAATTAATGGAATTACGGCGGGGTACTTCTGAGCTGCTTAAACTCTGCTGTTCTCCTGCTTTTTAAACAAGATAAGGCCGAATGTGAAGGGAAAACTGATTCTGCTCAATCATACCAATACGTGAAATCACGATGGCGTTATATAGGTACATTGTTTAAAATATTAATAGTATGCATTGCAAAATACATTTAAAATAATCCTTATGGCAATGCTTATCCATGTGAGAATAAATTGGTCTTTTTCTCCTGCCTTCTAATCAGAATGGTCACTGTCAGGCACTTGCTACCTACCAGCCAAGGCCATAAAAACTGTAGGAGGACCATTCACCGGCTTGATAATCACGTTTTCCTAAAGTCTACAGGGAATCACAAGCAAATCTCTGCTTGAGCAACCAGCTCTTATCCACGTTATTCTCACGGCCCGTGATGCTTTGCGCGAAAGATGCAAGCAACTTCTGGTCCACATTTGTTTACATTGAGACGATGCGATTCCTTCATGCTAATCCTCTTTTTATGGACTTTTAGAGACTGAAAACATGCATGAACACCAGCTGTCACAGCTCAAACGGGACACCGTTACACTCCGTCTGCCTACTGAAGCAGAGAGGTGGGGGCAATGATCTTAAAGTCTGGCCAAAGCTAACGTACAGTAGCATTTTAGCTACTTCAGTCACGTCTGACAGCGAGGCAATAAACAATCTTAAAGCTCTGAGGCTCATCAGTACCTACATCGTAATAAGGTTGTCTGTGTTTTGTTGAATGAGTTGGGACAAAATCTTATTTACTTAAAAGCAGACGTAGAGCCGAGTCAGAGCCTTGAATCCCTCATCACCAAGCCTGGGTTTTAGTTTCTATATCAGGTGAAATACAAACAGCAGGCTGGCACTTTTAGGTTAATAACAGCAGTCTAAACACACGTTCAATTATAACTATTCAGAAAATTGTACACATGAAATAATTCCTGTTGTTGAGAGACTTCTGTCAGATCTCTTTACTACTCGGCGTCTCTTCTCTGGAGTTTTATCACATCCAACAACAAAATAGGATGCGGGTGTTCCTCTCTGGGGGTTTTCACAATAAAATGAAAGGAACGCACAAATAAAGTTTGCGGCGGTTTCAAGTTAAGATTTTTCAGCCACATCCTTCTGGGTTCCTCATCTCTGGAGAGGCGGCGAGAACCATACAGACGCTCGCAGCTGCACGCTCTCTCATTCTGGAGGTGCATGTTCTAAACATCGCTCTTGTAGCTACAGATTTAATTTTCTCTGGTTGTTAGTACAAGCGCGAACAGCGCAACATCTTCCCGAGGCGCGTGACTACATTTTTTCGGGGGTAAATATTTTTTTAAATCCTCTTCAAATGCTCAAATAAACTGCTACTAGCAACGAAACCTCACAGTGCAAACCAATGAGTATGTGCTACTTCCGGTATCTCACCGGATGTTGCTTGCATCAGTGTTTCTCCATGAGGCTACTCAATAATAACGTGGATAAGAGAAGAATTTTAGTGAGTGGTAATGACTGTGAAGAAGACAAAGGAGGCAGAACCAAAGGGAGTCCTGAGTTTTACTGACTGGGTGCATAAATAACCATTGAAGCGATTGCATTTGGAGCCCAATTAGAAAACTAAAAGGCTTGTGCAAAAATGTATTTGTGATGAGAAAATGATGTTGGAACGGGCTTTAAAGCACGGGAATGTCACTCTGTTGACCTAAAGCACGAGAAAATAGTGACTATAGGTTCATGTAGGTGACTAAAGAGGAGTCTGTTATTTTACTTCTAGATGATTTAATCCATTTTACTGCAGCAAAGTCCAGATAAGCATGAATTTGAGTGTTGTTTTGAGGAATTATATGCACTCTGCACTGTCAATAATCGCAGCACATGCATCCACTTAGCTCTAGTACACACAACCACATGTGCAACAGCCTCCTGACCACTCAGCTCCTTTGCTTTGGAATGAAGATCCACTGTATTGATTCAGAGAAATACAGCCTCCCCACCCCTCCCCCCACTTTTAAAGAAGTTGTGTCCAACGCTGCTATGCTCTAGGAATCGTTTCCTTATAGTCTCAGTGGGAGAAACGGGAGAGAGCATCTGGAAAAACAAACAGGAAACCCAGTGAGAGGATAGCCGGGATGATATACAGCCAGCAGGGAGTACTGCTATGAGAGTGGATGGGACTGGAGGGCAAAAGGAGTATGGGGAGGGGGCAGCTGACTTTATACTGCATGCCTCATGAAAATATAATGAACAGGAGCCAACGACCCGACAACCAACATATAGACATCCACAGATACACAGCAGTGTGTTTGAGCACTCAAAGCCGCACAGAAGAATGAACACAAACAAGCCCCACACAGCTGAAAATGAAGCATCTGTCATTCTGGAAAATTGACAGCTCTTTTTTAGAATTGTGAATTTTGCCATTTCTAAAAACAAAAAGGACATTTTGGAAGGTTCTTTTTTTTTTGTTTGGTTTTGTTTATTACAAACTCGTAACTACTTATCTCATAAAAAATGCAATTGCTCACCAACAACAAGAAGTTGATTAGTTATGATGATGAATTATGCATAAGGCAACAAAGTGGTGTGGTGGTTAGTTCTGTTACCTCACATCAAGAAGGTTGAGTTGGCTGTGTTTTGCCCATGCATGTAAAGGTTTTTCCAGGTATTTTGGCGTTCTGAAGACACATCAGGCTGACTGGGGTTTCTAAATTGAACATGTCAGTCTGTGCACGAATGGTTGTTGTGTCTCTGTGTTGACCCAGTGATGGACAGGAAGTCTGTTCAGGGTGTTTCCTGCGTCTCACTCAGTGATAGCAGTGTTAGATGTCAGCTTCACCACAACCCTAAGAGAAGCAAAAAATAAAAATAAATGAATACACACACACACGTATATATAAAAAATCCCATCTAACCTTCCGCAGGTGGTCTCATCCTTCCAAGCTTGGGTCCTCTACCAGAGGCCTGGGAGCTTGAGGGTTCTTCAGTATCTTAGCTGTTCCTAGAACTGCACTTTTCTGGACTGAGATGTCTGATGTTTTTCCTGGGATCTGCTTTAGCCACTCCTCCAGTTTGGGGGTCACTGCCCCGAGTGCCCCGATGACCACGGGCACCACAGATGTCTTCACTCTCCAGGCTTTCTCAAATTCTTCTTTGAGGCCCTGGTACTTCTCTAGTTTCTCGTGTTCCTTCTTCCTGATGTTGCATCACTTGGTATTGCTACATCAACCACAACAGCTGTCCTCTGTTGTTTGTCCACCACCACAATGTCTGGTTGGTTCAGCATCACCATTTTGTTGGTCTGGATCTGAAAGTCCCACAGGATCTTGGCTCGCTCGTTCTCTACCACCTTAGGGGGTGTTTCCCACTTTGAACTTGGGGCTTCCAGTCCATACTCTGCACAGATGTTCCTGTACACTATGCCAGCCACTTGGTTGTGGCGTTCCATGTATGATTTCCCTGCCAGCATTTTACACCCTGCAGTTATGTGGTGAATGGTCTCAGGGGCCTCTTTGCATAGCCTACACCTTGGGTCTTGCCTGGTGTGGTAGATCTTTGCCTCTGTTGGTCTGGTGTTCAGCAGCTGGTTCATTTGAGCTGCCAGAAGCTCATGGAGTGCAGTGAGCTTCTTAAGCCAGTAGTTGTGGATCATGTCAGGCCCTGGTTCTGTCCAGTTTTTCATACCTGAGACTCTTTCTTGGACGTCTGCCACAGTGGTGGATAGTGGGTTCTGCTAAGGGAGGTTGCTGTGGTCTTCTCATAAGCCCTTTTCAGATTGACATTCTGGAATATGTGTGGACAATTCAGTCCGGTCTTTAACCAGAACTGTGTTTTCAGACACACCACGTTTGCACTGGAACTTGTCCTTTCGGCTGCCTTCACACAGCAGGGAAAAGTTCCAGACGTCTGAGAGGGAGGGGGTGGGGGGTGGGAAGGCTGTACCCAGATATTGCATAATGCAGCGGGCGTACATGCGTTATTTCCCCAAATAAAGCTAGTAAGTGATAGAATTCCTCTCACTGATCAGACTTACGTTAAGCACAATTCTGCGCACACGAAGACGCATAAGAGCCCTGGTTGATGAAGCTCAATGGTTAATAAAGGAATCACGGAAGCGCTGTGATGCGCTCTGTCGCGCTTCCAGGAGACGGTACCGTAGGAGGCGAGCTGCCATGGTTCGCCGCATGCTACAGGAGCGAGCTACCCAGCGTATATGGAAACATTCACGACCAAGTGGCGAAGTTTTCTGGTCAGACGTGTTGAAAAACTTTGCCTTCACGGTCACGTGATCTATGTAATCTAGGTGCGCACCAGCGTCCCCCGCTCCCCTCCTCCTCCCTGTCCGGAACTCGACCTCACCAGTCTGAAGCAGCCACCCTGTCCGTGACGAGTCCGGTCCTGTTACTAGGGGCTTCGTCCGGTCTAATTCAGGAAAAGGTTTACCGGATATTTGCATTCAGACACAAACGTCTTACGGACAGAGTCCCGAACATTTCCGTTTTTCATGGCCTGTCTGAAGGGGGCTTTAGAGAGGCTAGCCACTTTGCATCGCTGTTGTGTAACGCCCCCTTTTCCCATATGCCCTTCCAGCACTGTTCAGTCTCCAGCCTTGGTGGGTCTGCTCTGCCTCAGGTATGTGTATCTGGCTGTAGCTCTTGGCTACTGCTTTTCTCATTGTACCTTTCTGGAGCTCTGACAATTGGCTCACTTCTCTCCATGCTGCCTTGATTTTGGCCTCCAACCTTCTTTTCCATGGTGGGTATTGTTTCTCATGGTTGCTCAAGCATCTCAAGGATCACTGCTGCTGAAGTGTATATCAGCTCATTGGTTTCAGTGATGGTGGTTGTAGGATGCCTCGATGCCAATGCTGCATTCACATCTTCAAGGATTTCTGATGCTACTTCACTCAGCCATTGAAGTTGGCGTTGAGGTTGCCTGGTGTTAATTCAAGCTGTTATCTTTCAGGTCAGTTGCTGCCTCGTTCAGCGTTGTTTCACTTATTGGGGCTTCGTACCCAATCTCTGGATGGGTAGTTGATGTTAACTCCCCTCTGACCTTGTGTCCTGGCTCCCCCTTGCTGTAGTATTTGTGTTGTATCTCGTCAATCTCAATTTTGGAACATTGAGTAGTTTGGCTGTGAGTGTGGGTTTCAAAGTAACCATTCTTCCAACATTACTTGGTGTAGTTATGGATCTTGGATGTTTCATCCTGGACAGTGGCTCTCACCTCTGCCTCCTACCTTGCGGCTAGTGTACAGTCTCAGGTTGCTGGATTTGGGATGGAACCCTCCATGCATGGTTAGGAGCTTTCATGTCTTAAAACCAGTGGTTTGTATTTCTTGCTTTGGCCAGCTTATTATTCCTGCAGGATTTCTGATTACTGGTAAGGTGTAGCTGTTTAATGCCAGGATCTTGTTCTTGCCTTCTGACTCCTGACCTCTCTCTCTCTCTCTCTCTCTCTCTCTCTCTCTCTCTCTCTTAGGGCAGCACTAGCTCAGGAGGTAGAGCGGGTTGTCCAGTAATCGGAAGGTTGCAGGTTCGATCCCGGCTCCGGCCAGAGAATGCGGTTGTGTGTCCTTGGGCAAGACACTTAACCCGCCTTGCCTGCTGGTGGTGGTCGGAGGGACTGGTGGCGCCAGCGCTCGGCAGCCTCGCCTCTGTCAGTGTGCCCCAGGGCAGCTGTAGCTACATTGTGGCTCATCCCCACCAGCGTGTGAATGTGTGAATGACTGATTGTGTTGTGAAGCGCCTTGGGGGGTTGTAGAACCCTAAGAAGGCGCTATACAAATACATTTAATATGTTCTGATTTATGAGGGCTTTTTAGCAGGAAGGCAAGATCTCTGTGTCGCTAACAATGATTGTTGAGCTGTAAAAACAAATAAATTATTTGAAAAGTCTCTCTCTCTCTCTCTCTCTCTCTCTATATATATATATATATATATATATATATATATATATATATATATATATACACTGCTCACAAAAATTAAAGGAACACTTTAAAGAAACACATTAGATACATCAGATCTCAATATGAAGTTGGATATCTATACAAATAACGACAGGGCAATGTCTTAGGAACAAATGGATGCCAAGTCTTTTAATGGAAATAAAAGTTTTCAGCCTACAGAGGGCTCAATTGTGTAGACACCCTAAAATCAGAGTGAAATGAAGATGTGGCAGGCTAGTCCATTATTTCAAAAACTTAATTTCTGCAACTCAAAATGCTTTTCAGTATCTTGTGTGGCCCCCACGAGCTCCTAATGAGACAACGGATGGTGTCTTGTGGCATTTCCTCCCAGATCTGTGTGAGGGCATCCCTGAGCTCTTGTACAGTCTGAGGAGCAACCTGGCGCCGCCTAATGGACCGAAACATAATGTCCCACAGATGTTCTATTGGGTTTAAGTCAGGGGATCGTGAAGGCCATTCAATTGTTTTAATTCCTTCATCCTCCAGGTACTGCCTGCATACTCTTGCCACATGAGGCCGGGCATTGTCGTGCATTAGGAGAAAACCAGGACCTACTGCATCAGCGTAGGGTCTGACAAAGGGTTCAAGGATTTCATCTGGATACCTTATGGCAGTCAGAGCACCATTTCCTAGGCAGTAGAGGTCTGTGCGTCCCTCCATGGATATGCCTCCCCAGACCATCACTGACCCACCACCAAACCTGTCATGTTGAACGACGTTGCAGGCAGCATAACGTTCTCCTTGTCTTCTCCAGACTCTTTCACGTCTATCACAGGTGCTCAGGGTGAACCTGCTCTCGTCTGTAAAAAGTACAGGGCGCCAGTGGCGGACTTGCCAATTCTGGTGTTTTTGAGCAAATGCCAGTCGAGCTCTACGGTGCTGGGCAGTGAGCACAGGGCCCACTACAGGACGTCGGGCCCTCAGGCCATCTTCATGAAGTCTGTTCCTGATTGTTTGGGTAGAGACATTCACACCAGTGGCCCTCTGGAGGTCATTCTGTAGGGCACGAGCAGTGCTCAGCCTGTTCAGGTATTGGTCCTGCTGATGGGTTGTGGACCTTCTACGGCCCTGTCCAGCTCTCCGAGAATAACCGCCAGTCTCCTGAAATCTCCTCCGTGTTCTGGAGATTGTGCTGGGAGACACATTAAACCTTCTTGCTGCAGCACGTGTGGATGTGCCATCCTGGAGAAGTTGGACAACCCGTGCAACTTCTGTCGGGTTAAGGAATGGCCTCATGCTGCCAGTAGAGATAATTACTCAAGCCAAAACTAGCACGAGTGGAAAACCAGCCAAAAAAGATCAAGAGGGAGAAACTTGAAATGACCTCCACATGTTAAACCAGTCCTGTTTTGAGGGTTTTGTAATTGTTGCCACTGTAGTGCACCTGTCGTTAAGTCCATGAACACCAATACAGCTGAAAGTGATTAACAATGCCCTCAGCTGCTTAATCAACCAGAAAATTATCAGACAGGTTTAATTGATTTCATGCCAGGCCCAATAAAAAAAGTGTTCCTTTAATTTTTGTGAGCAGTGTATATATATATATATATATATATATATATATATATATATATATATATATATATATATATACACACACACACACACACAAGTTAGGGGTAGGTAAGTCCCTAAAATGAATGGTCAATTAATTGTCCTCACTAGTTTAGTCAGACAAACATGTACTTGTGTAAACACGTGTGTAAAAAATGGGATGTGTAGTGTTGTTTTTTATTGATTGCAAAATTTTATTAAAAAATGTTTTAAAACAGTGAAGTTTTAAAACAAAAATGTTCTGAACCTCGAGACTCTTCACTTGGACACCCCCACTGTTTAAGCTACCAGCAATTTTTTTCTCTCTTTTCTTCCCATTTCTAACAGTTGGTGAGAACAGATGGTAAAGCCTGTGAGACAGACATGAAAGCAGAAATGAGTTCTTCAGTCACTTAGCTCAAGGAGCAAAGGACCATCATGTCTGATAATATCATTCCATATCACGAGACGGGACATGAAACATCCAAACCACGTTATTTTGTGCCTGTCTACACAAACACCTCGCTGTAGAAAAGTCCCATGTTGACAACCTGATTTCAAAGATCTGTTTTGCAGCTGGGAAAATGCTTCGTATATATTGAAAAAGACTGCTCGGGAATATGGATGTCTGAATCTGAGCAGGGAAATGACACTGTTCAGCGCATTGAGCAGAAGGAAGGTGATCAATGGAGATCATAAACAGAATACAATACAGTAATCCATTGTCATTACAGGCAAATGGGCATTGTATTGGAGGCCTTTGCAGTCTGAGACATGAACTGCTTCAGTTGGCTAAGCTAGCTGGATGAATGTTGTAGGAAGCATATCCCCATAAGGTTACACACAAAAAATATTAGGTACATTTGATGTTATACTTTAAAATATTTTTATTGAATTTTTTTTATCAAATTAAAATAAATGCATAAATAGTTAGAAATATGATTTTGTACAAGACTCATGCAGCCCAGACCCTATATGCATGTAAGAAACCCAACCCCTCTGTCTCACTCCAAACATCTGGATCTGTTAAGGAAATTAACTGCCTGGCTATTCTACCATCATTTAACCTGCAAGCCATTAAGCATGTGCTGAAAAGTTTTCTTAGATCCTCACAGGTCTGGGTGGAAAAGTGCCTGCCAGTCATAAATCACCAAACTCCTCCATCGAGTGGCAGGTTGGATGTTTTCTCCACAATAGTTTATTGATGCATGAAATACTGTGATAACATTTACAGTTTGAGAGAGTAACCTGTTGTGGAAAGAGGATGGATTTTAGATGATTGATTAATCCATCCATCCATTTTCTGTAACCGCTTATCCGAGCAGGGTTGCGGGGGGCTGGTGCCTATCTCCAGCAGTCATCGGGCAAACAGGCGGGGTACACCCTGGACAGGATGCCAGTCCATCACAGGGCAACACAGAGACACACAGGACAAACAACCACACACACACCTAAGGACAATTTAGAGAGACCAATCAACCTGACAGTCATGTTTTTGGACTGTGGGAGGAAGCCGGAGTACCCGGAGAGAACCCACGCAGGCACAGGGAGAACATGCAAACTCCATGCAGAAAGACCCCAGGCCGGGATGTGAACCCAGAACCTTCTTGCTGCAAGGCAACTGCGCTAACCACTGCGCCACTGTGCAGCCCATGATTGATTAATGCATTATTAAATTAGTTTCATATGAAAAGTGTAAAATTATAAATGATTTGTTTAGAACAGTAAAATACAACATGAGCACAACTCGATAACCCATTACCTGTCATAAATTCTTGTTTATTTTTTTTTATTATTATTTGTTAAATTCATCTATAAACAGCTCCAGTTTTCTGCTAAAAATGACAAATAATATTCTCTAAAGGAAAATGTATACTGTGGGATTAAGAAGACAATATTTTTAATTAATTGAATGAAAATGTTGACTTTTCCAATACAAAATTTTTAATTTATTGTACTCAGGATTATTCATATGCTGCATGGCTTTTGTTGGGGTTCAGTTTGCAGAAGAATGTCAAAGCAGCTTTTCTTAGACTCATATTGCAGGATGAATTGTTCTGTTTATGGCATCTAGATTCTAACGTTATGCCATCTATTGCCCAAAATTTCCACCAATCATGTTTTCAGGAGCTCCCTCCCACAGTGTTGTGCCTGAATGAGTTCATTGAACGATCGTTCGTGAACTTGTTTATTTTTTTGTGAATGTGAACTGATCTTGCTCATATTTTGTCTGATGAATGTTAAAGTGAGCGCATTCATTCTGGCGTTTGTGAGTGGGTTTATGAACAGCGCTCTCTCTCTATTCGAGAGCTCCAGATCTCCATGGAGCTAAAGCCGTGGCTAAAAATCATCCTGTTAACCATATGAGTAGACCCCGTAAATGCAGCCACCATAGGCAGCAGAGGTAGATGCGGCATCTACTCTTCAATGTCTATGCTGTTTTATTAGCGAGCGTTTTATTCGTGGACGGAAATGATGGGAAACGTGGGTTTAGAGGTGCCGACCGCACGAAGAGGTGGAGGAGAATGAGAGACAAATTCGTCCGTGTTAAAAACTCTCTAAAATACATTAAAACAATGTAAACACAGTAGTAAATACACTATCGTAGACCGGATACGTGGCTGTATGGTGGCAGCATACCCCAGTAAAGTGCTACGCCCTCTGCTGTCCAGGCGGGGGGTCCCCAGCCAACGGAGTGTAAACATAAAACGTCTCCGTCAACGCTTATGCGTCTCTAGCCCGCGGAGCTCACGGAGAAGTATAACTCAGCCTTAACACTGATTTTAGATGCACCTTTACAAGTTTGTCTTGTAAAATAAACGTTTCCACCAGTTATTGTTGTGACAAAGAGCTGCCATCCTGAACCTTGACGTCAGATTAGAAACATTCTCTGATTCGGAGAGTGTTCCAGTTGACTTTTCTAACTCGGAAGTTGTATCAAATACAACAGGAACGCAACGGGGGAAGCGTTATATCTGGAAACACTAGTCACAGAGTCGCACTATTTATTTATTGACAGACAATTGACCAATATTTCACCATTGCTTAGTACATCCTGGTATTGGGGTATATAAAACCAGTTACCATGCAGTTTCACTAAATAATTCTTCCGTGCAGACACTCATAAACAAGAAGTTGAAAAATGTTCCTTAAGTCCAAAATATTAGCCTAAATTAAACAGAAGTTATTTAACCTTGGTCTTGAAATTATTTATTTATTTTATTTTAAATTTTTTTATTGTGGGGGGGGGGGGTTCCCCACTGCTGGCGTGTCTGCTATGGTTCACAGATGTCGTTATCTTGTTCCCTTGATCACAGTGGCCAACTTACGTTTAGCAATTTAGTTATTTAAGATTGGAACATTTATCTCAATTAATTGTTGCCAAATAAACAATAAACACTATTTTCTTACATGTTCAGCTATGTTTCCTTTTTATTTAACTTGTTAGTATAAATCTAGATTTTCAGGAATGTTGTCTAAGAAACAACTGTCCAGTGATTTAAGGTCTTCATTCTCTGTCCTTGGGATGATGTGGACACCTGTTAAATAATTCAGCACAAGAAGTGAGGAGAAGGTAATAGAGCTGAGACCAAAAGTAACTCAATCAGAGAGACCACCTGACGTTTCCACCCCTGGCCTCAGAATACACACCATGGATGCACCAGCCATTCTCTCAGGTCAAAGGCTGTTTGTTGACCGCAAACCACAATAAATTGGTTGCTCTGTAGCCACGTCCAATGGAAGACCACAGGGTGGTCAGTGCGAGAAACGTCACCGCTTTGTAATCATGTTACACTGACATGTGACCGCCCACGTATCAACAAAGTAAATACACATTCACAAAAATGGTAAATGAGCTCAACTGAGGAAGAAACTGTATTTCAGTGGTAACTCAAATGAAAAGTGCGTGACTTAAAGTGCCATTTCCTTTGACATAATAAAATGTTCAAAGACAGAAAGTAACCACACTTTTATTGTCAGTTTCCTTCAGCAGCTTTCATTATTAGCTCACAACATTTAAATCACACGCACACTGCAAGTGTTTTTGCTCAGTGTTTCAAGACATGTCATCAACACTCAGGGTAATTTTCAAAATGTGTTGTTCATCCTTTAATATAGGCGAACGGTGAGTAAAATCTGTACTAAAAAATAAGTACCAGAAGCTGGGCATAGCTTTGTTGTTCACAGAAATATTAAATAAAATAACAATAAAGAAAAATAAAAACTATAAAATCTGGCTTGAGCTAAATGTATTTCTGGATTTGAATATTATAAATTTTAACTTGGAAAGTTAAGGAGACAATCGTCTCAGGTGATTAAATACTTAGTAAAGACTAAAAGATCATCTCCTTCTGATTACACTTTCAGGTATTATTGAAACGTTTGCGGTCCCCTAGATTGACCTCTCTGAATGTTAATGCAAGAAATAGGCTTCATACCACGGACCCCCTGTTTGACCCTCTCTTATTTTTAGCCAGCTGATTCATTTCCAGGTCAAAGTAAAGTTACCACAGTATTGAAAAAACAGTAACTATCAGAGTGATAGGTTAATATCATGAGTCTTTTGTTTCTGAAATGGTAGTGCTGCTTTTTCATTCTGCTCAATCGCCTGGAGCAGTGGGTGGGGATCACTGGGTCGGCTCTTTAATGACTGCAGTCGTCTCTTCAGGGTAGAAGGTTTTGTGTCATGGTGGGTAAAGCCTCTTCTGGGAGGCCCTGCAGTAGGGGGTTCCACAGGGCTCAGTCCTTGGCCCACTTCTCTTTTCCCTTTATTTGCTTCCTCATGGGGTCCTCCTACGCAAGCATGGCGTTAAGTTTCATTTGTATGCAGTTGACTGCCAGATTTATTTTCCCGTGTCAGGGGACGGGAGGCTCTATTTCCACTCTGATGACTTGTTTGGAAGAAGTCAAGTCCTGGCTGGCTGCTAATTATCTTCATGTGAATAAGAGTAAAACTGAGCTCATCACATTCCTCCCTACTCATAAGGTTAGCATGGGTGCTGCTATTGATCTTGACATTCTGTCACCATATCAGAAGTCAGTTGTCACTAGCCTGGGGTGAGACTGGACTCAGAACTCAAATTTGATACATTAATATGGTGGTGAGGTCATTTCATTTATGAAAGCTAGCTAAAATCAAGCCCATGTTGTCCAGAACTCATCTTGAGTCCGTACTTCATGCATTTCTCCTATCCAGGCTTGATTATTGTAATGCGCTTTATGCTAGTACTGAGTCAGACAGCACTGAGTTAGCTGCAATTGGTCCAGAACTCAGCAGCTAGATCTTTAACTGGGACAGGGAAAAGAGAACACAGTATCCCCATACTGGCCTCACTGCACTGGCTTCCTGTGTGTTATTGAGCTAAATTTAAGATCTTGCTGTATGTTTTCTGGTTCTTACGGGGTTGTGCTCCTCCATATCTGGCTGCGTTGTTAAAACGGCACATCCCTTCAGGATCTATTCGCTCTGCTGAGCAGGAGTTGCTGACTGTCCCACACTCTAGACATAAGATTAGAGGTGATTGAGCTTTTTCAGTTCTAGCCCCAACTCTCTGGAATGAGTTGCCGCTTGTTATAAAACAGTCGCCATCACTGCAGGTTTTTAAGAGTTGCCTGAAGACTCACTTTTATCACTTGGCTTTTATGCAATGGCTTTATTGTCTGTGTTTTTAATTCTTTTAAATTAATCTGTTTTATGCTGTTTTATTGTTCCTTGTCTTTCTTTTTTCTATGATTTTGATGTATGTGCTGTTCAGCGACTTGGGCTCCCACAAAGGTAGTGGAAGGCGCTATAATAGAATTTGATTGATTAACTGATTGTTTCTGTGCTAGCATGTACCGTATATTAATTTGGCAACCCAAAGCAAAAGCTTAACTTGTTTCCTTCATATTTATGAATGTATGTGAACACATACCAATTAAAACTTTTGTTTTTATTTGATTTTGGTGTTTTAAACATGGCCTGGATTATCCTGTGTACCCTGCCGACTGTCATCTTTAGAAGATCCTACAGTGATCTTTTAAAAAATGCCATAGTAAACATTAATGTTACTATGATGCAGAAGTGATTCAGTTGGCTTAAAAGTGTCAAACCAGGGATTCGTAGCATATAGCCTATTTGATGACAAACTAAAGATACAGAAAACATGAATAGTACCAAAAGATCCCAAAACAACCTCTGAAGAGAACAAAGCCCTGCTGAAAAAAACAGCATAGACCAGCATAGCTGGTTACCAGCATATGTTGTGTTTTGGTGCTGGTATGCTAGTCCAGCATGGGATGCTGGTGATTGGATGCTGGACCAGCATGACTTATTGGTGATGGGACCAGCATACTGGACCAGCATTGTATGCTCGTCCACCAGCTAAACCAGCACCAAAACACAACATGTTCTGGTAACGCCTATGCTGGTCTATGCTGTTTTTTTCAGCAGGGAGGTGACCTCCTAAGTCAGTGTCAGATTGCCGTATCTATTTTTTTTTTTTTTAGCCAAATTGGATTTAATGAAAGAGGACTGATGAGGACATCACAATTGAAAGCAACTCATGATAAGCAAGACTAGAATTTGCCTAAATACATGATGACATGCCTCAAAGCTTCTGGGAGAATGCCCTTTGGACAAATGAGACTAAACCCGGAGCTTTTTGGCATGCCACATTAGCTCTATGCTCAGATTTATTTATTTGCACAAAAATGAAGCAAACCAATAAAGGACACTGTACACAATGTGAAATACGGATGACACTTGGTTATGTTCTGTACCTAGTGTCAGATCATTTAGTCTTGCCCACAGGTCACGAGTCCAACAATGGGATAACACATCAAAACACTTAAATAATCACCCAAGAATGGCAAAAACAGACATTGAACTATTGTGGAAATGGTGCTGCATGAGCCCTCATTCAAATCTTGTTTAATATCTGCATGGAACTGAACATGTAGTTTGGAGAAAGACCCTTTCTAGCCTGAAACAGCAGTTTGCTTGTGAGTAGTAGGCAAAAATCCCCCAATGAACAGGTGAGTTGATGATACTGATTCCTTCAAAAGGTTGTGCAAATAAGTATTAAGTTAAGGGTATTCTATTTTTTGTCTAAGTTATTTATTGCAGCAGACTTTAAAAATTAAGCTGTGCAGAATTGTTCATTATGTTGAGAAGTTTTTAATCTTTTCTATTTCCACAATGAGCTCGACAGCACATAGCATATATTATCAGCTGAATCCTTTTTGTGTTTTAGAGGCACTAACTCTGATGCTGTTTCTCTAAAACTGACACACACCACAGAAGGCGTCAAATATTCCAATGTATGACAGGACTCTAACTTAGTGGAAGTCTATGGTGTTCACTGAAGTAAATGTGACTTTTAGTTTTTAATCTAGTTCTCCATATATTGTTCTCTCTTGGAAGAAAGTTACTTCAATGCTACATGTAGTTTGATCCAAAATTCCATTTAATATGGTAAATGGCCTGTATTTGATATAGCACCTTCCAGAGTCCTAGAACCCCCCAAGGCACTTTAAAACACAATCAGTCATTCACACGCTGGTGGTGATGAGCTACATCGTAGCTACAGCCGACCTGGGGCGCACTGACAGAGGCAAGGCTGCCATACACTGGCATCACCGGTCCCTCCGACCACCATCAGCTGCAACGTGGGTTAAGTGTCTTGCCCAAGGACACAACAACATAACAGACTGGGCGTGAACCTGCAGCCTTCCGATTGTGGGGCGGGTATTAAACTCCTCTGCCACCATCGCCCCTACCATCTTAATTTGAGTAAGGAAAGAAAGAAACAATCAATCAATTACAGAACATCAGTTTTTATAATGAGCTATTAAGAAGGTATTTTTAAGATGCGGTTCTCATATCCAGACGGTTTTCAAAATACAGGAGCTGCCACAAAGGAACAAATGTGTGCTTTGTTACATCTTTGGGAGATTTTTTTTTCTCCTACCCCAAGCTACTCCCTTTAATTTACAAACAATAAATGTAATGAAAGACATTCTAGGGGATTCTGCAACATCCAAACATCTCTCTGATACTCCTATTAGAAGCAGACAGCTGAAGTAGAGAGACAGCGAACAAGAAAACAGCGTCACTGGGTAAGAGAGGGATGGAGCTGGTTGCCGAAACAGGCCGCAATCAATTAGTCTAGCTCTACAATAGCCGGAAATATCATATTGGGGTCATGCTTTCCTTATCAGCAAGAGAATTTTCACATGCCAGATAATGTTCCAATGATTAATTGAGTTGAATGAATAATGGTGTGGAAGAAGAATGTTATTTTTTTGCCCCATGGCAGCTGGTAGCACACACAGTTAACCTAAAAAGTGAAGATCAGACTTGAGGGCACCATCCCAAATCCTCCCACACATGTTGAAAGATAACAAGACCCTCTGGTACAATTATTCAACTTTGCAATAACTTTCAATACAGATATGTCTACAATACACTTTTTCTACATACCAAACTTAGGGAATTTCAATGAACACCATGTGGCTGGTACAGTATGCAGCCTTCAAAAGCTGAAAATGTGGATATTCAACATTGTGATGCAATAGTCTTCTTTTTTTGCAAGCACTACCTTCAAGTGTCTTACTCAAGCAGCCATGGCAGTTTCTTCAGCTGCACATTTACTGTCACCATGCAGCAATGCATGGTGGGACAGCAGTGAAAGTGATAAGAAATATTCTTCCCCATCCTCCTCTCCAAGCAGGTGTTGTATGGGTAAACTGGCACTGGTGGACATGCCACTCTAATTTCATTGACAGGTTTATGACCTTTTATGTGTCCCAGCTGCTGTATTTATGACTGGCTGACTGTGCGTTCATGTTCAACAACATTAAACATGCATAAGCTAGACACAGCAGCCTGCCACACAGAAAAGAATGCTCTCTCCAAGAGCCTCGCACATCAAACATGTCTTTGGGGGAACATGGATTCAATAGGGGCCATAAAAACGAGCAGATATTGAAATACAGAATGACACATGGACAGATGGAATTAAAATAATGGATTGTAAAACAACAAATCTGAGTCAGCTTGCAGTCTAATTTCCTGAAGCAATTTGGCTTAGTAATTCCACAAAAAATAGATAAATATTTTGCCAATTTACCTGTCTAGGTAAGGTCAGATAAGTTGGGGGAGGAGGCATCAATCAAACAACTTATCTCAGTTGCATCACTTTTCCATGCCAGCCCGCCATCTGAGAGTAGAAAAACACCAAAAAGTATTGCAGCCATTTTACATGACTTCAGATATTCTTTTGGCCTATAAAAGTTATTTGTCACAGCAGTAGCTCAGGAGGTAGAGCGGGTTGACTAGTGATTGGAGGATTGCGGGATTGATTCCCGCTCCTGCCAGGGTATTCTGCTGTTGTGTCATTGGGCAAGACACTTTACCCACTTTGCCTATGATGGTGGTGATTAGACGGGCCGATGGCGTAAATGGCAGACTGCCCCAGGGCAGCTGTGGCAATGTAGTAGCTTACCATCACCAGTAGTGTGTGAATGTGTGAGTGTGTGAATAATGGAAAGCGCTTTGAGTGCCTAGAAAGCAGTATACAAACCTAACTTATTATTATTATTATCATTATTATTATAAGGACCCCATCAAAAATGAGATGATGCATTTCAAGGGGGTATCATTCAAATAAATTTCAAATTATTATTCATGCTTATAAAAAAATCATTCAAACTCAAAAGATCCCAAAATACTAAGTATTCATTTTTGTAATAAACTTGTTGTTGGCCTTAGGTGGATTTGGAAATGTATTCAAAGAGGTCTTGGGAACATCAAGGGGGGGGGGGGGGGGGAGATGGCAGAGGAGTTAGGTGCCTACCCTGCAACCAGAGGGTTTCAGGTTTGCGTCCCATCTGTCACACCTAAGAACCTTTTTGATATTGTTTCTTGTGCACAGAATACCGCGTTTGCAAATTGCAACAGCGGCAATCCTTGTTCACACCTCAGGAAACACGAGCTATACCTGGTTAGCATTTAAAGTTAAAGTCCCAAGTATTCATCACACACTGGTGAAATTACATCTCCGCATTTGACCCATCCCGTTGGTGGGGAGAGGTGAGCTGCAGCTGTGGCCGCGCTCGGGAACTATTTGGTGGTTTAACCCCCCAATCCAACCCCTTAGTGCTGAGTGTCAAGCGAGGAGGCATTGGGTCCCATTTTATCAAGGTCTTTGGTATGACCCGACCGGAATTCGAATCCCGATCTCCCAGTCCCGGGGCGGACACTCTACCACTAGGCCATCGGAGCTGGTGGCCTAGTGGTAGAGTTGTTCAAGTTCATGGTGGAGCTTCAGAAGAAACCAAGAAAACCTTCATCTTATGGAGCTAAAAAAGAAAAAGAACATCCGACCACAGTAGAGGTCAATCAAGAATCAAGACTGGAAGTTTTCTGAATAACGAGAGTTCAGAGACAAATAAGGATTCAATTTGGATTGCAGACCTAACATCATCCTGAACACAGCTGATTTGCTTGATTTAGTGATGAACTGCTCCTGTAGACACTAATGAAGGCTGAGGAGACATTTCAGCAGTTAGATTAAGGTGTTAAAAAAAAGGAAGAACATCCAGCGAGGAGAAGTAAGTTTTACTTTCGGTTTCGCCAACGAACACTAGGGGGTGCTAAAAACAAGCCAAAACTGACTAGTGTCCCTTTAAATCAGTCAGTCAAGTTGGTTGCAGCTTAATCCCAGGTTCTTAACTCTTGATATTTCCTAAACTTTTGATATTCTCAATTTTAACAAGCTGGTGATACCATACTGTTTTTTGTTTTGTTCTGTTTTAGTTTTTTGTGGCAATGGGAAATATGAGTCTTGTTGACTCACGACTGTACTGCTGCAGCTTTGTGCTGAGGCTTAATCTGCAAGATTAACATCTTTTAGTTCAGACATGTAAACAGTTATTTTTAGGCCAGAGCAGCAAAAGCGCTGTGACATTCTTCAAATGTGATCAGTTACTCTGAGTTTTCCATGCATGAACGTGAAAATACTCGTCAATTAGGCTAGTGCCCCCCCCCCCCATCATTTATATGAAGGTAGCTTTATTAAATGTTAGATCTCTTAGCGACAAGTCATTTTTAGTAAATTATCTTATCTCTGCTTTTAATCTTGATTTTACTCTTTTATCTGAAACATGGTTAAAGCCGTACTATGCAACTTTTTGATATTTTTAAATCATTGAGCCAGTATGTGCTAAAATGACCCTTTACGATGTTAATGAAAGTCACCAAGAGCCCCACCTCCCTCTGTGGCCAAAAAAACGCATTTGCAACTTCAGAGTGCCAATTCTGTCTGTTGGACTAACATACCTGGCACTGGTCTGCTTCAAGCATGTTTCCTGCATGTTTTAGATCATGAACACAGCTGATTAGTTTGATTTAGTGATGAACCGCTCCCGTAGACACTAATTTAGGCTGAGGAGACATTTCAGCAGTTAGAATAAGGTTCTACTAAACTGACACTAGGGGGTGCTAAAAGCATGCCTTTAAGTGCTAACATCAGTTTCTCATTAAATGAACATCACCAAATTTCAATGTGGTCTGGTCTGACAGGAGAAGTGGTGGGGTGCCGACAGGTCTGTTCATTGTTGACGAAGCACTTCATCTTGTAATGGCTGACTCAGATTCTGAAGAGGATGGTGGTCCAGAATCTCCTCTAAACCGTACAGAAATCTTGCTCCATGGTCTCTGAAATCCTCCCACACCCAGGTTTTTGCCTCTGCAACCACCTGAGCCACATTCCGCTTGAACTGCTACCTATCAGCAGCCTCTGGAGTCCCACAGTCGCAAGGACTTTCTTCAGCTTGACAGCATCCCTAACCACTTGTGTCCACCAGCGAGTTCGGGGGTCGTCACCACAACAGGCACCAATGACCCACTTAGACTCAATGTCCCCCGCCTCCCCTGGGACATGTTTGACGTTCTGTCGGAGGTGGGAATTGAAGCTCCTTCTGACAGGAGACTCCACCAGACATTCCCAACAGACCCTAACATGTTTGCGCCTGCCAGCATCCTGCCCCAGCATCGAAGCCAACTCATCACCAGGTAGTGGTCAGTTGACAGCTTTGCCCCTTTCTTCACCCAAGTGTCCAAGATATTCGGCTGCAGGTCAGAAGAGATGAAACATAGTCAGTCATCAAACTGCGGCCTAAGGTTTCCTGTTGCCAAGAGCACATATGGACTTTTGCACTATATTCTAATTTTTTGATTTTTGATTCTAATTTTATATGTAGTTTGTCATTCAAAATGACTCCAGTGAATAGCATTGTTTTGCTAAAAATGTCTTGAATGGCACCTAAGGTTTCCTATTTGATTTGCTCACTTCTAAGGATCTCTACCTATTTAACATGATTAGCACTTACAGCAAAGTCTGTATTAAATCCAAGTTTTCTGCACTCTGGTAGAAGATCTAAGTGCTTCTGGAGTAAAGATGCAAAATTAGTAACGTTGACTTTATTGGCAGAAATGGCAACAGCTATTTTGGAAAGTTGTAAATCGTATAGTTTCAACATGAAAAGATCAACAGCCGCCTAACTCAATCCCATCCAGTTTCATCTAACTGATAATTATATTGGAAATAATAATGAATATGTTAGACACATTTGTTGGTGAGTTATTGTTTTTCTTTTTTTTATTTGAAGTCAAAGTAAGTATTTTGTGTGATCGTATGAATCCGTTTTTTTCAGTGTAAGGTCTGTTTACAATGTTTGCATCAGGTCTTGTCTTTCAGTGTTCCTTGCTAAAGTAATAATTAAAGAATGAAACACAGAGAACCTAATAAAAAAGACAGTCCAATCAATTATCTAATGTGCTGAGCTGTTGTAGACTGTGATCCACTCACTAAAGAGAAATAGAGTCAAACTGCAAATTTATACCGAGGTGCGTTCCAGAAATCACCAAAGGGTACAGAAAATCAATATTTTCAAACAGAACCCCTGCACTTTTTCATCAAGTTGTGACAATACTGCTGACTTGCAAAATGCGGCAATTTGTAAATTTAACTATTGTTTATGACTTTATTATATGGCATCAAGTCATTAAGTAGCAAAGAAAGAATAGCAACCGTATAGTTTTATAACTAGCAAAATGCATCCCAAATGTTGTGCAACATGTTGCATTTTAAATAAACTCACTCGTAAACAGTGGCAGTGTGAAGAAATTTTATGATTTTGTCTGCTTTATCACTGTAGCCACGGTGTTCAAAACATAACTACATCAGAACAGCTGGGATGCTGTTCCAGGCTGTTTAGGAAATTGTTGGAAAAATAAAGACCAATCAGTGAAATGCAAGCCATTGCATTGCACTATCCTGTGTACATTTGGATCTTGTGCAAAAATGAGGCAAATAGAGATGGAGAAACTTGATCTACAGACTAAGCCGTCTCTAAAACAGGAGAGAAGAGGTGGAGCAGGAGGTGGAGAGATGCTATAAGTTGATTTATAGCGAATAGTAATAAACTGGGCGTCCACACCCTCCTCCCTTTCTCCCTCCCTCCTCGGCCTGTTTAATATGCGATTATGCAGAGCAGCCCACTCTTGACAGCTTCTCATCAATAAAAGCATGGCTGGAAGCGCAGGTACCCATAGCTCATCTATATGAAAATGCATGATGATGGTTTTACACAGAGTCATCTTTTAGAATGTGGGCCTGATATCGAGCAGGAACTTAGAGTACATCTGTAGTTTATCTCTGGAATTTAAAGGGAGTGGGACCAAACCATAACATGTTCATAAAATAAGGACAAGAAATCGTCCTTTAAGATTGGATGTGGGTTAAATATATTTTTTCTACAGTTGGTAAATAATTTAAAAAAAAACTCAACTTATAAAGGGATATTCCACCCAAAATTGAAATTTCAGTCATTCTCCTGTTCTCCTTTCGCTTTAGCTTAGCATAAAACACAGTAAATGAATGGATCCACTTAGCATTGTGAGTAAAGAAAAGTCCTTAAAATCACTCAGCAGTGATCCCAATTCTGCTTGGTGACCTAAATAATCATACTGACAGCAAGTGAAAATAATTAGTAACGTAAAGTAATCACAGGTGCCATTTTAGACTTGGGACTACTTTATGACCAAGCACAGCTGTACGCCTCCGCTGAAAGGTGCAAGGCATCCCCAAAGATCTCTTTCTCACAATGCTAGTTGGATCCATTCACTTACTGTGTTTTATGCTAAGCTAATGCAAAAGCTGGGTCAGGAAAATGACTGGGCTCACTTATATAACTGGGTGGAATACCCATTTTAAGGGAAATTATCCACAATAATCATAACACTGGAAAAATCATCCATCTTATTGTTTACTGGCTAAAGATATCGGACAAGGGTGAATTTCCACAAACCAATATTCTGATAACTCACACCTCTTCTCTTTTACATCCACCTCCTCTGAGCAGATGCTCCACACAGATGCTCCCAAAGGAGAAGAAAAAAAAAGAAGGCTCTAGACCTGGAATGTCCACCCCCCCTTGAGAATCTACTAATACCCCACTCTTAGTCCATGTATTTTACATGAACAATCCTCAAAGGGCTCAAAGAATAGGAATCTTACACTATTTAAATACAGGATTTGGGACATCAAAGCCAGGCTGATATTGGAATAACAGAAATAATTAGGAATATGGAAGTTGCAGAAATAGCCACATTTCCATAAAATGATAATTAGTCAGGGCTAGCTGGGTCAGGAGAAAGCATGTTTGTTGAAGCTTTTGTGTTAGATAGAGGCCTATGGCTCACATGCCAGGTAATTACAGAACAGAATACTACAGCTGAAAAGAAATGGTGATTAAAAATGGAGCCTTCGGTTCATTTCGCGTCAGTCTTTTTTCCCCTTGTTCAGTGTGTTGAAAACATGACGATTGTTTCAGTTTAATTGATGATTTGACGCCGAATGGGAAGTAGTACACACAAGAAACCCAACCCAAGTAGGTTAACACATAGGTGGTTTTCAGTAAGTCGGGTGGAAATTATGATCAAGATATTTTAAACAGCACCGTAACAAAAGATCACAGGCCGTTCTTTTGATGACGCTTCGTGACTACAAAGGCCTTTAAAACATGCGAACCAAATGATTATGTGGCTGTGTGAATCATTTGCCAGATGAAAAAAAAATAAAAGAACCTGAAACCTCAATTAGCCTGAATTGTGAATCGGATGATATCAGGCCAGGTCTGCTGTGGTCTCTCTGTGTGTAGTCATTTGGTTTGTCTTGTTCCATTTCCACTTATGGGTAAACAGGGAGGGAGTAAAATCATTTTATTTTCTCCCGCTGAGAGGGATGTTAAGAGGGGCCAGAGAGTCTGTCTCTTTATCTAATAACCCTGCCACAAGCTTGCCAGCACAGGAGAATCCTGGCAATGAGCAGGGAGGGAGTCACAGAGCCATTTAGAATCCAAGCTTGGCTCGCTCAGTGAAATCCACACTGCTACTCAAAGAGTGATGCTGTTAGCTGCAGCTCTCCCTCCTCTTCCTCAACGGGAGCAGGTCTGATGCATGGGAGCACGTTCAGATCTCTCTCCAGGGACTCGTTCAAGCACCGAGGAAAATCTAAAGAAATGTTCAATGAAGGAGAAATCTAAAGAGAACCTTTTTCTTGTCTGTTTATGGTTAAAGTTCAACATTTTCTATGGATTTACTTGTTTCAAACAAAACAGTGCTTTTTAAATCTTTAATTATTTGCTCTTTAGAAGTTTATCACTGCTGGCTAGAGGTAAAAAAAGAGAATGAAACCATGATTTTTAAAGGTCTAGATTTTCCAGAAAGACGTTTTTGGGAGAGAAAAAAACAGTAGTTCCTCTTTTTAGATTAAATTGATATACTTAGTTAGATGCTTGTGTTATGTGACTGCAGTAGGTTTAGAAAGAAGCATTATAGCAAATAATTTGCAATAAAACAGGTATTACAGTAAAGAGCATTACCAACTGGTTTAATTAACCTATTCTAATAGCACACACACACACACACACATATATATATATATATATATATATATATATATATATATATATATATGAAGCTAAACAAGAATATTGGTATTGACTTCTCTATATTTACTTATTTTATGATTTTTTTTAAATGATCATTACTCATTTGTTTTTATTTTTTTGTGAAAGGTGCCATACAAATATACTTCACTTACATACCGTCAGTGTGTGTGTACAATAATTATTTCAGTCGTTGAAGGATTTAAAAAAAGAAATCCTTCTATTTTGTTTTTGCAGGATTAACATTATATATATATATATATATACATTTTACATTCAGAAATCTTTTCCCTTCTGTTTTAAGAAGCGAATAGATGTCAGAGTGTTAGAGACACACTTATTGCTCTGGCAGCTCTGAGGATGGCCCAGCAGCATGGGAGACAGTGTCCCCTGGTGTCAACGTCTCATCTTTGTCTCCAGATTAAATACCTATGTTCAATAATGCCTCGTACTAAACATATTCACGGGTCATGTTAATCCTAATGGATGCGAGAGTGGCATGGTTTTATGACTGCCCCGTGACATTGTGTTCAGTAAGTTTTGTTTTTATTCTTTAAATACATTTTCTGGTAGATTGGACAAGAAATATGAACTGAATTTTGGCAACACTAATGGTTTTCTTCCATGTGGTTAAAGTAAATCATTTAATCAATGAAACATACGTTAGGCATAAGGATGTAAGTTTTGATATTTACCCCCAAATTATTTATTTGTTTGGACAAAACAACAAACTTGTTCAATCTAACTGCTTGAACAAAGTGAATAAACTTTTTCTTGCATTTTTTTTTCTACATTCTTGTTTCCTCACAGCACACCTGTTGGCTAAAAAAAGTCTGAGATCCACTGCAACCATCTGGGCATGTGGGACCTTTTGTGTGTGGAAATACAGGCCAAACCCTGGACATAACAAACTGCTGACTTAGCACAACCTTTGTTGCAGGGTGGTTGCACATGGCATCACGTCATTCCCTGGGGCTGTGGGGGGATCTAGGGCAGGCTCAAACTCTTTGTGCGTTCAGAGCCAAAGCACCCTATGCACGTGCCCTGGATCATCCTGCTGTGTCACCTCTATTGTCCACAGGGGTTGGTCACTCTCCCAGTATGAGGTAGTGTGCAAGGACTTCCTCCACCTAGGGAACTTTGAAGGAAAGGTTTGTGGACAAAACTTTTAATATGTCTTCCAACCAAATGAATATATTGTCACATTGGACCACCTGTCCTGAAATTATGATGTCATTAAGAAATAGATTTTAAAAAATATCCATCCATTCATCCATTCTCTTCCACTTATCCGGAGTCGGGTCGCGAGGGCAGCAGCCTGAGGAGAGAGGCACAGACTTCCCTCTCCCCAGCCACTTGGGCCAGCTCCTCCGGGGGATTCCCAAGGCGTTCCCTGGCCAGCCGAGAAACATAGTCCCTCCAGTGTGTCCTGGGTCTTCCTTTAGGTCTCCTCCTGGTTGGACGTGCCTGGAAAACCTCACCAGGGAGGCATTCAGGAAGCATCCTAACCAGATGCCCGATGGATGCAATATAACTATATATAAAAGAAAAGAAAGAAAAACCCTGCATATTCCAATAGTGGTAGGTGCAAGAACATTAAGTAGAACCGCAACATCTGGCACAGGTTTCTTCAAACCCAACCCACAGCTCTCCCTGCACAACAGCACAGAGACACATCTCTACAGAGACGAAGAATCCCACGCCGTCAGACATATTTGTGACTCTCTCCTGACACCAATCATTTCCACATGGATTGCCTATCGGTGTCCTATTTCCCTCAATCTGTTATTTCCATAATCCAGTGGGTGCCATCGCCTCAGATTAATAGATGAGCCTGAGAGTGCGAGATGGCAGGGCTTTGTAACCCCCGAAGAACAGCGTGTGGTCTGATGAACGACATTTGGGCGGCAACCATGTCACATCTTCCATTAGCAGATCCTGTCCCAACTCTACTGTATTGAACCATGGCTTTCAGCTATTAACCTGATGCATGACACAGTCAATTCCAGTTACGCTTTAATAAGTGAATACTTATCTTAGCCACTCCAAAAGAAAAGAAAAAAGAGGAAATAAGAAGGGAGACAAACGGTTGCAGCAGTACTGGAATTGTGAGTACCATTAAACCTGCAGGGTTTTTCATCACTTGTAAAAAAGCTGGTGGTTTTATGCAAGGAGATTATGAGTAAAGACTGGTACACAGCTTTGCATACGTCTTAAAGAGGCACTACTGTTGCTCTGGTAGACACTGTAATGTTTCCTGAAATCTTGTTTGCAACATTTTGTAATTTCTTGCTTTCCTGTGGGTCTTTATTTTATTTTTCTTACTTTAAATGACAAGTTTAATGATAAATCACACACTGATAAAGAAAAGCAGTAAATTTATTTGCAAAATAATGAAAATAGCAACAAATTATAAAATATCTGGTGTCATAAGACGATAAAGTACGTTTTATTTCCATGTATGGGAAATTTTTCTGATAAGAAGCTTGAGTTAAATCTTACTAAATGTTTTTTTTAACTTTTATCTAGTTTTGCTCGTGTGTTTTTTGCATGATGTGAAAATGAGAAAGGTGTTGAGCTGTGTGACCAAGTGGAGCTGAGTGCCACCATGACAGGCTATTAGTCATAAGGCTTTAGCCACTCAACTCCTATCACTATAGTAATCCATACTGCAGACAACTACTCTGCACCTTTCAATACCTACATTACATGGAGACACATTAACCCATGCACATCATACTCAGTGGAAAATATCACTCTCACTGACTTGACATGTGACTTACAACAAGGTCAATCAAACATGACAAGGAAAGTGAATGCTTGAGTTGATCAACGGAGATTTAAAGCACCGTCAGACCATCTACAGTTGTGACTCCTCTTAACTCATATCTCTGAGTTTTCCTCGGAAAGCCTGGGAAAGATGTCCCTTTGATTTGGTTTTGCTGCTTCTTTGCATCGGTCACATCAACATCTCAAGCAGCATTTTATTTGACGAACCAAAAAGCGAACACCATTTAAAAAGAGATTATCACAGGATGTTGTGGAGTTCTCTGAGTTGCTTGGAAACTAAGAGCCAATCATGTTCTTTTCTTTTCTAGCCACAGGGGAACTAGTTTGGAGTTAATTGCAGTGAATCCAATTTTTTAATTAAAATGAACATCATGACGATCTAACTGGATTGGGGTTTGTTATTGCTATGTCTTTCTCTCAACCTGTCTCATTTTCTTCCCCCTGCAGGACATCTTGGGAGAGTCCTGTTGTTTTATTTTAATTGGGACAGTGATGCAATATGCCTACTCCATGCTGGTCTCTTCAATCTACATCCTGGCACGCATGTGCGTGCGTGTGTGTGTGTGTGTGTGTGAGAGAGAGACATGAGTGCACATGTCTACATGATGCTCTGTTGAATGGCTTTCAAAATAAGAAAAAGAGAAGGGTATATATTGGTGAAACATTGAAACAAATGAAAATCTACAGGATCAATATCTTGTTGCAGAAGAAGAAAAGGAAGCAACAACTTTAGGCAGACTAATTGTTCTGCTGATTACACTCAGTAAGAGTTGTGTTTCTGCTTTGACAAAACAAAAGAGACAAATACGCAAATATCATCAAAATATGATAAATAAAAGTTTTCATATGGCGATGTACACACCATGAAATTAAAAAACTTGGAAATATATATTCTGTGAGATGCAAGCATCCAACCTGCACTGTGTTGGAGTCATGTAACTATTAAACACTCTATGAACATGTCTGAGCCACAAATGAGTTCTATGTAAATTTACCGATGGAGAACAAGAAGTAAAACGGGGAAGGAGATGAGGGGGTAGGAAAAATTGTCACCTGCAAAGGAAATCTAAAATATTCTTTGAAAACTAAATTATTTGCAAAAACCTTGTTTTTCCTTTTCCGCACAAATGACGGAACTTTTAAACTGCAGGTCAGGAGAGAAGAGGGCAGGGAGTTTTAGGAACAGAGACAGCAGCCTTATCGTTACAGAGCTGCTTTTGTTCCCCCGCTTTACCCGGAGTAGAAAATGTGCAGAAGACAATAAAGAGACAATGTGACATTTATCGCTCCACCTTCTTAGTGGCAATCCCTGTGATTTGTGAATTCTGTGGAAGGAGAGATAGCATAGCTTTGGGCATGGACTCCCACTCGTCTAATAATATCTCAGTAATTAGCATATGCTTTGATTATAAAAGGTCAAAAACTGAAGTGTGCCATGGGAGGCTTGTTTAACTGCATTTCCTTTTCATTTAAATCCAGTGGTGTAATACTGTACATCATCATGTTAAGTCAGAAGGTGTTCTGTGAGACAATGTTAATGAAGGGAAGGCTGTAAGGTTCTTTAGGCTTTCTTCTTCTGTGTTTATAGGAGATATGCAAGAAAACTTAACTGATAAGAGATTTGTTGAGTTTTTCAAAGATTAAATTATCCAACTGCACAAACTTTCCTCTTTGTGTTTGTGGTAATATAATGTAAATTCATCCTATCACTGCTTTTTTAAACACTGAATCCATAAACATATATTTTACACATATTACAAAGATCGTTTTAGAGAATATGTACAATAGATTTTATTTATTTGTTTATTTATTTATTTATTTGTTAATTTATTTTAAGGAATAAATCAGGCCAGGGAGTGTTGTCCGCACAAATGTCTGCACTGTTGCCTTGCAGGAAGAGATCTGCAGATGTTAAAGCCAGCTGGTTACTTTAATTGACTAATCTTAAACTCACATTTGGTGTGAGAGTGTTTAAACACACCTTTGTGTTTAGAGTATGTGGCCTTGTGGACCTGCAACCCGTTGAAGGTGTAACCTGCCTCCAGCAACTCTGAGCGAGATCAAGCAGTTTTGATGAGAATGAACAAAACGTACAGCGATGGAAGCTGCAGAATATTCGAGTTAGTGACTGGCAGTCAGGGGCTTTCTGATCAGAAAACGGCTGGCAGTGAATGAGTTAATGGCTCCAACACATAATTACTTACTCCCAGGTACTTTAACCAGTGTACTTGTTTTTTTTTTCAAGAAAGGTTAACTAATCTGACTTTACAGTGCATTTGAACAATTGTCCTACTTGACATGTTTTATGTTGCATCTTATTAAGAACTCACCATAATGCGTTCTGCTCGTTTTCAGTGACAATTCGTGTTCCAGCAACAACACATCTGTATGGTAAGATCCCCCACATGTCTTTTGCATCCAACGTGGCACACATCAAACACCAAAGGATGCGACGCTCTGAATAAAGCTTTTGGTCTTTACGGATCAGTAAAGTAAAGCAGGCTGCTGTGAGCACATTCAGGGCACCGTCTGCCTATAGACGGTGCTCCGCTCGAGCTTGAGGGCTATTTTAAGTCTCCCTTTGCAAATACACCAACAAACATAGAGGGGAGCCCGCATGGGAGTACATTGTGTAAACAAGTGGGTATGATGCACCAAGTACAATCTCACTTTTTGTCTTTCTGAAAATATGCTTCTTTCATCTGAGACAAACAAGCAGATCAGCCAGCGCCTACACTCGTGCACACGGCACATTAATTACCACGTTCATTTATGATGTTTAATCTGCGCGCAAACAGAACGTACTGCAAACAAACAAAGGGGAGGCCAAGATTTTGCTGTTGTTTTGTTTGTTTATACAGAGCAACATTTAGTTGTGAAATCTTATCTGCAGAAAATTGGTTTGCACAACATTGTCCTGATTTTTCCTCGTTCTTTTCTCAAAGAAAAAAAAATGTTTCCGCCTTAATGATCTCGGCATGTATTAAATATCTAGGTTATGTGAACGGAGCGAGGAAAAGTTTTGTTTTGTTTCGTTTTTGTCAGCTGACGATTTGAAACCAACGAAAGCTGATGCCCAGCAATCGATTAAAGATTTAAATATCTGCTTGGGTCAGCAGTTCATGGGAGACTCTACACGTACATCTAACAGTCTTTTTTTATTATCTTCATATTTTTTTAAAAAAAGGGTCATCAGCGGGGCTGTTAAGTGCCATTCATCCATCAAAAGCATCCAAAACGTACAACCAAATCCAGGAAATGTTTATCGAGCCCTGTGACCTGAGCTCTCTCATTTTATCACCAAAGCACAGTGGAACCTGAGAGAAACATGATGCCTGGCAGCTCCAGTGTCCTCCTGGAAAAAAGTAGCTGAAGTTTCACAATTATTGCTGAAACAGCAAAGTTTTAATAAATAACAATAATTGAATAATTAAAAGTGCAACTTTACACCCTAAAGACACTATTGACCACTCTGCTGTTGCAATGGACAAGAAAGGTCAGAGTGTACATAGATGTAGCTCCTTCATGATGATTTAACCCCAATTAAAGCTTTGGAAGCAAAGATTTTTCATTCGTTTCTTTCTTTTCTGATAAAAATAAAGCTGAGTCATTGGAAAAGTGATTGTCTTTATGAAAAACTGATAATGCTGTGGTTATATTTAAATAATAGCAGGTACAAAACACAAACATGTGATGAAGAGTATTTTTACAAGTGAAGTGACAAGGCCAAGGAGTAAACGGCTTTGATCAAAGTGATGTTCAAAAAGATGAAAAGCAGCTTTCACATCTGGGGGGGAAGTCCAATTTAAAAAAGCACAAAGAGACAGGAAGAAGGAAAAATACAGAAGAGGAGGACACAGACGCATATGACACAACATTTCAGTCAAAATGACACCAACGTGCCACTTCCTGGCCTTAAAAATAACATAACAGTGGAACAAAAATAGCTCAGAAAGTTGCTGTCGTGTTTAAATGTCAGCGTACGGCGGAGTGGGTTATTCAAAGAGATTAGGAGAGCTGCATTTAGGGTCAACTGTTTCTCCTATTGCACAAGCAAAAGTTACACCACATTAGTGTTATTTCATACGTGAGTCTGCACACTCTAACAGGTCTCAATTATCATAATCAAATCTTTCAGTCAGTTGAGACAGCAGGAGGAGAATCCCACATCTGACAGCTAGCAACACTCAGAATCTAACAGATAAAACGATGACCTCTGCCTATTCTGTCGTTTGTAATTGAAAAAAAAAAAGAAACACTCTCTTCTCCAACATGTTCACCTCTTCTGATTTTTTTCATCCACTCTTGAATGGTAATTAAATTAATTCTCTTTTTTCCTCCCCTCACTGGGTTTTCTGAAGACTTTTGTGTTACTGGAGATGGGGGAGGAGTGACACATCTAATCTTGCGCAGCTTCGTATCTAGCAGGAGACTTATGAAATGAGAGGAAAGGGAGGGGATCTTTATCAGTGTGGAATTAGTGCTTCTCTCTGCTCCGTCTAGGAAGTGTATGTGGTGATTCCATTATAAGAGAGAGGCCTTCAAAGAGGCCAACACAGCCAGAGGACACCTTGGGAGGAAAGACAGGAGTGTGTTGAGGAACAGGATGGAACCTTGCTGAACCAGCATTCTGCAGAGCAAGATCACAATCAGGCATTTGCAAAAGGCCTGCACAATTACCTCCTAAATAAAGGTCAGTGCTACATGAGTCCAACACTTGCATGGAAGCGAAATTGTGGTTATTATGAAAATAAATTGAAATAGGAAGATTTTTTCGCCTTTTTTACTACCTATGAATTTATGATGAGTATAAGAAATCTATCATGTGATGCAATAAACTCACGTCCAGCTAATAGGAGGTGCTTAGCAAAGGAGTACAGGTCACACATCTAGCATCCCTATAAAGATACTGTTAGCTCTAATTCATTTTCACAAAAAGACAAAAAATTAAGGGAAAACAATTACTGTAACACCAGAGGAGCATCAGTAAAACCACTTTAATTTCAGGATTTTTATTTATTTGTTTTAATTATTATATGCAAATGTACTAACTTAGAATGGTGCATCTGATATGGAGTCTCATCCTCATGTTAATAGTTTTTTGCAGCACACTCCCACCAGTGGCGGCTCGTCCATAGGGGGCGCTAGGGCGCCGCCCCACCACTCACAGAAAGGAGAAGAAGAAGATAGGAATCACAAAATATATTTAAAAAAACATAAAAAGTAAACTAAACGATCTATACACACCATATGGACTAAGTGCTGTGTGTAATCTGTGTTTAATAATGTTTTTTTTTTTACTTTTAACACGGCCGAATCGTCGACGTACTTGTCACGTGTCCTCTCGCGGACGCAGCAATCTTTACCATTGACTTAATATGGGCTAACTGGCGCATGTGCAGTGGGTCCCCAAACCGTCCACAACGAGAAAGAATAGGAGAGCGGTTGGTCGCATCTTTTAGCGATCGTCGCCGCCTCACCGGGTGAATTCTGCTCAGACCAGGGGGAGGAGATCGCTGATTGGTCGGGTTGTTCACCCCGCCCTGAGGGGAAAACTTTCCACAGGCTGGCACAGTGTGGCTCCATCTGTGCCAATTTGTCACGGCAGCAACACACTACTTCCACTGAATATTTTTTGTTGTCCAACCTTTTAGCCATCTTTGCTATAATTGTGAAATCATCAGTGACAAATAAAGTTAATTGCTTCAAAACCTGACGTAGCAAACGCCACTAGTAGGTTCCAATGTGTGAAACCTGAGCCAATCGAATTGCTTGTTGTTGAGTTTTTTTCAGCTGGCTGGCTTTCGTGTTAACCAATCACAGGGAGAGAATCCACGTAAACAGGAAAATGATGAATGCGGGCGGGCAAACTCTTATATAGTCTTTGGCAAAACAATGCCAGCAAACAGTCTGATCAGCTAAGCTTTTACGTTGGGATGTAGAATTTCACGAACCTAGTGGATTATTTTTACTACACCACACGGATTATGGCCATAACCTGCAGGTAAGCCTCATTTTAGCTTTTGGCTTCAGGAAACAGCATGCTGCCTCGTTAGCGGCTAGCACCGCTCCATACGGTTTGAACTAAGTGGTACTTCTTGTTTGTGAGTCTGGGCTTTAATCTAAACGCCGGCTGCTTCTGTGAATATCTTGCGTTGTGTCACTGTGTGTTTTTCTGGATACGTGTAGCGTCTATTTTACGGCCTCACGTTTATTTACAGCTTATGGGTGTTCTGTTTGTAGAAAGTGGATTCTATTGATTAGATTTAGCCTACTCCCCTTAAGCGTGTGTGCAGTTTGTGTAATATATGGGTGAATGGATGAATGTTTTTGTCAAAAACATGCTTAATATATTCGAAAACCTTTTGAATAACTTTGTTGCCGGAAGCGCTACTGTGACCGTCAGTTGTGTGACGCTGATGCTTAAGAATCAATGGTAATTTTGCGTCCCCTAGTGGTGATATGTGGTTAGCGCCCCACCCAAAATAAAAGTCACCGGCCGCCACTGACTCCCACACTCTTACTGTAAGAACGTCATTTAGAAAGAAAAAAAAGATTTTGTTTTGAAAAAAGGTTAGAAATTTTTTATTTTCCATATTTTCTTCTAAATTTTTCTGGTCCCTTGACTGCTTCTGTTTAGCCCATGTCTTTATTGGCAATAATAATAATAAAAATAAATAAATAAATAAATAAATAAATAAATAAATAAATAAATAATAATAATAATAATAATAATAATAATAATAATTGTAAAAAGCATTTCCAATATAAATCTACTGAGAATTTTATGTTTTCAACTGAAAACAATTTAATTTGAACATCTATAAAAGGGTCTAATAGAAACTCATTAGACTTCATATGATGTTGTAAAGGTAGTTTAAATCAAAAGACATAAAAAGTTAAATAAAACATTGAATCAAGAATTGATAATGAAAAATATGAACTGGAAGTTGATTTTCTTGACACTAAATGCCAGAATGTTATTTCTAAGGCACATTTAAAAAGAAAGTAGGTTGGCCAAAGTGCATAAATTATGAGATCAGATACTTTGTCAACAAATATAAATAATAACAAATAATGATGAAAAATATAACACTGGACGGATTGCACTGTTGCGTTACTGCTGTATTTGGCATTAGGACCATTTTCACTGGTTCTTTAACACATCAGGTACATTAGTGCTGTGTGAATACACCCTCAGTGGTCACATGTCCTTGTTAGTAAGTTATTTTTAGTTATCATTTTATTCAAATCTGGAGTTTTAAAACCTCAGCTATGTTTTTTTTTCTTTGGCCAACATTAAATTACAGTAATGTAACCACTCCGTCTCTCCGGTGAGCAGCTCGCTGCTTCCAAGGTCTAGTTTTGCTTTCTTTTCACAGAGACATCATTTAATTACACATCAACACCATTAGTGGTGCATTATTCTGACATTTTTACAGCCACCAAACTTGAGTGTTTTTCTGAAGAAGTTACCAGGTTCACACTGGGGACTGGGGCTCTATTGAAGTGGGCCTACAGGGGCTCTAAAGTTACAGAAGACTGGCATTGTGGTTTAAATGATCTGGCCCTGCGGAAATGTAGAATTTTACTCATGGCAGTAACTGTACCTCACAGCTGGAGGGAGGGAGGGAGGGAGGGAGGGGGAGAGAGAGAGAGAGAGAGAGAGAGAGAGAGAGAGAGAGAGAGAGAGAGCATAAAAGTGATGAAGAAAAAATACTTTATTGTTGATGCTTCACCTTTTTTTAATCTAATCACTTTCTCAAACACTTCCAAAGTCATAGAAAAATAATTATAATGAAATAGAAAATAGGACCAATGAGAAAATCTGCATTTTAGTGTTTTCAGGAGATCAGCATCAAACCTGAAACTTTGTGTCTTTTGTGCTGCTGAGTTCTTGAAGTTGTGGTGCATTAGAAATAAGGCAGTGGTCATAATGTTATGGCTGAACAGTGTAGCTGTGTGAGGCTTCTGCACATTTTATTGCATGGGTTAATGTCTGTTTGTGTTGTAAAGCACCTTGGGGGGTTGTAGATCCCTAGAAGGTGCTGTATAAATACTAGCCATTTATATTTAAAATGAGGATTTTTAGCTACTTATTTAAATGTGTACTGTCCAAAAACACATTTTTATCAAATGATATTTCAGAAAAGCTTTAAGAATGGATTCATTCAATTTCTGCTACTTATCAGGCTGTGTGAGGTAAAAGATCCAGAGCAGACACCCAGACATCCCTTTTAATTTCTCACTTTTCCCAAGACATCTAAGACCTGAAAGCGTATACTCTGTAATCCCTCCAGTGAGTTCTGGTTCTACTCCGGGGTCTCCATCCATGGGGATTTTACTGCAGAACCTACAAATGGAGGTAACCAAGAAGCATCCTGGTTAGATGCCAAAAGCCCTTTAGTTGATTCCTTCCAACGGAGAAGAGCAGCAGCTCTAATCTGAGCTCCCACTGGATGGTGACGCTCTTCACCCTGTCCCTAAGGCTTATCTGAGCTATCCTATGGAGGACACCCATCTGAGCAACATGTATCCCTTTGCTGAATCTCCACTTTAATGTGCTAAAGGGGTTTAGGTACACCCATGATCCTTGGGGATGTGATGTCTGCAGCAGAAACCCCTCAAAGGCAAAGTGGCCTTAGCGGACAGGTCAGACAGAGATTCTAAGATCTTGATGAAGAAGAACCTTAAACACTAAGACACCTCCCTTGGAACAGGTAGACTGGGGAACCCACTTGATGCCTAAAAAGGCAACAGGACACCTACTTCACATGGGACCCACCACCTGCAAAGAGAAAAATCAAGGTCAAGTGACCTGGAGACCAAGTATAAAACGTGGGTAGGGTTAGGGCCAGAATATACTTGCTGTTTAACCTCGTCTTGGTGCAGGCAGCAAGGTGTGCCTACGTTCACATACTTGCTACACGGCACTGCACTGCATGTAGTACCGGAGTGTTCCACTAGGGGGCAAACGAGAGTACTCAGACCAGCTAGAGAGCCGGGACAACCAAAAGAAACATGGCGTCAATAGAAGAGATCAGTAACTGGTTAATTTTGAGATTACAGCAGAAAAAAAAGACAGCAGCGGTATCGTAGATGGTGTGAAAGACCTCTAAACCAGAGACGGAGTCACCATGGTGAGTGTGTCTCGCTCGTTTTGTCAACTCGCGTCGGCTGACGCGCACAAACGACGCTTCAAATCAACACAAGCTACGTGTGGCAGCCATTTTAAACAGGCGTACACGTCACTAAACAGCAAGTATATTCTGGTCCTTAGGGTTAAGTGTGGCCATGCTGATTCCTAGTATCATAAACCAAAAAAAAAAAGAGATAGAAACTTCCTCAGATCTAAAGTTTCCATCGTACATTAAAGAATATGAATCCCAAAAAACATATTTGATTATTTTTAATCCAGTGAATGGGTGGATGCAGAGGAAAAACCCTAGATGCTGCTTCAGCACTAAACATCCAATTAGATTGGACATGGATACATGAGCAGAATTGGAGTTATTATCATCACTGAAAACCAATAATGAGGAAAGCAGTAATTCTATATGTTCAGTCTGGAAAAGTGGGAAAATTTCCCCTCCTTGTGATACTCTGTTTGACCTTAATCTATGATGACTGTAGGAACAACCCAGAGGATGTAGGCCTTCTTCTTCTTCTTCTTCTTCTTCTTCTTCTTCTTCTTCTTCTTCTTCTTCTTCTTCTTCTTCTTCTTCTTCTTCTTCTTCTTCTTCTTCTCAAAGTGATAAAAGCTGCTCATTGAAACTGGAATAAAAGTCTCAATCCAGATGAATGAGAAACACAGCACGGAGAGAACAAGGGAAGAACGATGACTATTGATTCTGAAAATGGTAAAGTGTTTATTGATGGAAAATGGAATTTTTTTTCTGTTTCCTGAAACCACACGACCTTCATTCACCCAACACATCCACAAAGGAGCTCAGCACAGACTTGTATTCAATGCAGTATAAAAGACCAACATTAAAAGATGTCTGCACGCGCACCCATATGTATACACACAGACGGACAAACATCATTTCCATATTTCCTGTCGGGTGACAAAAAGAGCAAAAAGAGGGGGGTGTTGGGCATATAAAATCCTCATAAATAAATGACAATGCACAACTTGCCCTGGAAATAGAAGCATAATTTTGTGTTTGTATTATATTCAGGCGGGTAAAATTTAATCTCCCTTTTAATACCCTGCATTGTATAAACAGGAGGGAGGTTGCTGAAATATAAATATTAGGAATGTAACCTTATGGAAATCGATTTAGCATTGAAAAAATATTATCTCTGCCTAGTTTTTTTATTAATGCAACACCAGACATGTTGCCGCTATCAATGAGAAAACCCCCTACTTTTTTTTTTGTTATAACAAAAATAATCTATAAGAAGAGGCAACGCGTGATACAAAATGACTTCAGATAAATCCAGCAAAGTAAAGGAAACTGTTGCAAAAACAGATTGGGATCAACTAGCATTAAAAAAGTTCCTGTCGTAAACACAACGAACTCACATAAACAAAGAAAAAGTATCAGGAAGCATCTGAAGATGTTTTAAAAGTTATTATGTGACAAATCTAAAGATGATAATAAGGTTGTGCAAACATAAATGACTCGTGGTCGTAAATATGAGTGAACAGCCTCAATTGCAATGTGTTACAAATCTAAAGTGATAGTTGAGTAGGCTGATTTTTTTTTTCTTTTTGGCTGAACATCAGCAGCTTTTCAGAGTGCTGTCTTAAGAACTGGATCTGCTCTTGTGTTATATCATACTGTAAATGGTTGAGCCACAAAACCAAACAATTCTGCCAACAGACTAATCACTTGGGCTGGTAAACCAATCCTCCGCGGACGCACACCGCAAGTATAAATGTGTGTCTGCAGCCCCCGATTATTTATTCATTTTGTTTGATTCAGGATGATGTTCCTCCCTTGGATTACCGTTTTTTTCCTATCTGACGGGAGCGCTGGCACTATGCCCTCTGTTTAAGATATCAAAGATTTGCGGCATCTCGTTGCCTCGTGTCGGCTCGCCAGGGGAGTTTCACTAAACATGAAATGGATAAAGCCGCAGTGATGTACTGTTTGGTGGGAAAAAGAGAGGTGAGAAAGAGAGAACAAGGCAAAAGGAGGGGTTGAAAAATGAAAAGATGCAATGGGGTTCTTCTGTTTCAGAGAGAGAAGAGCTGCTGCGTCCAGAAGCTGCTGCCTTTCCTGGGATGCAGGCGCGTGGTGGTCTCGGGAGAGCAAGCCTGTGGGAACGAAGACTTTAAAATATCACTGGAGAGGTCTGGTCAAGCCTGTGTGTTTCTGCAGTCTTTGTATATTACAGTGTAGATTAATTGATTTTCCCTTCACTGTTATGAGTTGCAAGACAAACAGAGCAGCTAAATTTAGGAAAGCAGAGACCATTAATTCTGAATTCTGGGCTTTCTTTTCCTTGTAATTCTCCTAAAGCAAGATGGTATGCAAATACACACCCGAGGACTCAATGAAGGCATTCTACCCTTTTCTGGCTCAAGACCAGCTTTGGAGGTGCTGATCTTCATCCCGGCTGTTTCTCACTCGGCTGTGAACCACTCCAGCCAAAGTTGGAAAACACGGTCTGATGAAACCAGCAGGACCACATCAGCTGCAAAAGGCAGAGCCCTGTTCCTTAGGCCACCAAAACGGATCCCCTTGGTACCTTGAAGGCACCAAGAAATCCTGTTCATAAGTTATGAACATAATCAGTGACAAAGGGCAGCCTTGACAGAGTCCAACTCTTACCAGAAACAAGCACAACTTACTGTTGGCAATGGGAACCAAGCTCTGACACCGATTGTACAGCGACATAACAGCATGTATCAAGGGGCCTGGTACCCCATACTCCCAGGGTAGCCCCCATAGGACACCTTCTCCAAGTGCACAAAATGCATGTACACTGGTTGGGGAAAACTCCCATGCACCTCCAGGACCCTGCTAAGGGTATAGAGCTGGTCCAGTGTTCCACAGCCTGGACAAAAACCACATTGTCTAGTTCATTCTTTCTCAAATGGGGGTACGCGTACCCCTGGGGGTACGTGAAGGCACTCCAGGGGGTACGTGAGAAAATATACATATATTTAAAAATAGCATCTATGCAAAAATGAACACTTGAATCACTACATATTAGTGATGATAAATATTTCCAATACATTTAGTTATGGATTATTAACATTTAAAATGTTCGAAATAGTTATTTTTTTTCAAATGTTTGAATTTTGTACATGTTTATCAGTTCCAAAGTTTAATAAATTAGTCACTGATGGCACAGTGCTCTGTTCTAGGTCTTTTTTTTTTTTTACAACCAAAAATGATTTGTGCTGGTTAGGGGGTACTTGGCTGAAAAAATAATTCACGGGGGGTACATCACTGAAAAAAGGTTGAGAACCACTGGTTTAGTTTATACTTCTCCATCTGCAGAAGTGCGGAAATACGCAGCACCATTATTCGTCAACGCAAGAACTCTCCAAAAGGCACGCAAGGACGGATGGGGTACAGCCCAGTTTTTTAACTATCCGTTGAACACAACGGAGAGCACACATCTGTGATTGGTCGCCCAACAACAGCTCAAAATCAGCTTGACGCCAGTTCCTTTAAATGTGTCAACAGCGCCGGTGTGTCCTTCACTCTCATTGAATTATTTGTAACAAAAGTTTTTGTTCCTTGAGATCAAGCTCTCTGTTAGCCATTGAATGGATGTGCGTTTGCAAGCTAAAGTAAATACAGTAAATAGCTGTCGACCACAAATGTCATTGCCATGGGCAGATCCACCAAGGTCTACGCTGCCTGCTGTCCTGGCGGAGAATTGTTTTGCAAAACTGACACCAACAGAGAAGTATAAAAGGGAAACATTTTGGGAAATTGCTGACATAAACTAGGCTTTAGGAGTGTGATCCACCTGTAGTTGGAGCACGCTCTACTGTCCTTTTTAAATAGGGGAACCACCACCTCAGAAATGCTAATGGTGTCAAAACCATTACCCCATCACTTAATATTTATGAAGTTTTCATCAGTAAGTAAAGAGCTGTCATTGCTTATCGAAACAGCTGTATTATGTCATCATGCTTGTTTAAAGGCTCCTTAAATTAGCAAGTTATAAGCAACTCTTAAAGGCATGACTGTGCAGCTCTAAAAGACAAAGATTACGTCTACACAAATGGAATTTCCACTACATAGACATGAGGTAGCCAGACTGTCTGTCTGACCTGCTTTTAAGAGAGCTAATTCCAGAAAAAGTGCTTAAGAGACATCAGCGATGCTACTTTTACATAACAAAACATTTTTATCATTAAAATGAGCTGAATATGAACAAAACTTTGCATGGCACAGTTTTGAAAGACATCTCTTGTTTGGTTAAACCCTGACTTTTGCTGATTATAGAGAATCTGGAAAAAATCTTTAGAGAAGTTGCTTTTAAAATGTGTGACTTTCTTTTCTGGTGAAACAGCCACATTATTTGCCTTTGAGTTAATCAAGGTGCATTTTACTGACACGTCAAAAAAAAACTCCTCTGCATAATGGGCTGGAATAATAAGAGGAGACAACAGGGCTAATACAATGCTTGGTTTCTGATTTCCTGTCTAAATCAGCATAAAGCATCTTTCCTTCAGATAGATTACCTGTCGGTGCATTTAGTACAACTTAGACCCCATCTGAAGCCACAAGAGACACCGGCATGCTTTTCTTGAGGTGCTTTAACCATGCCCTCTTCAAAACCACAGAGCTATTACATCTGCCTGTTAAAAGCTTTGAGGAAGACTTCAAGTCAGTCGGAATCCAGTGGGAACATGTACCAAGGTGACTAAACCCATCCCTCTCTGTCTAGATCACAAGGGTTTCTGATTGAACTAGACTTATTTACCATGTCTTTACTTTGTTTAACTCTTGTTTGCTTTCCATAACAGTCAAAAGTCTTGTGCCACGGCATGCAATGATGGATAGAATGTATCAAATCATACAAGCATGGCAAAGACTCAAATATTCAACAGGTACATTTGATGAATAGTCTTAGGCCACAATGCTGTTTGCATTATAATCAACCATTTCATTATCCGATGGGTTAGCATCTGCTTGCTGACACCTCCTTTGTCCTTTCCAGTTGAGAAATGGTGACCATTTTAATGTGGTTTCTCCCCAGACATTCACTTTCTTATAGTAGCCTATCACTTCTAAAGGAAAGGGTGGTGTCAGCTGTAAAGTTCTAGACCAAAGAGAAAACTCTGCCTATATAAACAATGGTTCATTGAGATTGGCTCTCTTTTACACCTTAAAATTATGCTTTTTTGTAACGTTTTTGCATTATACTATTATCTTCTATTATGTTCATTTTCATATCTGTGATAGTGTTGGGGGGTCCCATGTCTGTTTACTGCACTATTCAGTTTTTAAGCTTCGGGTAGCCGCAGGATGTACTGACTGGGTGTCGGTTTACGTAAATATATGGCAAGCCAAAGGGATAAAAAAAGCATGCTTTCTAAACGCGCGTTATGTCCGCCAAAATGCGCATCCTGAACGTGCGTTTTGACGCCAAAGGGGGCAAAAACCCACGTGTTCTAAAGCAAGCATTATGTCCGCCAAAATGCGCGTCTTGAACGAGCGTTTTGGCGGACATAATGCGAGTTTAGAACGCGCATTTTTTTATCCCTTTGGCTTGCCATAATTGTATAACGTAGACTTGCGGTTTAGCAGTGGCAGATTCACCAAAGAAAGCTAGAAATCCCTTATCAGAGAAATATAGGAAAAGAAAAGAAGAACGTGATAGAGCAAGGGCAAAGACCAGAGTTAATATTGGGCCGTCTTTTCCTCGCTGGAGAGCTCTTTTAGAAAGAACGGCATGAACTACGGACTCTAACCTAGCCATGCTGCTAATGGCTAGGTAAGTAATAAATTATTTCACCAGGGTTATTGTGTTTGGTCGAGCATAAAGTTGTTATACAGTCCTGCTAAAACTATTTATTCAATGTGTGGAGTTTGTTTTCATTGTTTTGCCTGACATTAGGAATGTAAACATGTCTCTTATGCCCCAGAGAGAGATTTAATGTTACGACAGTGACGTTAAGCTGCAAACCTCTAGAGGGCGACAGAGACCATATAACTGCAAAGTTGCGGAATGCTGCTTTAAAAACCAAAGAGCTATTTTTGGATTTGTGGCATGACAATGAGTCAGAATACCCTTTTTGAATCTTCAGAGTAAACCTTCCCTGGTATGATGTGGAATTCTCTTCTTAACATTTGACCATAACGATCTTGGGGACTAGCCTGGCATGCTGTCCTATGTATGTGAATATACAGTCTGGCCACGACTCACAGACAAAGCTCAGTCATTGGGCGGAATCTATGATTGTCTTTCAAACTGTCTGCATGCTATTGGACAATGAATAACATGATGTACTCACCGCTATGGATGTCAATCAACAAGGCAGTCCACCATACACTGTCAAAGAAGATGCAAATACATCCTTTTTCTAAATGAAGGACTTTAGTACCTCTATCTGCTCTTGACTCAGAGAAAACCCCTAGTCTAAATAGTGCAAAGTTGATGCCAAAGTTGTTTCAGCCGCTGCCATCTTTGTTGTTCTGCTCTGTTGCATCATCCTGCCCACCAAACCAATAGCGTGCTGTGATTGGCATAACCCAAAACTGCTGAGGCCAATGGTAGACCTGCTGAGGCGTCTATGGGGCATGGACAGACCGACATGCAGAGCGAAATCATTTTACTTCAGCTACTGTCTGTCTAGAGTTCTAGGCTACTTAGGGACTGCATTATATAAGGCATGAGCTCTTGGTAGGCTCTCCCATGGCAAACTGGTCCTACAGATGGGGTCCGACGAAGAGTTATCTGAAGATGTCAATTTAGCAACATGACAAGTTGCCTTAAGTTGCCTGGAACTGAAAATTTTGAGCAACCCTCAGACCTCAAAGTTGAGACTTTTTGGTGAGTACCTGGTAGGATGTGCCAACTCCTAAAATTAATACCCCCACTACCACCACCCTCAATAAATGCACCATTGATTGTTTTGGATGTCCAAGTTATTAATTGCAACAAAGTTTACAGGTCAACCTTTGGCACTCATCTGGTAGTAATTCTGAGGAAAGAATCTGGAGAAAGTCTTCATTTATTTTTTTCTCCAGGAAGAATCAGATGCTTAATGCATTCAGTCGGCATAACGTGCCTCAATTTCTGCATGTGGAAAACAGCCTCAAAGATGGCAGTTGTATGAATAATGAAGCTAAATGCAATGACAATTCACAGTCAGTGTCAGAAAAAAAAGACTAAATTGCTTATTTTTCAGAGCACATGACACACACAGAAAAGAAAAAAATATAAAGAATTACTTTTTGGTATGAAGTATGGGGTAAGTTTGAGTTGGCATGGCACCCTCACTAAACATGATATAATGAACCTAAATGTATAAAATATTTCATTGCAAGTTTTTGAAAAAAAAAAATCCTGGTTGTTGTTACTTTCAGTTTCACCGCAGGACTGTATTGGAAATTTCATATTCTAAATTTTATTCTAAGTATGGACAGAACATTGGTCAGTAAAACAACATATGCTGTTCCGATCTCAAGGCTTGCTTTTGTTGTGGAAATTTTTAATAAAGCAATGAGAAAGCAGTCCATGATTCAATCAAAAGGTTTTAATTCCAATATTGCAATATGAGAATGAGGAGACAATCAGCAGAGACTCTTCCCAAAGCAGTCCCAGCAGTGTGTCCTGCCCAGCAGAGACTTCCCACTCTATTTATCCCCCTTGACCCCCCCAAGGGAGAGAACAAACCAAAGATGGTCTTACAGTGTTATCTAGGTGAGGAAGGGGGTTGCATCAAAAGGAAAAGAGCAACACCCCCCCACCAGCAACAATGCACTGGCCAAGCCATTGTGAGACAGAAAATTTGACTGTAACCCCCAACTTCTCTGATCCCAGAAATATTGTCCCACTGTAGAATTGTATTAAATAAAAATAAATAGAATAATCAAATTTTCTCCATTACACTTTGTTAAAAGTGCCATGTGTGTTTTTGTAGAGACAAATAAAAAAGACAACTTTTTTTTACATAATAATGATATTTCACTAATTTTAATACCACCAGAAGGCATTAGGGAAAAATACTAACTGTTTTAATGAGCTGAGCAAATAATCAACCAGTGATTTGGAATTAGTATAAAAAATATTTACTTTAGTTTTAAGTTAAAGTGTCATTAGTCATCACACACTGGTGAAATTTATTCTCTGCATTTGACCCATCCCCTGGGGGAATGGTGAGCTGCAGACACGGCAGCGCTTGGGAACTATTTGGTGGTTCAACCCCCCAAACACCTTAATGCTGAGTGTCAAGTGGGGAGGCATTGGGTCCCATTTGTAAAGTCTTTGGAATGACTCGACCGTGGATTTGAACCCACAATCGCCCAGTCTCAGGGCGGACACTCATACCACTAGACTAGAGGGCTGCATTGATAATTGGAAAACCTTTTGGGGAAAACCTGGTCTGATCTGAAGAGACGGCATCCATCCCACTTTGGATGGTGCAGCTCTTCTTTCTAGGAATATGGCCAATTTTATTAGTCCTCCCTGACAACCCAGGGTCCACACCAGGAAGCAGAGTCGTAGTTTAACCCTCCCCTCTGCAGCTTCTGTACTGTTACCCACCCACTACCCCATCCAGACAGTGTCCTGCCCACGGCCAGAATCAAACAGATTAAAGATCAGGCTTAATAGAGCAAATCATGAAAATCTCATAAAAATAAAAACAAATTCTACTGAACAGAAAACTAGAACAATTAAATGTGGTTTATTGAACATTAGATCTATTAGGTCTACTTTTAAGACTAGGCTCAAAACTTTTCTATTTGATAGGGCTTATGGTTAAATTCTGATGTTAGCCCAGGTTTAGATGAGTGGGGAGCAGAGGGAGGTGGAGTGTACAGAGGGGACTACTGTCGTTAAAGACTTCTCCCTGGCCCTGCCTCCCACATGCCTCCATCTGAAAGGCTAGGTTATCCTGAGTTATCTCTGTAGTTATGCTGCTATAGGCTTAGACTGCTGGAGGACATACTGACCACTTTCCACACTCTGCTACTTTCTTCTACCACCACTCTCTAATTGCATTATTTCCTGTTATTTCAGCTGTTAACTTTATTTTCTCTCTAAGTGTTTTTCTCCCCAGAAGAAGCTACACTGGCGTTCTGCTGAGCTGTGGTGGCCTCATGGAGGGGGCCATCGGCTGGCACAGTGCTGCCAACCACTTAACATTCTCCCTCTCCTGATATTACATCTTACTTTCTTTAACATAGAATGTGCTACTATTAGTTCACCTATTGAATTAATTATAGATTCACTCAGATAAAGACAATAAAGTTTCTCTTACTAAATAGAACTTCTACTAAGATATCACAGTGTAGCCATAGAAACACTACTTGATATATATGGTGTGTGTGTGTGTGTGTGTGTGTGTGTGTGTGTGTGTGTGTGTGTGTGTGTGTGTGTGTGTGCGTGCGTGCGTGCGTGCGTGCGTGTGTGTGTGGGGGGTGTGCGTGTGCCTGCTCTGTCTTCTCAATCCCCAGTGAGTCGTGGTGGATGGCTGCTCATACTGAGCCAGAATCCTCTGGAGGTTTCTTCCTGTTAAAAGGGAGTTTTCCTTCCCACTGTCGCTACATGCTTGCTTAGTATGAGGATTGTATCAAGACACTAGTCAGTGTCTTGATACAATCTGCTGGGTTCGTTATATAGGAAACTTTTTTACTGATTGGCTTAATGAACTGAACTGTATTGGAATGTGTACTTTGTGAAGTGCCTTGAGACGACTCTTGTCGTGATTTGGCGCTATATAAATAAACTGAATTGAATTGGGATTGGGTCCCGCCGGGTCCCAAATCTTGCGGCAGCGGGCGGTATGAACTTTGCTACGGGCGGGAGCAGGCGGCTAAAAGAAACAGTGCGGGATCGGGATAAGCATGTATGGCGAGTGATTTCTGCCACGGATTACCAGCCGTAGGAGACCTTCGTCTAACATTAACATTTGAGAAGAAGCCCTCGGAGAAGCACGTCGTCTCTGTAGCTTGTTGACAGTGCAGGCGTTCACACGCGACATCACCTTCAGCTGCGCCATCTCCATATTCTGGTTATTGGATTATATTAGGCTTATTCGTGGCAGAAATCACTCGCCATAGCACTTGGAGACTCCGATCACAAGCGCTGCGGCATCACTTGTGATCCCAGTGACGCCGCAGTGTTTAAGGGTTAAAAACTAAATGAAACAAAGTGCGCCAATCCTGACCAATGTGTCCAAGAGATTCATGGGGTTTCTGTATTAATAGCCTATAAAATTACGTTTTCTCCTGCAGGACCGTAGAGGACACAAAATCAATGCATCTCTTTTATTGTGCGGGAATATTTTCTCTGAGTTTTGCGGGTGCGTGAGGAAGTGTAACACACACGATGCGGGTGTGGGCGGTAATGGTCAGAAATTCAGCGGGAGCGGGATGAAGAAAACAGTCCCGCGCAGGGCTCTACACTTGACCACTGAGCTGGTTATCCTTGATTTTTTTAACCATCCGTCACTCGAGAAAGAAAAATACACAAGCTTCTGCAGTAATTTACAGTAAAATTTCTCTACTACCTTCTGTCACTGGCCAATGCAGAAGAACGGATTAACTAAGCACACATTCAGGGGCCATGGAAAAGTGGCCATGTCCACAGATTTATTGGCATTTATTATGGTTGCTCTTGTTTTAAGCGTAAAACCCTCTCTTAACGGAATCACTGAATAGGCTGTTGCTCTGCAGTGCACAAACCATTAGTGGCAAAATTTATGCATTTAATACATTAGAATAGAAAATGAATCCAAAACAGAAAACGCTAAGAGGGATCACATTATCATCCCTGTCGGCAGTTTTCCGGTTCAACATTTGGCAGCCTCGTCAGGATATGAAAGAATTATTTCAATTATTGTGTGGCACTGAATTATAGTTTGTGGAAAAACGTGGTGACAGGTCTGCAGAGCTATAACACATCCCCTGCCGCTGGCGTCTCTGTCAGTTTTAATGAAGAAACCTCCCTTCTCCAAACAAAGAGTAAGACAGAAAAGGTTCTGTTCAAAGATTCTTTCATTTGTTCAATTGGCTAAAACCCTGTCGTTTCTTTTTTACTACAACTAAAGGTCAACTGGAACTGCATCTTCTGTTTAACAAAAGTAAAAGTCAGAACAGAGTACAGGAGTACATCTCAACCTGTTGTTACACTTAGTTGTAGCTTCCTATCTCTATAATAACCTTGATATTTTCCAGTGTTGTGCTTTGCTGTTGGTTTCTAAGCTCAAATCTGACTAAAAGAATTTCCTCAATTATCATTACAGAATGTCATATTGAGAAACATATTGCTGTTGTACCTGCTAAGAACAACCACCTAAGGGCAGGTGTATCCTCCTCATGCTTGTATTAGCTCCCGTTAGCAAACGTGTCCTTCAGCAAATAATGTCCTCTATAAATAGAAGGTAAAAGAATAGGCCTCTCTAAGCTGGTTGTTCACATCCTCCACTGTAATGCCATCCCATCCATATAGGTAGCACATGCTTTATCCCTGCAGCATTTAACCAAATTAAAGACCACCATCATTAGCAAGCCTACACCTAGTGGATCCATACAAAATAACCCCAGCTCCAAGGGCATGCAACTAAATGGTCTTGCAGAGCCTAAAAAGGTCCCAACACAACGACTAGCCTTCACTCAGAGACCAACGTACACCGAACACACGGTGACTAATGGCAAACTCTCGACCTCCATACTGCACTTCATCAACTCTGCAACACCACGAGGACAAATCCGTGAAAAATACGGCCAGAATAATTCCCATATTGGTAAGAGGAGCTGATGTGCAAAGTGATATGTAGTGTAAACATGTCATATGACTCAAGGTCACTGTATGTTATCCAAGAGAAATACTAATAGAGCCACCAACAGAAAACATATGATTACAATATTTAAAATTCTAACTAATAAGCACATTTTTGCACAAGCCAAACAAAGCTACCAAGTATAATTTTCATTTTTATGAACATTAGGCTTTAATATAAAAGGCATTTCAGGCCTTTACAGCAATTTGTCTTGATGTTTGTCAGCCCAGTTTTAAATAGACGCTGGTTACCATAGACCAGCTGACCTTTAAATAGTTGCTGAATTTGTTGCTGCTTTTGAAAATGCCTTCAAGTTTGTGTACAGCTACAAAAAAGGACTATTGGTATCAATGAAGTAAATGTATGTTTCCAGGTTCCGATTCACAGTTCATCATTGTACAGTTGGCCCATTTGTCTCCATTCTCACCTTTGACCTGCGGGCAAATGGTGATAAAAGCACCCTTCATTACATTCGACAATAAAAGCAATAGGCAGTTCTTGAGTCAAGCAGCCAGTAAACAAACATAAATAAAAGAGAGTGGGAATCAATGAAAGAGGAAGCATTGTAGGGTCGCACAAACCTTGATGCTGATACACTCAGGCACTACCCACAAATACAACAAAGAAGTATACAAAACTAAGGAAGAAAAACAACAGCTTGGTGTTATCTGATTCGTCTATCATTAAGACATATAGTCCTCTATACCTGCAGACTTTGACAGTGAAAATGTTTTCTTTTACAAAGGCAGTTCATGTTTTTGAAGTTATTTTTTTAATAGATGAGTTATATTGTAACTCATGGAATTGAAAGGTCTCCAAAAAGTAAGAGAAAATCCTGTTATGGAAAATGAGTTCAGCAAAGCAAGTATATTAAAAAAATAAAATAGTGAGATTGTTTCAGTATTAGGGAGCATGAAATAAAAACGCAAGAATTCTAACAGCACTTGTTTCCAGCTCAATATTTCAGCAGTTCTCAGGGAAGTGTTTGTCTGTTTCAAACTTATCAATAAAGTTTGAAACAGACACATTTTTAGTTGTTTTGAGTTTACTTTAAAGCCCCAGCAGTGTTCCTACATAAAATATTGCACAAAATGTGACTTTTCAAATTAACATATTGTCCTTTTCAATTTTAAGCAGTGTTTTTTACGTAGTGGTTTCAGGAAACCGATTTCACGTTGAATAACACTATGATAACAGGAGTTTAAAGGGGACATATTATGCAAATTTCACCTGTTGCATCCATTTGTGCCGCCATGTGGGTTTCTACTGCGTCTATAAACACTCCAAACCCCCTCCCACCTCTACAGCCTGGAGGAGCAGCGGCTCTACTCAGAGCACCTCCCGGATATTGGAGCTTCTCAGCTTATAGCAGCCTGAGTGGAGGAGGGGTGGGCGTGGCCAGTAACAGCTTGTTTTCTTAAAGTGACTGAGCCCTGAATCGGCTCATTCTGGAAGGTTCTGAAAATGTCAAGACTGAAATTGTTGAGATTGTTGATGTGAGATGGATCTCTTGCAAAGAATTTTATGAACATGTTTTGTATCAACCTTTAAAAAAGCAGACATGGATGCTGCTCATCAGGATGAAGCACTTCACAGCTGTGGTTTAGGATGGAATTTGCAACCAATGTTAATTTTGTTGAGGAAATATTTTCGTTTTTATTGTCATGACGAATTAATTTTCATCAGAAAACGGAAAATATGGGAAAATGGATAAAAGAACCAATCAGCAAATAGAACAGGCAGGACTAGACGAGAAAAGAACCTATCAGAATCCAGAACTGGCCGCTGTACAAAGAAGCTACCAGTAACCACAGACTGATGTCTACGCCGGTATCTTTTGAAAAATGTATCTCTAAAAGGAGAAAATGTCCACAACTTGGAGGAAAAGCATTAGATGTGACCATCTGAAAAGTATTGATTGGTGAGTACACATCTGGGGTTTCTCCTGGTTTTAAAAGTGGTGGTAGCAGCGAGCAGGGTCGGGAGAGGTCAGGAGTAGATATCTGCTGCTGCAGCTGAACCAAACTCACGGAGACGCACATCTGGTTGTTTAATCGTTTTTCGTTTCATGGCGCTGCTATGGCCCATCAGCGTTCGGTGTTCTAGCGTGTTTTGATGAGTAAAAAAAATATTCAGGCAGCCATAAAAACGTTCAGACAGCTCACCTTGGTAAATTATTGCATGGAAACTCTAATAAATACACCTGAAAACAAATCTTACCTTTAGTTTACGTCCTCACATTATTAGAATAGAATAGAATAGAATAAACTTTATTGATCCCACAGTGGGGAAATTCACTTGTCACAGCAGCACCATCACTCAAAAGGATAATTAGAAGAGAAATAAAAAAACAAGGGTACATGTATATACACATATGCAGTAATCCAGTATTGTAATCTTCAATCACTAAAAGGAGTGTAACACATAGAGTAACACATTTTATTGTTTTGATGGTATGATGTCATTTCCTGTCATGTTTACAAATATTACTGCACATCATACAGATTTGTTTACTTTATTTATATTGAATGACACAATTTAAAACTGTCAGTGTTCATTTTATTAACACTAATTATTGTTATTAAAACAATTATAAATATAGTTTTATTGATCCAAAGTGTGAATTTTTCATATTTTTTTACAGTTTCAAAAAGGTGAAGTTAACATTTCCTTCACAGAAGTTAAAAACTATTGCACCAGAAGATATATACATCTATTTTAGTCGACTAAAAACAAATAGGGTGACTAAATTGTGACTAAAATGAAAAAGAATTTTAGTTTTGTTTTATATGAATACCTCAGAACAGTGTTGAAGATTTACAATGCTCCTTCTCAGCCAGCACACATGGGTGGGCCCCATATGGGATCTATATGGGCAAGCCGTATGGGTCCCAGCAGGGTTTGTCCACTGTTTCCACAGTTGCTCCATAGGGATTTGCCCAAAAATATTTTTACCCACATTTTAACGGGCCCTTCATGGGTTTTCAGGGGGTTTTGACTCAAACACCAGCAAACCCCTCTGGGGCCACCATGGAAACTGCAGACAAACCGTGCTGGGACCCATATGGCTGGGTTGTAGATTACTTATTTAATTTAAAAAAATGGATATAAAAATATCATGCATATGTTTGCCAACAACCCAGAGAAAGCCCAGCTGGGTGTAACACGTTTTTGTGCAGACATAAAATGATAAAGTTTCCCTAAACTGAAATCAGGTTTTTGAAAAACATGTAGAGTGCTCATTTATTTTTATGCATGTCAGAGATTCACTCACAAATGGACGCTGGAGATTTCGGAGGATCAGCATTCTTGTGCCAGGTGAGAACTGATACACTTAAAGCTGTCTGCTTGAGATCACCTAAGATGTGAGTTATTGTTAAAAGGCCTGGAGCTGAGTGCCTGTCAGCAGGTAGACACTCTGCAGTCTTCCTACTGATAAACTTCTAATAGAAGATGTAATAAAAATATCACATTATCTGGAATCAAGTGCATTTCAACCTAAAGAAAATTAAAATGAACATTTACACATTTTTAATCCCTTAATTAATGGCACTATTAATATGTTTAGGGTTTTGAACATTTGTCAGTGTGAAAGTTGGTGAGCTCCAGCATCTCCTCTGATCTCTGTTCCCATTTTCAAGCTTTTGTTTCGTACTGAACGTCTTCACAATTTTTAGCTTGAAAAAATAAAACAGTTGAGCTTGACCTTCCTCCTCTATCACTTTCCCTTTCCTCTGCTCCAATCATCCAGCCCATAACGGATTAGCTCAGAGGAAGACCCATTTCCTCCTTGAGGCTGCTAAAATATTAATCAAAACACAGAGGAGTGTGCAGCCGTTCCCAAGATGCATGTCTTCTAATGGTAATACATGGGGAAGGCAGGGAGGAGTGCTGCCTGTAATAGCCTCACAGAGGGGGAGGAGAGGAGGAGGGCCAGAGGTGACAGAGTGGGTTTCACCAGGGACGGAGAGAATGAAAGAGAGGGACAGATGGACAGGAAGAGTGGAAGAGCGAAGACATGAGAGGCGTGGAGAATCGACGGAGAAAAGGAGCCGATATGGAGGAGTTCAGAGAGATGGTGGGGATCAAAGAAGCATCATCGCCCCTCATTTTCTGTCCTTACAAGGGTTGGAGATGGCCTACGTGAAACCTCTAAGTATCAGTGATGGATAAGAAACCGTAGAAAAAAGCCAAATTAGCTTAAAGTTTGACCTGCTTATCGAAGGGGTCAACTGTTGTTTTGGTTCAGATACTTGCTCGCCATCGGGTCAATGTGACTGAAAAGATGACAAAAGTGTGCTGCAAGTGGTCTGTATGAAAGGTATCTCTCTCTCTCTCTCTCTCTCTCTCTCTCCCCCCTGTCTCCCTGGAACTAAGCCACTGCCACTGGGGAAAATCATGGGAGAATCCATGTTGATGACACTGTAATCACGTAACTTAGCTTTCTTGCAGTAAGGGAAGACTAAAAGGATTATTTTGGCTCATTTTTCACACTTGTCTTCTAATCTTCCTGTTATTAGATCATTTCAACACACTGAAAGTTGTCATTTTCTATGAGGATATTTGGCAAGCCCGTTAGCCTGATGAAAACTGTGAAGGTAAGGCACACACGTGTCAGGAAGCCTCTTGCCGTTACTCAAACCTTGACAGTTTAAAGTTGACAAGTGTTTTAAACGCCTAGTTTGTAAAAAAAAAAAAGAACGACAATGATTTTATGGTGAATGCACAAACTGTTTATCCTCTTAGGTCATCCTCAACTAACATGCAAAGAGCCGCGTGTCGCTCCACCTGGTAATTAGGTAGACGTGAAGCCCCCATGGGTGACACGCAGGCAGCATGGCACCGTGCTCCTCCTCCTTCCTTCAACAAAGTCCCGGGGGGGTTGCACATTTTGTGAAAGGTGACACAACTCGAGTGACCGCTGTCTACTTGACCACATGGATAATAAGATGGAGCGAAGGCTTCGTCGTATTCAAATGAGGACGTGCGTGATTGTAATGTTGATGAGAATTGAGTTGAGACTGATGGACTTTACAGACAAAAATAAATACAGAATTATAAATATGCAAATGACAAAATATAAATAAACAACATGGAATCTACGTTCTTTGTTACTCATGAAGATTCCTTAAACTGGTTCCAACTCATCAGTCCCAGTCCTGGCCCTTTTGTCTCTTGTGTTGCTTTGCTTGGAATAAACCAATACAACTGGCTAACCTTGTGAGCCCAGTCAATGCTTATTTAGAATGCCATTGATTAACAGTTCTGATTATTGATTATGTCATCCTACTCACAATATCCCAGAGGTTCTGGTCAGGGCTTGCCCGGGTGTAGGCCTGTCCACCACACTAACACGTGTCCTAAGAGGTCTTCCTCTATTAAAAGAAGGGATCCCATGAAGTACAGGTTAAAATGTGATTTAGAGAAATGATTTGGACACTGAACGTGACTTCAAAGTAAAACACTGAAGTCTCACAGCCTTTTTACTTTTACCAAGTCTGAAAATAGATTGTTTAGTAAGCTTAAGGCCCTTTTTACTGCCTGACCTGTAGGACTAAGAAATCCGTTCAGAAAAAGAACATCAAGAGTCAGACATGATGGTGGTAGTGTGATGGTCTGGGGCAGCTGGACCCAGATGACTTGCTGTAATTGATGGAACCATGATTTATGATCCCTACCCAAAAACTCCTAAAGGAGAATGTCTGACCTTTGACCTTAACACACCTTAAACATTCAATGTGGCTGAATGAAGCAACCTTGCAAAGAGGACTCCTCTAGAATGGTGTGAGGTACATACTTCCAGTTCTCACAAACCCTTGATTGTTGCTGCCAAAGGAGTTAAAACCACTCATTAAGTTTAAAGTAAATTATTTTTAACAGGGTGGTTTGAAAAGTTTTCTTCTCTCAGTAAATGAAATGATCACATGAAAAATACATTTGATATGTATTGTTTTTTCTTTTTTTCTGCAGTTTTTCTGTCTGCTTTAGAAATCTGTTTGGTTCCCACTGTGCAAAGACCTAGTTAGGACATCCTACAGACGTGGTCTAGACCCACGGACTCAATACAGACATGATCTGCACGTCCATGCGACGTTGAATGTTTGCAGGGTTTTTGTTGTTGTTTTGCAGACTCTACAGAATATGTGTGGTGTTATTTGGTGGTTTTTAGAGGTGCTGCTAAGGTTCAACCAGTCTGAACACTGAGGTAAGATGGCTCATACAAGTACAAAGCAAACACTATTACTGCTAATAATTATATGAAATATTTGAAAAATTCCATCAGCTTTAGAGCCGTTGTATTCAGTGTGCTGTGTAGTGTTGTAAAAGGAGGGGGTAACTTATACAGCAGCTGCTGCTGACCTGTGCTGATGAAGGAAGCGGGACACTGCTGGAGCTGTGTTTTTGAGAGTTGTGGACGGTCCCTGTTGTCTTATTGTTTGATCAGCAGTGCTAGGCTAGCCCCTGTCAGCCAGCCAGTGTTGAGCTCTGCACTTTGCATATGGGGGCTCTTCCGTAATGAGCCTCTATGTATGGGTATCATGTGAGATATCTGAGCTAGCGCTTACTGTTCCACGGTCAAGGTCAAAACTGGCCCACCCCTCCACCGACTCCCCAACCCTATCCATCACCTGAGAACACCGACCGCAGCTGAGCTCACATTCCAACCCCTCTGGTCATCCTCACACCAATTTGGAAGGACATCGTTTTTTTTTTTTAATTGTAATTTATCTTTGTTATGTAAATATCTCTTAAATGTCGATAAAAAATGTCCTGGAGTTCTCTAACAAAATAGTGGGTTTAAAGGCAGAGGGAAAGAAAGTTTTCTTTGTCAAACAGTGAAAAAAAAGCAATTTTTTTTTTAATACAGAAAAAAGCAAATGATTTTTAGTGTAACATAAAATCAAACTTGTTCTGTCTTGTTCTTCTAGCTGTTTTATTGTGTTTATGTTTATCATGTTTATCATATTATTTTAGCAGAGTTTTCCAAAGAGAGCTTCTATCAGCTTGTCAAAAGGGGATATCTTATTTGTGACCAGATAAAAAAAGACAGCAGGTTAAGTACAAGGGAGCCTGGAACAATCTGAACATATACTATCATACTAAAGCTGAAGTCCCCACAGCAATCAATAAACTGCCCTCTAGATGCTCATATATCAATAGCTTGCTGAACTCATAGAATGTAATAAAAACAATAACAAAACATGTACAACCACTGTGCTGCTCTAAGCGTGTGTGGTGCTGACATGTTTTAACACCTGCACTTAAAACTGTGCAACAAACATCGTTTTGCATGATTGAACTTTTGTCAGAATTCTTGGGATATTTTTTTCTTAAAGGAGAAATTTCATGAAGCTTTTTTGCAAGGTAGCATTGTTTTCTGAGGTTTGATCGAAATGTCAAATGTTGAAAAACATGATGATTTCCTAAAGTTTTTCTATTTCATCTGTTTTTGACCTGATATCTTTGCAGCTGGTTTTAGGGAGTCCAGAGAGATATTTGATCCCTTATTTTCCTCCATCTTCCCCAGGGTGTGTTTTTGGAACAAGGCTTCATCCATATGCTTAAAAAGAGCCTTCAGCATTCAAGCGGACAGTTCACATCTACACAAATGTCAACCAGAGCAGATCAGCACTGAACAAATCAAAATAGAAACACATTTTTGTTCTTTAATGCAGTTTGACCTATAGCTAGTTCAGGTTAATAAAAGGTCATAATTAGAAGATCATTCTTATTTCTTTTGGCTTCTATTAAAATATATATTCAATAACAAAAATAGCATTCCCATCATTTACATGGGGGAACAAATGATGATTAATAATAAAAAAATATGTTTTGAACCATGAAACCCAGGACGTAGCTTATACATTATTTAAATATATTTAAATAAACTATATATTTACTGGCGATCATTTGAAATTTATAATAAATTGAAAATGAAAAAATATAACTCCTCGTTTCAGAAGTGAAGGGAATACAAAATAATGAAAGACTGAAGCTGGGTTGAGTTTAAGAAAGCAATAAGTAAATATGTTATAAATCTGAATGGTTCAGATAAAAAAATATTTAAACAAAGTTTCACTTTTTCGAGGGAATATGCTGTCGGAAACATAAAAATAAAGTTACCATACTGATGATTTTCTGTGATTTTCATTTTGTCTGAATTATAAGAGCTTTGTGTTTGGTATCAAATAGATCAAATATGTTCTATAATAAAAACAAATGAATTCTTTTGTTCCCTCAGTCCCACAAAACTCCCAAAAATATATAAACAAGAAAACTTTAATTATTTTGTAAAGTTGTTGCATAACAAGTGTGTAATTAAATCAGGTGTTTCATTTTAAGCACATAGCTTAAATTCATAATAACTCTGTGAGGGGGAGACAAAAATCTTTGAGACAGGACAAATAAAAGGTGAAATGAGAAAGGAGAGATAGATTTGCTGTCATCTGTGATCTATGACCAATCGGCTGTCTATGTTCAGATTCACTGTTAATGGCTATTGGTCGAGATTTAAATCCTTTCCTTTGTGTTTTCCCCTAAATCAATAAATTGGCAACCGTTTGACTGAACGCTCATCCATTGTGTTAAAATGAGCCTGAACAAGTTGTGTCTGTTTGAGGAATGTTGTTGTTTTACAGACGTTTTAAAGTGAGATGCATGGATATTATGGTATGTTTCTGAGATATTAATGAAGAAAACTGGAGGATTGTTAGCAGGAGAGTAATGGTGAAGAAAAACTGAACTTGCTTCTATGCAAACAGAAGAGTGATTAGGAAGAACGGTACAAAAATGATCATAAAGTATTGTGCAAAGGTTTTAGGCAGGTGTGAAAAATACTGTAAACAAAGAATGCTTTCACAAATGGAAGTGTTAATCATTTATTTTCATCAATCAACAAAAAGCAGTGAATGAACAAATCAAGTCAAATCAGGTGTGACCACCTTTGCCTTCATCAGTTCTTCTAGCTACACTCATACTGAGCCGGGATCCTCTGGAGGTTTCTTCCTGTTAAAAGGGAGTTTTCCTCTCCACTGTCGCTACATGCTTGCTTAGTATGAGGATTGCAATCTGCTGGGTTCCGTATATAGGAAACTTTTTACTGATTGGCTTAATGAACTATACTGTATTGGAATGTTGACTTTATGAAGTATCTTGAGACGACTCTTGTGATTTGGCGCTATTTAAATAAACTGAATTCAATTGAACTTGCAGACGATAGTTGAAGGAACTGGGGTGGTAGGTTGTTCCAAACATGTTGGAGAACTAATCACTGATCTTCTGTGGATGTAGACTTCCTCGCATCCTTCTGTCTCTTCATGGAATCCCAGGTACTCCATGATGTTGAGATCAGGGCTCTGTGGTGGCCAGAACATCACTTCCAGGACTTCTGGTTCTTCTTTACGCTGAAGATAGTTCTTAATGACTTTGGCTACATGTTTGTGGTCACTCACTTTACATTTTGTACAAAAGTAATCATTTTATTTTTATTGCTGAAAGCATTCTTTGACACACCCGCTTAAAACTTTTGCACAGGACAGTAAAATCTGCAGGAATAAAGAAAAAACAGAAATTCTATGTCCCCATGTGTTTATTTATTGTAACCTTTTTGGTTTGCTATGAATTGTTTGCATCTTGTTTTCCTTTTCATTTTTATGAAAAGAAGAGCACATCAGTCGTTTACTTCTGAACTAATTAGAGCTTTAACAAAACCTTTAATTTAAATGAAGCCACCAAGCAAAAATACATGAATAAACTGGGCTTTTAAGTCATTAATAAACATTTTCATATTTTCATAAAACAGCTTTTGGGAGTTTTGTTAAAAAAAAAAAAAAAAAAAACTTTTTTCTATTCTCCACAGAAGATGTTCCAGCTTAATGAAACTGATCTTTTGGTAACACTTTACAATAAGGGCCCCTTTAATAACATTACTTTGTGCATTAATAAGCATTAATAAACTATTAAATAAATGATCAACAACTGCGCATTACTAAGCAGAACCCCCACATACTCCCGGCCCTTTGTCCTAACCTTAAGGACACTTAATAGTTAACAATAAAGGGATCCTTTGTTTATTAATGCTTAATAATGCGCTAAGTAACGTTAATTAAGGGACCCTTACTGATCTTTTTAATTTGCATCTCACATGAAATTATAAAATAAAGCAATTTCACTTTTGAAGAGAGGCAGAAACTTGAGTGTTTAATTGCTGCATTTTCTGACAGAAGGTAGACAAAACACACCTCTCGTGGACCGAGGCTCAAACTGGTATTCAAACACACAAAAACCATCACATTTAGCCAGTTTAAGGAGAGAAAAGGGGAAATAACTGCACTCGTTTAAAGAAGGAGCTGTAGTTGAGCAACAATGCCCTCTATTGGTTTAAAGCTGCATCTGCTGTCCCAACTGAGGCCATCACATTAAAAGCACACCAATGCATTTTCCAGCGCGCTCAGCAGAAACATCACATTGAAGAGCAATCACCTCAGACCTCACAGACTATCCTTATTAGCCTTCTAACCACCACAAAAAGCTTTGTTGTTAATTTACTAATGTTATATAGCTATAACAGTCCTTGTTGCCAAGATCAGAGCTTCTTATTAGGGGTTTTAAAAAAATTAATTAGAACAATAATGAATGGAACCACAGTAGGTAAGTGTAGCCAGCATGCCTCCAGCATTAAGAGGCTGCAGACTCTCAGAGCTTCCCGAGGTAAGACCCTGCATGTGTGTGTATGTGTGCGAATGCGAACGAGGATGGTTTACAGGATCGGTGAAGGAGTTCTTGACAGGAGTGAACACTGAGCCTTTCGTTTCCCTGTTGTGTTCTCTACTGAACCGGAACAATGGTGTAGACAAACAGGGGCGCCCCGGAGAGTGCGGCAAGCTAAGTGAGTGAGCACAGAGGCTTAATATGACAGCTCAGCTGCTCGTTCAGAGTGAAGAAAATGTCCTACAGCCCGCGCGTGCACACGTTCACGTGTAGGAGTGTGTATATGTGTGTACCATCTTAGGAAATCAAACCACACTGGATGAAATTAACAGAACTTTAGGCAACTGGATGACTGTGGTTACTTTAAAAAATCCACATAGGAAGTAAGAAATACAGAGATAAGGTCACTTTTGCAACTGGTTTACTAATAACCCTTTATGTAATAACCAATTTTATTTTAAACAGGAAAAAGTCATCCTTACACATATGTCAGAACTTACAGGACTAAAATATAGACACTCGTGATAAAATAGTTTCTCCAAGTAGAAGTTGTATGGGCTGATATTTGATTTCAGATCAAAATCACTCGCTTTTTTTTTTCCTTCTGTAAAACAACGAAAACGTGATCGGTCTAAAATAAAATGAAGATATCAAAAAGGGAATAAATAATTTTACGTGTGTTTAGGTGCTGCTACTGTTCATCACAAACAAGCACCATTAGACACGGTCGAGAGTTTTATCTTCAGAGAGAAGTTGACTGAAACAATCCAATCACATATTTTTTGCATGCTCTGTGACTACATTTTGTCCTGTCCATGCTTCGTTGCAAATGTGGAAAAATAAATGGCAAGTTATCGTCAAACAAAAGAGTAAAATTGCCAAAAGTTGCTGTGTTATAAAAAATATAAATCATGCATATGTTTTCCCCAAAGAGAGAAGCAAAATAAAAGGACGTACTGCATTTGAGGTTCTGTTGTGTCGAGATGTGTTCCGTAATTAAAAAGGTGATTCACTAAGAAAACATTGGTCACGTTGAGTTTAAATTGCAGGCTGAACAAGAAAATTGTGTCCTACACCTTTCCTGCATTAGCTTTTGATAGAAAATAGATGATAGAACTCTAGGATTTGAAAATCCTGACAGATCTACGTCACACTGTCACTTAACATTCATGGACTCACCCATCTTGACTCACGACGGGGAAGGCTGTTGTTGGTTTGGTGTCCAGGAAACAGCAGAGAACGTTTCGACTAGTAGAAGCTAACCGTTAGCATTAGCAACTCCACCACACGGCAGAACTCCTCCAGGCTTGTGTTATTTGTGGAGATAAAACATCAACGTTGCAGAGTAAATGGTAAATGGCCTGTATTTGTATAGCGTCTTCTTAGAGTTCTACAACCCCCCAAGGCGCTTCACAACACAATCAGTCATCCACCCATTCACACACACATTCACATGCTGGTGGGGATGAGCTACAATGTAGCTACAGCTGCCCTGGGGCGCACTGACAGAGGCGGGGCCTGCCGTACACTGGTGCCACCAGTCCCTCCGACCACCACCAGCAGGCAAGGCGGATTAAGTGTCTTGCCCAAGGACACAACGACAACAACAGACTGAGCGGGTTGCGAACCTGCAACCTTCCGATTGCAAGGCAACTTAACTCCTCTGCCACCATCGCCCTAGTAAGAGTAAGTGGAGTCAGTGGTACAGTTGCATTACTGTTAGCAAATCAGAGACGAGATGTTGTCTGAAGCTACTTCCTCCTCTGGCTGAATTCTTCGTGCTGAAACAGGTGCACCGGAGCTTTTTTTTCCCCAAAGTATGACTTACAAAGCATCCATTCCTACTATAAACCACTGCAAATGTATTAAAAATACAAGTGAAGGACCTCTTTAAGATCCGTGTTTGGAGTGAGAAGGAAGTGATCTAATGTTGGTCTGATCTATTGAACCATAATTTTCCCATTTGGTCGTAGACTCTCTAAACACGAGTCCTATTTAAAGTTGCATTTACTTCTGTTTTTGTTTGTTTGTTTGTTTGTTTGTTAGGCTAAAACCTTCAACACTTCCTACAAACAAAACTGAATGTTATTCCAAACCTGCTTTCTTAAAATGTTGGCATAAATTTGCTCAAACATTATTTTCATTTCTACACCCAACCCTTCTAGGGTTCCATAGATCCTACCAACCCACCCCTCCCTGATCTCTAAGATCCCCCGAAGGCAAGCTGTTAGGATGGAGGCACCAAGACAAAACATCAGAACAGACAGATATGAAGTCATTTTGCAATTCTAGGTGAAATTATGAGAAATTGAAGCAGTTGCTTTTGACAATATTAAAAAAAAAAGCTCCAAGAAAAAAAAAAACTCCATTAACTTAAAAGAAAACCGCTCTTTTGAAAACACTCATGAATAATTTTGTTACACTTCATTTTAAAAATTTGTGAAGGAAATTACAGAAAGTAACCATCTTAAAGGCCTTGAGAGAAAAGGTGTGCAATGCAACCAAAATGCTTTATGATACCTGAGCAAAGCTAATAACCTGAGTCCCATTCTCTGTTTTTTATTTCAATTAAACCTCTCCCTTTGATTCAAAGGCATTCAAACCTAGTGTCTTTGATCCCCTAACCCTAGGACAGACCGAAAAATAAGAGTCTCTTAAATAGGGGAAGAGAAATGGTTTAATTCCAGAACAGCAGAGATATTTCCCTGCTGTGGGTTTCAGTGGCACACGCGTACCTCACGCCTGGTTTAGCAACAATGAACAAAACAATTCACCATGAGGGAGAGAGGGAAACACACACACACACACACACAGTAAAAACAGTGCCCACAGGCCTTCTTTAATTCTGAGTTTTACCTCTCAAATGTGATTAATCAAGTGTTTGCATATAATGAGGAAGAAAAACACATCTTCAGAAAACCCAGGATGTGGCTGATGTGAACACTGACACGATACCACCAGGTAAAAGTCAGAAAAAAGATAATTATCTTCCTAGTTTTTATTCAGACTGTCTCATATGGATGTTTAGGATCTTCTATTTTAAAGAATAATTCATCAGTAATCCAGAATTGGACCTCCAGGGTTGATTCAATCAACTGTATACCAGATAAAATATTAAAAAAAACGTATAAATGTTTGAAGATGTGGCACATCTGTTTCTGTTTTTGAGTTTTTACAAGTAAACTAAATGATCATCTAAGAATGGGGACAGGATCAAACCATTTGGGAAACAGTCTTAACTCATTCACTGCCATTGACGACTAAAGTCGTCTTTTCAAATCCAACCGCTGGCTGCCAAAGACGACTTTAGTCGTCATTTCGCTTATTTTACGGGGTGGGCGTCGGAGCGAGCCCCCGCACCGTGAGAACAAACATCACGTGTCTAAAGCGGATCTTCATCCGTGTATGTCACACATCACGTGATCAGGAAGCGGAAAATCAATGGATTACGAGTTTGTTTTGGGCCGCTGCTGTGAAAAAAAACAATGTGCCGAACCGGAAATGCGTCTGGAGTGGCGGTTGGCACCAGATTGTGAACGAACGGATAACGCTAGAAATACGGCGATTCTTCCTGATGTAAGAAGTGAGTCTACTCTTTCTTTTGGTAGTTTTGGCGTTTACATGATCATAGAGCACAATGTTCTGTGACTCTTCAAAAAACAGGAAAAATGCTCAAAAACGCTGGCAGTCAGGGGCTTCTGATCAGAAAACGGCTGGCAGTGAATGAGTTAATGATTGAACTATTTATGTGAGAATTAAAACCACAATGATGCACCTTGTTGAAACCCTTATAAACAACAAGTGCTCCCTCTATGCCTGTTGTCTATCTGCTATTGGGCTGTGCACAGAGCCACATATAAAAAGACACACAATAAGTCTTCTGTTTAGTTCTAGTAGGGTTCAGGACCGAGGGAGGGACACCCAAACGAGGTCACATACCTTTTTCACCAGGAACTGATGGCGATGGGTGACAGAAACTCTGGATAAATCAGCTGAGGGATGTTTGAGTTCCTAAAATAGGGAGTAAATAAGTCTTCTGAAGAGAAATGTCCTTATTTCTGCTCATTTACAAAAGACACAGAACTAGGATGGATAGGAGCAATACGACTAGAAGAAGGAAAAGCCATTACTGTATCTCTGAAGGCTATGAGGAACCCATTTATATGAAGAAAGTAGATGTTTGATTTGTTTGTTCGTTATTCAAACGTCCTGGACCAGGGAGAGTGCTGAGAAGATTTAGATTCCACTGAAAGGAAGAGCAGCCACTGCTGCATTTTGAATACATTATGACTACATGAAAGGTGACAGGTCATATCACGTGGGAGCAACATGAAATTAGCAAGTTCTGAGCTAATTTTACTTAAAATGATTTATTCTGAGTGTTTTCTACAATGTGAAGCCATTACACCAAAAACAATTTAGATCCATTTAGAAGAAATATTGTGGCTGCTCTTAGCAAGGTCACTCACATCTGAGAACATTATAGCAGTTTATGAACATATTATTTTATGAATCTTTACGTCACCATTTATTTTTCATTACAGTTGATCTGGCAGAACCATAAGCTATTTTGTCGAGCTGCACCGGTACACTGAAAGCTGCTGCTTCTATTTAACCTGCAAGGATATATAGAATTGTGCTAAAATCCATCATGGTGGCTGTGTTATGAATTTTTGAGACAGGGGCTGTTATAATAGTTGACAACATTGTTGAAAACATCGTCAATTTCTCAAGTCTTGTCTGACTGGAGAGACATTTTTGTGTGAGGATGGGTGACTTTTCATCGTCTCCAGCTGAACGTACCTGGGGAATGCCTCAGGGATCTGTGCTAGGCCCCCTTCTTTTCTCCCTATACGTTTTACCACTTGGGGCACTATTTCAAAAGCATGGGGTTTAGTTTCATATGTATGCTGATGATTGTCAGATTTATTTTCCTCTACGTGGTGATGCCCATGGTTTGATCAGGCCTCTTCTGGATTGTTTGGATTATGTCAGGTCATGGATGGCTTTTAATTTTCTGAATTATAAAAAGACAGTTGTAATTTTTAGACCTAATGATAGGGTGGGTGTGGAACATCCATTCGATCTCTCTGTGTTGGCTTCCAATGAGAAGGACATGGTGATGACCAATCTGGGTGTCAAATTTGATGCAGCCCTACGATTCGATAGTATTGCAAGGCTTAAACCATTCCTGTCACATGACCACTTAGAAACAGTAATCCATGCCTTTATTATTTTGCATCTGGATGACTGTAACTCTCTTTATGCTAGAATTAATCAAGCCTCAATGTGTGGACTACAATTGGTCCAAAATTCGATTGCTAGGTTTCTGATGGGGGCCAAAAACTGCTTTTACTTACCAGCCGATTATACAATCCATTTCTAAATTACATTTTATCTGCATAAGAAACTTCCCACAAGACATGTTTGATAACGGGTCAAATTTGTCTGTTGTGAATGATCTAAATAAATTAATTTGTGTTCTGTGACTCAAGAGGATCTTCAAGCCTTTCTCACCATTTGCTCAGCTTTTTGCATGATGTGAGCGTGCATAATAAAGCAAAGCAGCCAGCTGTGAAAACAGCTTAATTAGTAGTAATCACATGGAACATGTTTCCACTATTTCCCCCCATTAGGGATGCTTTATTTCTCATATTTTGTCAGTCAACTGCTGCAACTCTAAGCCAGAGGAGTCTCGTGAAATTATGAAAAAGTCCCTGAGGCACATTTCTGTATTTTATCACCGTCTTCACAAAATAAGAGTGCTGTGTGCCCGATACAAAAACAACACATGTAAATAACATCAGATATAATCCTAGTATCATAGTCCTGATGTCTATTTTAATTTATATTTTTCATTAAAAACAGGCACACCTGATCAGCAGTAATATGTCTGTGCTGTGTCAAAAATATAAACACTTTTGTTTTGGCTCCCATTTTGAACTCAAAGATCTGAAACATTTTCTATTTACACAAAAGACCCATTACTCTCAAATTTTGTTCACAAATCTGTCTAAATCTGTGTTAGTGAGCACTTCTCCTTTGCTGAGAAAATCCATCCTACCTCACAGGTGTGGCATATCAAGGTGCTGATTAGACAGCATGATTTTTGCACAGGTGTGCCTTAGATTGCCCACAATTAAAAGGACACTCTGAAATGTGCAGGTTGATCACACAGCACAATGCCACAGATGTTGCAACTTTTGAGGGAGCGTGCAATTGTCATGCAGACTATACAGGGATGTCTACCAGAGCTGTTGTCCATGAAAAGAATGTCCATCATCTGAGACCAGCAATGTTTCCATACAAACAATAAACCTTGACTAATCCCTTCAACTTGGCTCAAAAACAATGCCTCTTTTTTGTTTTAAGGCCACTGCAAGGATTAATTTGCAGGTGAACGTGCTGCATAGATGGCACCATAAAAGTCAGTTTGCCATACATATTCGAGCGCAATCACAAGGGATGTAATGTAAAACTGTGTTCTATGGTAATAGTATCACTGGCCATTTGAGCAGTGACCACTAGACTTCTATCACTATAACATGTTCAAGCATCCACCCACCGTCAGTAAAATCACAGCTGAGTGAAGCTCCAACCACCGAGACACTCACGCACCCATTACCATTACCTACAAAAGGCACAGGTGCCCAAAGGAAAGGACAACATTCAACTCGATAGAGTTAAACATTTCTGCTGAGTGGACATTACTATGTGTGGGGGATTAGCGCTTGGCCATGGGAATATGAGATCAGACTGACTGGTGTGTCTATGTATGTCTAAGTGTTTGTTGTAGAGTCCAACTAAGAAAAACACAGTAGCTTGAGTATTTTTACAAGGCAAATCCTACATTTTAAGTAAAACTACAAGGCTATGTTAACAATATTAAATCCACAGCATGTTTCATCTGCATGTCTTTGTGTTTTGAACTATTCATCCTACCATTTTATTGGTTTCTTTTGGGTTACTTTCTGCTTTTTATTAAAACTACTTTGATTATTTAGTTCTTTCTAATACGTGCTTAATTATTTTGTTTTTCTTTACTTCCTGACTCTTCTTTAACAGTGCTGCTTAACATCCCAGACGGACGGCTTTATATAAGGTCTCATGTGAAACGAGATAATAAAAATTACCAATGCCCAAATAATTTAGCCTATTCATTTCATGATAATTCTATTTTCCTTCCCCCTCTATCCCTTTCATTCTCTTTCTGTCTTTACTGGTTCTCAAAGTCCTACCTTGCGGGCAGTAAGCATATGCACCATGAACACATTTAATTTTCCCTGTTAGTCCACAGCACGACCAGAGGTGAGGTTTAATAAGGATCAATGGCACTTTATCTGGGACAGGACCCACTCCTGTGCATGCAAATCACAACAGCAGCAACGGATTCAATTAAAAAAAGGACCTCCAACCACCAACACTGGAAATTCAATTAAAGGATTTATGCAAAGGTTCGCTGGCTTTTTTTGTGTTGCTGTTTCTGTTTATGTAATGAGCTTTTCATATCAAGAATCAATACGTAATCTGGAGTGGAGCTATAGGGAGGGTGCTGCACTGCCTTCACATATATGCATGTTGGATATAATTCAAGAAAAGGTGTTTTAAAGGAGCAGAACATCTCATGGTGCAGTTCTGCCTAGTATAGCTGAAGTCTCCTCAGTTTACGGCGTTACCTTCAAAGGACGGGTGTCATGTTCTTTCTATATCAGCTGATGCCCGCTTTGAGTAATCTTCAGTAAAACCTCTGTTATGACTGCGCCTCTCAATCAGCCAAGGATTGAAATAAAAGGCTGAGTCCCCTGCAGCAGCCCCAGTGTTCAGCCTTAGGTGTGTGCTTTAGCCAAATGAAATGGGATCTCAATAGACAATAATCCTTGTTACAAGATTGAACCGGAACCCCCATGTCAATATTAGCAAATGGGATTGCTGGCTTTTCATGTTTGCATGCACACACTCCCATGCTGTCAATATGCCCACGTACTTGCATCCAAATCTGTGTAAAAGTGCCTTTTCATTGTTCCCCTGCCCTAGGTTTCAAATAAAAGAAAACAAAAGAGTTGTCTGGCTGGATTTCAAGACTGTGGGTGGGGACCCATAACATTTTCCCACACCTGCATGATTAGAGGATTTAAGGTGCCTTGTTTTTTTTTGTTTTTTTTTTCTCAGACGTTTTTGATTAATCTGCCGCAGATGCCCCAAGAGTTTGTTCCAAGACAGAGGTAAAAAGGGATGCTGTGTCAACATAAAGAGGATGCATAAAATTAAAACAGTTTAAAAAAACATCTAGTCAGATAATGGAGAGGGGCACACGCTTTAGTGGCATGGCATCTGCATGAGGTAAGGTAAAAATCTATGCATAGCAGCACCGTTAAAAAAAATACATGCATACTGGTATTCAAGCTTCTCTGATTTCTTTTCACCAATCTAAACACACAAAAAAAATCAAACATAATTTACATCATAAGCAGCTTCAGAGATATCTTCAATAACTCAAACCAGACAGAAGATTACACATGGGCAGAACTGAGTGCTTTATCCTTCATCCCATCAGCACACTTAGTGAAGGAGAGGAGCGGGGATGTAGAGCAAAAGAAGACTAAAATTACCATCTGTATGAAAAGTGAAACTAGACAGGTTATTCACATCCTGGCCCAGCTATAAATAGGGTAACACACACACAGCTAATGTGGTGGATTAGTAGCAGGAAGCAGACAGACAGTCATCACAGTCCTTGTTCCCCTTTAGCCCACCAGGTCCTGGATCCCAGCAGACGTCATCCTATCTACCAAATCAGTATTAGCCAGGGACTTTGTCCATTCACAAAAGCAGTTCCATACAACTCTCAGCCCGAGTGTGTGATTCACAAAGTAGGCAAAGGGTCCTGTTTCAGAAGTTGATATTCTGTCAGGATGTCGCTCCCCCTTTCCCTCTTCACTGCACCATTTAAAGTAAGTGTGTAACACAACCCAAGCCTAAGGACCCTTGCTTCATATTTATATAAAGTTTGATGGCAAGAGATTGAGGCTAAAGTGTTTATTTCCACATTCCTAACATTATTCTAACCAAAGCATTGTCTCCTCCAATAAGGGCTGATTGATGGATGGCTCTGAACAACTGAACGTTTTTGCAGATGCTCTCTGCAGAGTGACTTAAAAATGAACGTGATTTGCTTCACATCACCAGAAAATTATCCATCTAAGAAGGGAGTGATCAAATTAAAAAGTGTTGATTTATTTATGAGTAATGTTTTCTCATTTATTGGTAAAATCATCGACTTGTAGATTATTTACAAGCCAGCCAGTTGAGCTAATCTGATACCCTCAGCCTTCAAGAATGGAGGATTTTGCATCCCTCTACTGTTTGAGAGAGGGGGTGGGGGGTGTTATTGGAGGTGTGGCGTGAAAGCATGTGAAGGGGTTCAGATGCGTGTGTCTCACGCTGAATTCGTGAGAGTTGGCAGCCGTGGAGTTCTGCCATGTTCTGGAGTTGCTAATGCTAATGGTTAGCTTCTCCTAGCTGAGACACACTCTCCTCTCTCTTGGCCGCTGAATCGACGCAACCTTCCACGGTCACAAGCCAAAGTGGGTCAGTCCATCAATGCAAATTTACATTGTGATGTAGAGCTGTCTGGCTTTTTCTGACCCGAGCATTTCCCTGTCTATTTTCTTTCGGCGGCCAATGCAAGAAATAGGATTTGAAGACTATTTTCACGTGGAGCATGCATGTGAAAGTGCCTGATCATATTTCACAGAGAACATGTATTATAAGTTTCTTAGTAAACCTTCTCTCTAAACATTACAGTTTCTGACATACCAGTTTTGTTGACCCTGTGTCCTACAACAGGTCTGATGAGTGTGTCAAATTTTCACTCTTTTTGCTCCTCGGTTGCACGCTACATCACTGATCCAACTGTCAGAGCAACTCTGCAGCCTTTGAGTCCCTCATTAATTCTAATAATTGTTTAATGAAGGAATCTTTTACCATCAAGGTATTGTAAAGGCTTTTTTATAATAATTTTAGCGTGTATCTGTCATCATGGCACTCCCTTTTTTAACAATGTATTGGATGTAGCTTCTACAGTGAACAGTGATGCATCTGCATAGAAATCTTTATTGCTGTTTTGTTTCACTAAATTAGTGAATGTAGCAGCCTGCTGCTTCATCCTGCAAACAGCAGACTTCCAATAGACACTCCCTCACCTTTTCCTCTCTCCTAAACACCAATTAGGACTCCATTAGTCTGGCCTGGCAGCTCATTTGCTCTTGAGGCAGCTGAGGGGGGCTGTTATGCAGGACCTCTGCCCACAGTGTTCTGCCCCAGCAGCCGCAGCATCATATGGCTGTCATGGTAATGCTGCCTCTGTGTCTCTCTATTCCACAAGTGAAAGTCCCTTCACCACTTCCCGCCTAACAATGCTTTGCCAGGGAAATCTTCTGCCACACTGGCAGCCCGCAAGCAGCACTTCTCCTCTGAGGATCGAGGAAGCAGGAGATGAAAAGAGCCGGAGGAAGTGGAGGGCAGTCGACATCAGTCTGTGGAGCCACTTGTTAGGTACTTCATTAAATGTCTGTCCCTATGGTAAACAGGTAAGGTAGGACCCTTATTAACGGAGTAGTGAGAAATCCCTCAAGAGCTGGGAGATGGCTTACAGTACCAGCTGCCTGGGAATGCTTGTGTGAAACTGAGGAGGGGAGCAAAACAGCCAGTGGTAGAAGAATTGAGCCAAACTGGGGATGGAGAGATGAGAGTGAGAACAGGGATTGAGGCACATCCAAAGCACTAAACAGCCTCTTAACATTGCTCAAATTATCCCACTGGCATGTAAGGCAAGGCCTAAAGCTCCCAGGAACTTGTTAAAGCCGCCCTCTCCAGCTCCTCAGCACTCACTTGGATAATGTCACACAAGAGGGGCTTGATCAAAATAACAGACGACTGCACCAAAGTTACCTAAAAAATAGAGATTATTTAAAAATATAGAGAAGATGGCACGTCTATGGAGAATAGGAAATCCTGCATGTGTATCTGAACCAGATATGCTAAGAATGTTGCTTTTTTTCATCCACCCAATCAAATTTTGTTGAAGAATCAATTATATTTGATCAACTTTCTGTCCTGATGGAAGTGATTTCCATGATGAGTAAAGAACTGGCACGCAACACAATCACAGGTTTTAAGTATCATCCCTGACATGCCTGTCATAGGTTTTTTGAATACATTAAGGATATGTAATTGCTTTTACCCATCTTGTCAAGTGAGTGCAAAACAAATCAAATATCGCTAATGTACAGTTTGGCTTTCTTGAGTTGCTTTTTGTGATCCCATTTCCAATATGCTGGCATCTGCAGTCTTTGTAATCTCCATGGATCCCAGGAGCATGTACAAGCAATTAAAACAATAGCATCTTTACGCCCCTGCAACCAATAAACAAGCTAATGTCACTGCTGTGTAAAGACACTTAGTGTCAGGGGCAATACCCCAGCTGGATTAGAACGCAGCTCTTTGCTTTTTAATACCCCTCTATAAAGAAGGTTTTAGGAAATGCATGCACTTTATTAAAGAGACTCCAAGGAAATAATATCAAATACATAACCAAGGCAACAAACTGAAGTTGGAGCATACATTTACAGTGTATACCGTTTAAAAAGAATTTAATTTATCAATACTCATTCAGCTTTCTCGGTGTCTGGGGATAGCTCCTAACAATAAGTTCCTTTTGAGAGAATCACAAAACATTTAATACAATGTTTAACCACTTCACCAAACTTTCAGATAACTAAAACTTCCAGTTTCTTGTTTGTTTGTGATTTTTTTTTTTTTTTTTTTTAATAATTATTTTTGCTGAATTTCTGATTACATACCCCAGTTCTGGCACTTCGGTGGTTCCTGAAATGGCCCGGAAAATGGTCCTTTTGCGCCAGCCCATAGAAATGGAGACACCCACATGCCGGGAAGGTCTGGTAAAATTACCCAGAAGTTCTGATAGTGGAAATGGGCCTAATGTTCAAACTAAATCAAAGCTGCCTTTATCTTTTCTTTTCTTGGTCTTTAGTTGATTGATACACTACATTACAGCTGTTCTAAAATGCCATACTTACTCTGAATTTCGCCTCATCATACATCATAATATTAGGTTCACCTGAATCGCTGGTGTCCAATTTCAGGGCCATGAGGGCCACCAATCTGCATGTCTTTGTTTCAGCACACCTGATTCAGTGCTTCGGTCATTTATTTAGTAGGTCTTTAAAGGTAATGCATATGATGTTTCTGAATTTCAGGAAAGTTAGAATATAGTCATAGATTACTTCTTCTAGCAGTAATCTGAAATGCATTTCTCCAAATAGCACGCCAAACTTTAGCTTACCTGTCGAGCAGAAATCTGGCGACAGCGGCGTCTGGGGGGAGCCCAACTATCTCTTTCAGCACACGCCATCGTGCACATGCGCAGGAAGTGAAAACTAACCCAGGAGCGAGCACATACAACCATAGATATCATATATATCACTAGATGCCTTACCCGCGCTGTTTGTCAATTGGACGAATGTCCCTACGCGGCGGCCATCTTACCTCGGACAGCTGCTCCCTTTCATAACATTGGTGTCAATGGTGCATGTACTATTTAAATAACTCTAACTTGCTAAATTTTCAACCAATTTTCAAACGGTTTGGTTTGTTATAAACGCCAGAGATGTGGCTGTGAAATATGATGGATTTGGTCCATTAATTTAAAAATGTGCAATTATGTCCTATCAAGCCTATGTGTTATAAGGTTTGTAACAATGCAAACCGCTTGTAAATCCGTTAATATTTCATCGAGTTAAGAGTGTTTTTGTTTAAGTTGTTCACTCACCTTCCATCTGCTACCATTGAGAACGGAACGTAAGCTGTCCGAGGTAAGATGGCCGCCGCGTAGGGACGCTGTCGACTCCCAGTTAAGGCATCTAGCAATATGCATACAACGGCCTTGCGTTAGCTTCTCCAGAATGATTGACAATCATGTGGACCAATGGTTTAGATCAGGGGTGCCCAATTCTGGTCCTGGAGTGCTAATATCCAGCACATTTTAGTGGTTTCTCTGCTCCAACACGCTTGATTCAGTGGTTGAATCAGCTGTGCAGCAGCACATCAAACTCTGCAGAAGCCTGATAATCACCTGCTGATTGAAATCAGGTGTGTTTAAGCAGAGTTAAAACCAAGACATGCTGGATAGTAGCTCTCCAGGACCAGGATTGGGCACCCCTGGTTTAGATGATCCACCCAGAAGTAAAGAACATCTGCAAAACCTTTAAGTTATCTCAATGCTAAAATGACTAACCCTAATGCATAGCCTCTTAGGGCTAATTTTACTATCAGTTTCAGCCTAAATCATAGAGTTGTTCAACTTTGGCGGTGCTTGCTGAACATTGGTGAGAAAACTTGCAGTCCAAACATCTGGGAAACTAAAAAAGCAAAAGGGTCCCATGCTGCGTGCGGTACCATCTGGGTTTAAAACCTGAGAACTTCTCTTTCCCCAGCTATACCACAATCTCAAGGGCAAGGAAGTCAATTCCACAAGTCAGTACATTTTTGCTGCTTAATCCTAGCATTAATAGAGAAAAGCAGTGAAAGACATGAGTGTGGAGTGTGTGTTATTAAGACAAGGAGGAAAAATGGAGCGTTACTGGTATTGGTGAGAGGAAAGATGTGAAGAGTGTATGCAACCATGTCTCAGACTCCTAATACTGTGTGCTTTTGTTGGCTTTGTCCCAACGGTTTAAAAGGGCTGTGCAGGGAGTGGTCCTATACCTCAGTTTCCTTTTACTCTGGCTGACTGTGGATTTACATACTCTCACCCTTCCCATGTCATACTGCTTTTCATTTTGTGTTTTTTCAGATAGTCTGAAGGGACATTCCTTGCCCACGGTAAATAAGCAATGCAGCTGGGCAAACAGAACCCAAACCAGCTCCAGAGCTGGTCACAACTGTGTAAATGAAAAAAGAGGGTACAATTTTGGATCATAGAAGTGTAAATAAAGAAACATGCTGTAATGTTTGTGAAATTATTACATTTTGGAATGGTTTGTTTCATTTTCTCTAACTCTGCTGCCACACACTCAGTCCCAGGCTTTGCTCTGGGTGGAGAAAGAAGCTCCACAGCCTCTAAGGTCATGTTATGAACACTTCGGTTGAAGTGAGGGGAAGACCTGGTCAAACTGAGGTCAATTTAAACCTCAGGAAATGGGAAAAAGAAAAGTGGAGTCAAAACAGAAAAGCAAATATTTAATAGTATATCCAGACACCCCCAGCAGGAGCTGCTTGAGTTCTTCTAATCAAATAATTTGTCCCCAATTTTCTCTCCAATTATGACTTTCTTAGTATTTAGTTTTTCAGCTGTTTTGAAAACACAGATGTGTAGACCACATACTATAGTAATAATTGAATTCTACATATTTTACATATTACATAGAAATGTTAATGAGTCACTGAGAAAAGTCATGGAATGTGTCCAAATTGGAAATGTGGGGTTTATTAAACTATTTTGACATAATATCTGATTTAATGAAGAAAAAACAAAAACAAATCATAAACGTTAGGGTTGTATACAACTAAACACAAGATTTGCTGTAGTGTGACGTCATCAGCAGGCGCTATACAAGTGCAGGTCATTTTCCCATTCAATAATTGTATCTACTTTGCAGCGCAAGGCTGTTCAACTGGCTGAAAGCAGCGGTGCTCACTCCTAGACCTGGTGGGCCGGTGCAGATACTGGATCTGCTCGAGGTGCCAAACTGATGATGTCACACTACAGCAAAGGCACTCGGACAAAATACTGTTCATTGCGCATCTTTTTCGATATTTTTCTGCCACACAGGTTTTGGAAAGAGTTTAGCAGGTTTGTTATTACTGCCTAAATGTTTTCTTTATAACTGTAATTTGTTAATAAAACACCATATTGTCTTCATTTTGTAAAGATTGTGAAACTACATGAAATCAACATCAGACTGTGGCAGAAAAGCTCTCACAACAGGTTTTATGGTATTGTTTTAATGTACGTACGTAATAAGCAGCCCTAGCTGTTTGTATAAATGTTGAATTTTTCTGTACATTTTCTTAGTTCTTATGTTTTCTACTTGCCATTTGTTCAATAAAGTTTTAACTAATTAAATTTTGCCCCATTTCATATAAATCAGAGCTGCTCAGGGGCTCTATTTATTGATAATTTTGCTTTAATTTCACATTTCCTTTGGCAATATAAACGTGGTTTCCCCAAAAATATTTTTCCCATGTGTGATTAAATGAATTTGAGTATATAGATCATTTTGTTTATGGTGTTCTCTGTCTGGGATTATTTATTGGACCAAATATCAGTTATAATATTTATATCTAAAAGTACATTCATCTGTTGATACAAATGTTACTCAAAGGCAATGAAGTCCCACTATAAAGATGAAATTTTCAAAATGTTACTCAAAGAATTCCATTACAATTTACACCAGCTGTGGTAATGATGGGTTTCTTTGTAAAGGTTGTCCTTTTGTAACCAAACCAGCTTTGGTACTGGTAGGCTCAGTTCTTTCTCTTATTATAATAGTACTCTGTGTTGTGTTTAATGAGGGTCTTGAGACGAGGAAATGGTCTTGCTGACACCAGTGTTTATTCTGTATAACACAAGAATGCTGGTCAGAAACGATTAACCTTCAGTCGGGTCACACAGCACACTGTAATGGGATAAAAAGATTCAATATTGTAACCAGTTAGCACATTTAACCACCATACTTTTACTAGTAACTAGGCGCTAAATAATAACAAAAGCAGCTCCTAGGATGCTTCCAAAACAACATTAGTATATACTAACTCGTTTATTTACTAAATGGCTTGTATAACTTTAAGAATCTTCTCACATACAGAGCGCTGATGGAACCCGACCTACCTCTGTAATGTTTTGTGTGTGGGTTCTTTAATAATGACACACTTTAGTATCTTGAAGAGACGGCGTTTTAGATAGACAAGCTTGAATTTGTTACATGTCTTGCTGGGACCCCGAGTTAACCCCGGAACTCCTTCTTGTCCCGCTCCCGCACCCACTTCCGGGTCACGCACAACATAGATCCATAACTGAACAGACAACTAGGGAAACTGCTATTTGTTCTCATCATTACAATCTCGAACGTCTCCGTCTCAAAACTGACAAACCTCCAGTGCAGCCAGCTACGTACGCACGTAGCGTTACCAGGGAGACGCTCTGAAACGATTCAACACTTACTGCTAAGCAGTTTACGACACATTTACTGATGGCAAGTGGAATAATACTATTTACTCTGTTACACATGTTTCCTAAGAAGAACTACAACCGCAAATTTATTCGGACCAATCAAATTCTTCATTATCAACGTGCTAACATAACATTTACGGACGCAGTAACGTAACTTTCGTCGCAAGTCCAGTCAACCATTTGGTGTGACATCATCGACAGGTGCAGGCCCCCGAGCCGATTTGCCACCCCGAGCAGGTCCAGTACCTATACTGGTACCCAGTATATTGTAGATGTTTCTCTGTTACAACATACTTGATTCAGTGGTCCACTCACCTGTGCGGCAGCTCATCAAGCAGAAGCCTGTTAATCACCTGCTGATTGAAATCAGGTGCGATGAAGCAGGGTTAAAACTAAAACGTGCTGAATACCGGCCCTCCAGGACCAGGACTGAGCACCCCTGGTTTAAAGTAGCTTTAGTGTGAAAGCATGTCAAGTCCTATGTGCGCCAAACAAGCCTTACAGGAAAAATAATGGAAAGGAACGCACAAAACAGACGGAGCCATTATTAGCATTGGCAGCGTAGGAATGTTTTCACAGCATGTTTATGTTTTTGAGTATACATAATGCATGCCATAAACCAGCTCTTTGATTGTTTCTGGAGAAGCTGCTTTCTGTCAGGTGGTAGACAAGAATAGAATAGAAAAGCATGCTTGCCTTTCTAACTCATGTACCTCACATAATGATGCATCGTGCACTTGGCAAATAATGAGTTGACAGGAACCTCCTTCGTGTGTTTATGGTTTAGTAAAAGTTTGTAAAAGCAACACGTATGGTTTACCACCTTGCTAGAATCCAGTATCTTTGGGAAAATATCAATTTAAAGCCATACTATGCAACTTTTTCATATTTTTAAATTATGTTCTTGAGCCAGTATGTGCTAAAATGACCCTTTACAGGGTTAGTGACATGTCACTCTGTGGCCAGAATACCGCATTTGCAACTTCAGAGTGCCGGTCCGGTCCCTGTTGGACTTATTAAAATGGAGCTGACATGCTGGTGCTGCAGTCTGCTTCCAGCATGTTTCCTGCATGTTTTAGATTATGAACACAGCTGATTTGTTTGATTTAGTGATGAACCGCTCCTGTAGACACTAATGAAGGCTGAGGAGACGTTTCAGCTGTTAGATTATTGTGTTAAAAAGACGAACGCACAGCGAGGAGATAAGTTTCAGTTTTTAGTTTCACTAACAGACACTAGGGGGTGCTAAAAGCAAGCCAAAACTACATAGTATCCCTTTAAAATCCTCAAACTAACTCAAAAGTCCACACACTTCTTAACTGTACGCAAAAACTAGGTAATACTTCTCCCTTTTAGACAGCTTCACTGATTCACTACATCAACAATAACGCCAAAATAGTTTAACATCGATTTCATGAAAGTAAATTTAGACGCTGAACAGAAGGAAAACACCAGATCACATATACTTGGTGCTTTAATAGAGTCTGTTATTACGATTTGTTCCGTTCAATACTTCTCATCTCTTAGCGCCTGTTTCCATTCCATCATCATCCCAAACCACAGTCAACTAGATATTAGACAATCTTCTAATTAACGGTAAAACCACAGTCTGGTGGTCATGTGTAATTTCTCTGTAAAATGGATTCTCCACCCCCAGTGCTGTGTGTGTGAAAGCTACAAGCTTTAATCTCATTGCCCCTTACGCTAGAACAACTGTGAGTACTTTCTTGGCAAAGGCGTCCAAAGCTCAAGGGTTACTGCATGGTCGATCCTCCAGCAAGGTCCTTTCCATTCTGATTCAATCAATCTTTATTCCATCCATTGCCAAAATCAATTGCTCTCTGCCTGGTATCCCTGGTTAAAATGTGGAACGGCACAGATTCAGACGGGCTACTCCGTGCTACAGATGGATATCTGCACACACTGAAAGAGTTTCCCCCACACGTGTTGGATCAGCCCAATGTCTCGGATTAAACTGTTAGATTAACGTTTTTTGTTCTGGCCCCAGCAACTTGGCTTGAACTTAATCTGTCTTTGTTTGCCATAATTCAGGTAAATAAATATAGTCAATAAAAATTCTCAAACACATGGTCATTGATGCGTTTCAGATAACAGTATTAGTCATGTATTCTACCTGGAATCAGTCTTTAGATAAGAGTTGAGTTGCCTCTGATGACTTTTTACTTAATCATGATATTTTTCTCTGCTGTTTGTTCACAGAGCATTGACTTTATGCTTCGTGAGTGAAAGATTCACCTCGAACTGAAATAAAAACAACATAGTTTGTTTTATTCATCAAGCTTACAAACAGCTTCTTAAACGTATTTTTTCCACTCATGGCAATGCTGAGTATAAAAGTTCAGTTCTTTAACTCCGTCCAACCATCGATTGTATGGCACTACACCAAGGGTTCCCAAATTGGGGGTCGGGACCCCCAAGGGGGTGCCCACAATTTTGTCTTTGCTGAGGTTAGCAAGATTTTATTTGTAATAATTACAATTATAAAATACCAATAACACACCCTGCAGTATAAATGGTAAATGGCCTGTATTTGTATAGTGCCTTCTTAGGGTTCTACAACCCCCCAAGGTGCTTCACAATACAGTCATCCACCCATTCACACGCTGGTGGGGATGAGCTACATCATAGCTACAGCTGCCCTGGGGCGCACTGACAGAGGCAGGGCCTGCCGTACACTGGCGCCACCGGTCCCTCCGACCACCACCAGCAGGCAAGGCGGGTTAAGTGTCTTGCCCAAGGACACGACGGCAGCGACAGACTGAGCGGGTCGCGAACCTGCGACCTTCTGAGTGCAAGGTGCCCACTTAACTCCTCTGCCATCATAATAAGAACTCCATATAGAATAGAATAGAATAGAATAGAATAGAATAGAATAGAATAGACTTTATTGATCCCACAGTGGGGAAATTCACTTGTCACAGCAGAACCATCACTCAAAGGGTAATTAGAAGAAAGATAAAAACAAGGGTACATCTATATACACATAGGCAGTAATCTAGTATTGTAATCTTAGATCACTACAAAAACCACAAATAAAAGATGAAAACAAACTTGGTACCAGCACTATGCAGCATACTGTAAGAGACACAGACAACAATCTGAATCCAGTATTGCACAAGTATAAAACACATACTGAATATTGCATTGGTGTTATTGTGTACCAGGATGATACCAGTACAACTATAACTATGTCTGTATAAAGTTTGTAAATGATAACATTTAATGTTTATGATTGTAGGAGTTGGGGGTTCTGACTTGTCTTCGACACGGGCAAGGGGGTCCTCAAAGAAAACAATTTGGGAATTTTGGGAACCCCTGCACTACACGACACAGCTGGAGTACCACACCATAACCATACCTTTATTTGTAAAAGCGCTTTACAATGAAACATCAAGGAGGCACAAAGCAACAGTATCAACGAACACTAAAACACACATTTAAAAGGAGTCTAAAACGCTATCCAACCATAGTTAGATGTAGACACAAAAACCAATATATAACAGAAGTCACAGCTCAGCTGGTTCACGTTCGTGTTTAAAAGCTGAGTGATAAAAGTGAGTTTTCAGGTGAGATTGTGATCTGCCTAACCTGCAAAGGCAGAGCATTCCACAACCTTGGCCCTGAGCGTGCAAAGGCCCTTTCCCCTCTCGTAACGCACCGTACTTTTGGGACCTTGAGTAACGAATGATCTACTGATCTCAGACAGCGACTCTGAGTGTATGAGAATGATCTCCGACAGATAGGATGGGACTGTAGAGTATAGCGCTAAATAAAAATATCTTAAATTTGATCCTGAACAAGTTTGGCACCCAGTGCAGAGATACTGGTATAATGTGGTCCGATCTATGCGCCCCAGTCAAGAAACGCGCAGCAGCATTGTGCTCCAGTTGCAAGCGTTCAGAGCCGATTCTCCTCCCAGATGCTTTAAACTTAGCTGCAAATCATCCAAGAGCTCTCTGGAGGTGATTATTTGGAGGCACCAACAAAACCACATCATCTGCAAAAAGCACACAGGAGGCTCTGAAGCCTAATTTAGGCTTCTTTGTCTGCGTCGGTACGGAGACACGCAACGCCATTATCCATCGTTGGGAGGGCTCTCCAACAGGCCCGCAAGGACAGATGGAGTCGAGCCCACTTTTCTAAACATCCATCGAACGAGACAGAGAGCGCAAGCTTGTGATTGGTCAGGACACAGCTTCCTTTAAATTTGTCAACAACACAGCCATTGCCCTCGCAAAAAAAAAAAATAAAGAGAGCCGAAGATATCTAGCGGCAGACACGGAGCAGCTTGAAGAATACCTTGTGGAAAAACTCTGAAAATATGAACGTTTTATTCACCCGTGACTGGAAGAGCATAAAGATACGCAGCAAGCGTTTTATTCGTGGACGGAAATGACAAGAAATGTGTTTTTAGAGGTGGTGAGCGTATGAAGAGGTGGAGGAGAATGAGGGACACATTTGTTAAAAAGTCTCTGAAATACAAAAAAAAAAAACAATAGATGAAGAAGTCTGAAGGCCAAACGTGTGCATCTCTCCCTCGGGGAGCTGACAGAGAAGCATAAATTAGGCTTGAGCTTCTCAAACTGGACATGATTGTCTCCAAATCTTCCTGAGGAAGTCACACGTGTTCTAAAAACATGAACATAGCTTGTGTACACACCAGCTAGCCCATAAAGTTACCCTATAGCACCCCATAATCTTATTTTGATGAGTAAAATACATTTACTATCTGAACAACCAGATGAAAATGGTTTAACACACTCTTATGTTTTCTTTTTTTATCTTCTACCAGGACCCTGCTCACTTAGCTCCTCCACTTCCTGCAGGCACCCACCAGCTGAAAAAAATATAAACAAGTTCTTTATAAAGGCTGATAGTAATAATGATTGTTCTAAAGTTAACAGAAAGTTAAAAATCAAATTTTTTCCATGCCATTTTAATCTCCACTAATTGAAAATCATCCATTTACATTACATGGTAAACACAAACACGGGTTTACAGAGAGGTGTGTTGTAAAGCAAGTAGCAAAAACACACACAGTACACACTTATGTATTTATTTATTTACCCATCTAGGTTACATAATGTCAGAGAAACACTGTTTAAACAATGTGAACAGCTGGATGAAGGAATCACATATCCAAACAGAGCCCTGATGCATCTTGTATCAATGCAGCCTTCATGCACATCATATTTACAGACCAAAAGAAGACTCCTCCATCCTTTAGCATCTGCTGCATCCCACATGGCGAAGAACAGCAGATAGAAGAGGCAACTGGCCCACACCCAACAAAAACACAGCCTTGAATCCTTAACACAGAGATCTCTGCCAAAAACAGCGGTTCTCTGCGGAGAGAGAAAAGGAGGGGATAAGAATGGAGAAGGAAAGGAGACTTGATTAGGAAACCTTAATAGGACTACCATGTCACATCGCATCTGTATCTGGGCCATGGTCCAAAGCATTACTGACACTGCACCAAAGTAACAAGGTAAAGGTGAGGATCAGACAGCTGCTGCACTAAGAGACTTCCCAGAACTTAGTTCTTCACTTACAGTTTGTGTGAATAACGTAATTAGACTTAAACTGATATTCTGTAAAAGAAACTACAGCTGAGAAAACCCATTTCTGCACAACTGAAACAAGGTGACCAAGAGGGCCAAATGCAGTGAGAAATGTTTTAGCAAAAACTCCACATAAAAGCCTTTGCCACTGGGAAAAGTGTGCTAAATAACGAACACTCCCTTTAAAACCATATAAAACAAACACAAACAGGATCATTTTCAAACAGGATTTTCAGGCACATTGGTTGAACTCAACAGTACCACACACTCAAACAATTACACAACTATTTTAAGTGTGTGCATGTAGATGGTTAATTTGGCCTCTCTGATTTCCCTCTTCCTGAGTTCAAACGCAGACCGGCTAGCTCCACTGCACACATGAAATGAACAGGGTGAATGGGCAGGTAGGGTGTGGCCTTGCAGTGAGGAACCTCGCCCTGCCATGCTTCACATTTCAAATGAAAACAGTTGGGATTCTAAAATATACAGATCACATCTTTTATCAAACCAGAAATGTATAAAAGGAACCATTGTTGAGAGGTTTTCTGGTTCTTCTTCGTGTTATGACTGTAACAGAGTTGGTTTTGGCTGGGAAATGTAGTTCATTTCTAAAGCAAACTGTGGGGTATAAAATCAACATAGTTAGATGAAACAGGTGAAAAAGCATAACATGGATTATGATTATTATCGTTTGTGACACATGGCCCAGCACTCGTAGCAGTTGTGGTAAAAGGAGCGATAACTAGATTTTAAAACTGACTCTGAGTGAGAAACAGCATTTTTTATTATTATTATTGGGTATCATTTCTTTCTTTGTTTCATTTTCTTTTTTCTTTCTTTCTTTTCTTTCTTTCTTTTTTCTTTCTTTCTTTCTTTCTTTCTTTTTCTTTCGTTCTTTTTTCTTTCTTTCTTTTCTTTCTTTCTAACTCTAGGACAAGACTATTTTTTTAGGAAAAATGATATGTTGATTTATGCTGGTTTATTGAAAAAGAATGGTTTATTTTCTTCTACTGTTTTAATTGCATTTGACCTTGTGTTTAGCAGCTTTTCTTCTGTGACATCATTCCATGTTAAAGCCCACCGCCCTCTTTAGCCAGAATACTGCACTTGCAACTTCAGAGTGCCGGTCCGGTCCCTGTTGGACTTAAAAATAGTCCAGAAAACATTCAGCTGACATGCTGGTGCTGCAATCTGCTTCCAGCATGTTTCCTGCATGTTTTAGATCATGAACACAGCTGATTTGTTTGATTTAGTGATGAACCGCTCCTGTAGACACTAATGAAGGCTGAGGAGACATTTCAGCAGTTAGATTAAGGCGTTAAAAAGACGAACGCACAGTGAGGAGATAAGTTTTGCTTTTGCTAACGGGACACTAGCGAGTGCTGAAAGCAAGACAAAACTGCCAAGTGTGCCTTTAAGTTTGTGCCAAATATAATTTCTTGTAATTATGAAATTTTCCTTGTGGACCAAAAGATCATCTGCCTTTTCTTTTTATTTTATGCTGCCATTTTTTATAAGTAATTTAACAAAACATACACTAAGTGAGGAACAAAAGCATTTAATACAACTAACTTGGAACACACATCCTAAAGAAAGTCACATAAATCTGGTGAAATTTTAGACTTTATAAAAGCACAAAGTAGAATAAAAATGTAAAAGCTGTATTCTGCAGGATATGCCTATAAACCAACAAACACAATGAAACCAAATAAATCCCAATGAGTGATTTCTTGTGGCCCACGATGTTGGTGGAGTATTTCTCAGCAGAAACTCTGCTTCCATTTAACTTGTTTGTTCTTACTTTTTTGTGGTTGGGAATTTTTTGAGCCACATCCTTTGGCAGCCACTGATGATGTTATTTGAGAATCACACTTGGAAATAAATCTCACTCATGAACCATTGAAATATTGTAAATAGAGGTTAAGACACAATTGGACAAATAAAAAAGGAGCCAATCAACTTCATCAAGTTTAAGAAAAAGAGAAATCACACATAATAATCGTTATTCAGATAAAAGGTAACTAACAAACTGGAAGCATACAGTTCCAAAAACTACATTTAGAGGATATTTTAGTCTCTATATTTTATTGAGCATTAACATAGCTGAATAAAAGAAAAATACTAAACTAACTATAGGACATGAGGAGATGTTTGAATAGAATGGTTATTATTGTAGAATTATTTTAATAACAACTTAATTTTCATTGCTTTTTTTCCTTGGTTTGGAAGTTAAAGGGTTAAAGTTCAATAATGATTGTGACAAGTGCGGTGAGGATGCTGAGCTTGTTGTTTATAACAAAAAACACTAAAAACAAATCGTAAAATACAAAAACAAAGTACTCGTAGTAAATCTGAGATATCAAATAATTAAATCACATCATGGTTATAACCTTTTCAGGACATATTTTTACAGTTGTAACTTGTTGTTGATTTAGCATCCAGGAGAGAGCAGAGCACGTCTCGGCTAGTAGAAGCTAGCCGTTAGCATTAGCAACCCCACAACACGATTCACTTTACATAATGGCGAGCCAGCCAGGAGACTGGATTGTTTTGGTTACCTCCCGGTAGCAAGGGCACGAGTAGTATGTTTTCTGGTTTGGAGACCAGACGGTTAACCTGTGGCACACTGAGGAAGCAGGCTGTGGACAGTGTCTTAACCCTTGCATTACATGGCCTTGACCTACGTTACACAGTCCAGAAAGCAAGAACAGAGCCACATTAATCTTCAATTTACTTGTATTGTGCAACAATTATTTGATCATTCCTAAAATAAATTTTAAATGTCTGTAGTGGACAGCAGAGCCAAGAGACAGTTTAACTACACATATTTAATTTGTCTCTTTCTACCTAAAAAACAATGTCTTATACTAATCTTCTTAGATTATAAATGCTGGGTTTCTTTTTTTTTTCCAGTGAGTGTTTGTGAACACCCTTTACATGTCTGATAGCTGTAAACCTTTTTTAACTGGATCTGTAAACTCTTGCTTAGACATTTAGTTTTTTTTTTTTCTATGGTAGCAAAGTCTTTTAGTTGGTGTACTATAGTTAGTCTGCATTACTCGACACACAGACTTATGACAGAACCAATTATTTGTTCCAAACCTGCAAAGTTTCACAGCAACGTTAGCATCAACTCAAGCTGAAGCCTGTGAATTGGCAGCAAAAAGAAAACCCATGCTAACAAAATTCTGGCTCCAAACTAACAACAGGACTGTTCAGGTGGAAATCTTCATTGTGTCTTTGTATTTATCTATTTATTCGTGCAATAAATATATTTCCCATTTTGACTTAAAATAGGACTTGCTCAGGTGTATTAATCAGAGCTGCATTCCACTTCTGCACCTGTGCAAACTGGTTATCTGTAGAACATTTGTAACACCACAACTTCCTTTAACTGGAATGCAGCCCTCCCAAATATGCATACCAAGCATGACCTTTCAAATCAAATAGTCTGATGTGAAATGGGTCTGTTTGTCCACATATAAATGGCCTGTCTGGGTGGCTTGCTGTGGTCACTGTGCAAGCATCAGTCGCTGCTTCTGAAGTGGCTTTTCTGTGGTATGTACAAGAAAGCTGCTCTGGGATTGGGATCCCGCTGGAGCGGGAGCAACTCTCACAGGAGTGGGTGGTTTTAAATAATCCTACACAGGGCTCTGTTGTATTTTGTACAGTTTTTCCTGGAAAGAAGACTTCTGCTAATCTAGAGTGGAAAAGGTTGTCTTGTTAAGCTTCTACCCTCAGACTGTTGATCATCATAAAAACATTTTCAAAAAGCATACTGTCTTTTTCTGCCTAAAGGTTTGATGCTAATGAGCAGACAATAAAGACCCTTAAAATTGTAAAAGTTGGACCTTAAAGGTCACGTTCAATTAGAAACCGTTTTTTACTTGTTAGTTTTGAAACATGATGGCTCACTCTGAGTTTAACATGCAGGGTAAATGTGAAAATAGTCTTCTACCCCTATTTCCTGCATTAGCGGCCGATAGAAAATAGACAAGACGGTCTCGGTTTAGAGGCCTGTCGATTGCAAGTCATGTTGTCAAGTTAACATTCCTGGACTCACCTATCGGGGAAAACTGTTATTGATTTAGCGTCCAGGAGAGAGCAGAGCACGTATCAGCTAGTAGAAGCTAACCGTTAGCATTAGCAACCCCAAACCATGGCAAAACTCCGTCGGGGTTATTTGTCTGTGGTAGAGTCGAGCATCAGAGCTTTTTTTCCTCACAACCGACTCAGAAGGCATCCATTTATAATCGAGACCACAGCAAATTGTTGAAAAAACAAGTGAACTTGGTCTTTGAGTGTGTCTGTTGCAATTAGACTGAAGTTTGACGAGTTCATTTGAAAAAACAAATTTTTATACATTTTTAAAAATAAAGTTTTGCGATTTTGATCAAAAATGTCTTTTAACTAACTATTGCAGTCAAGATGTTGTAACATAATTCTATTTTGCAACAATTTGGACTGGATCTTGGCACAAAAACATAGAGCAGACATGCTGTAACAGTGAGTCAATATTCTTCAATTACTAATTCATGGAACAACTTTGCATAGTGGAAAATGTGGCCCTGTGATGACAAAATAATCACAGCATGTCAATATTAGGAAGGAGGAATCATTCTGCTGAAAGCATAAAGACCATAAATGTACCCCATCGTTTTTTTTTTAACTCTTACACACTGAAGGGGTGATTTCCACTGCTGTCTAGGTTTACATGAGGATTAAAGGTCGTCTGTCAAGTCAGAATCCAGTGTGAAGTCCCCAATAATAAACTGAAGTAATTAACATCTCACTCCTAAGTCTATCCTCTTTCATTTTCTGTCATCTGAAGCCGCCTCTCCACAGGAGTGAAGACCTTAACAAATGGCTTTAATAGGCAGACCTTCATAATGTAAAACCATAGTCTTATGGGACAGCTCACAGCTTCGACCACAGAGCAAATATGAGTAATTTGTATACACGTCTGCAGGGATCCATAACAACCGCAATGGGAGAAATTACTTGATATAATTACCTGAAAAAAAGACTGTCAGTAAAACACTTGAGGCTATGTCATGAAAAGAAAAGAACAGAGAGGCACACAGAGTAAGATAGAGAGCAAAAGAGACCAAGAAATGATTTGATCCATCCCTGTGGTGGCTCCAGAGCGCTATGCTGAATCTATGAGGCAAACAAAAAAGGCTCTTCAAACGCACCCTGGAAATTTACTCACACGGAAAATTAAGCAGAGACGACGCTCTGTCCCCCTAAAGACTTTAAGATATATGGCTGCTTTTTTAATTATCATGGGTCAACTCTAAATTGAGCTGTGTTCATATCCCAGTGATTCCAGTGTAAATCTTTCTCTGTGTGTGATGATTCTTTCAACAGCCCACTTCCATGTGTGACCTGCTTTGTTTTTTTTTACTTCTTTTGCACACACTGTGTGTGCATACATGCAGTTTGCATGTGCATGCTTGTGCACATACGTGTGCGTCTGCAGTGGGTGATATATGACTTGCAATAGGATTGCGAGAGGCTTGTCGACAGCTGCTGGCTGCCATTCACACCTGAGAGGACCCATGTCCTGATGAGAATTAATGTACTCTGACATCCTCTGGGACTTTGGCAGCCCCCAGAGGGACTAATGAAGAAATACAACCTTGCCAAGAGAGAGGGGGGCATTTTAAAGGGCTCCCTCAGGCCCCAGGAGAGGGCACAAAGAGAGGGCATGGATAGTTAGAGGAGACGGGGAACAAGGGTATTTAGAGTCAAAGCAGAAACAATGAAATTCTTCTCAAACTTGCATGCTATTTGTTGTTTGTTCCCGCTGCACAGTAACGCTTCGACCCTCATCAATACGTTGATGTGAGTTGTTAATTAAGCATGTACACAGCGTCACCAAAATAGGTTGGGGAAATCCTGCTCATTACAAACCCAATGATCAATCATTTTTATTGGTATATTTAGAACTCTAATGAACCAATCGAATGTATGTTATGTTTTCCAACCCTTGAGCAGGTCTATATGGGTCCTGGAGGTCTGGAGGGTTAGAGGACTAATCTCTTTGGGTCATTTGTGCCTATAGGAGAAGGTCATATCTGTCTGATGGAAGAAAAAAAAGAAATTCTGCACCTGGGATTACTGGTCATTATGCAAAATCTATTTGGATCCCAATTAAAATACCTTCCTTTAAATTCAAGACGACTTCTTAATCTCTAAATGGACAGATGGTAAAGAGCATGATGGTATGTTTGCCCACACACGCCTGGCCAGCTGTCCATGAATCACAAAGTTGTGGCAGGGTGGTTAAAAAAGATGTTCCAGTTTTTTAACCTCAACCCTTGTCCTGTTTAGATTTCTTCTTTGCCTTTTCACTAAATGCGTCTCCAAAAAACAAAAAGCACCATTTCAAGTACTCTGTCAGTGAACTGGGACACGTTCTCAAGTTCCAAGAAGGGAATGTGAAATTAAACTTGATATAATTCTGACCACCAGGAAGAGAAATGCAAAAAATAGATTGAAACAATTGAGAAAATAATGAAAAGTGGCACATGAATAGAGTTGCTGGTATGAAACTTGGGATTGGCTAAAATATAGAGGTGCATGGTACGATATGAGGGCAGCCAAACTGGGATGTGTGTTCTGGATCCCCTCAGAGTTGGCTGGTCAGCCAAAAACCTCTAGGAAAGCTTGGGAAGAGTTGACCCAGACAGAAACCCAGGAACAAAACCATGTGACGTCAACACAACCAACATCTATCATTAGTGCAGCTACAGAATTTACCCTCAGAATGTTCTGTTCTTTGAATTAAAGCAGGAAAAATCGCTTTGACAGTTAGCCTCTAAAAAATATAACAATACCAATCTTGTTCGGGAAACAAAACAGCTAAATTGAACAAATTAAAACAACTTTTTTTGGACATTTGCTTAGTAGTCTTACTGTAACCTTGTTGGGAGGAAATCCCAGTCTGAATTCAGCTCTGCCACTAATCCCTGTAAATTACAGAGTAACTGAATACACGGAAAGTCTCTTCAGCCTCTCAGGTCATCCCGTTCATTCATATGTACATCTATATTTATTGTGTCTATCCAGAAACATTATGTTCAGATTTACTGCTACAGCAAGCAAAAAAAGAATACATATATATTAATTTTTTGCTTGCTGCAGCAGTAAATCTGAACATGCTTCTAGATAGACACAAAATGTAATTTTACACACACACACACACACACACACACACACACACACACACACACACACACACACACACAGATATATATATATATATATATATATATATATATATATATATATATATATATATATACTACTAGCTCAGTTTGAGTTGCTTACAAGTTAAATATATGTTTAATTATACATCAGGTAAAATTAGATTTTGTGTTTTTCATTTTTTGAGAGTATTTTCTCCCTGTCCAAATAAAACTATTTTTATTACTATTACGTGTATTCTGATGTGAAAAACGCTTTTCCAATCATACGCAAACATTAATGAGAAACACACAGGGACTGAACAGGATACATGGAGCTTCTATTTACTTACTTCATGTAACCCAAACCCAAAACCTTAACATTATTACATTTATAAAGAGTATTTTTCACTTTTAGTTGTTTTGTTTCTAGAGAAAATAGTGAAAAGAAACCTAATAAATGTGTGACACAGATGTCTTTTTGCATGCTCTTTATGATATTAGTGTATTTAGTTAGATTTTATTGTTGAGGTACAAATCACATTTTTTTAAATTTCAAAATAAAGGTTTTTTTTTAGCTCATTTGTGCTATTATGTCAAATTTTCAAGTCATGAAATTTCACAAAATTTGTGTTTAAAGTAATGCAAAATTCACTTTGACTGCAGATTCTCTCCATTGCTTACATGTTTGCAGGGTTTCTCCAAATGGTTCCAAATGTGCAAATTGAAGATTATTTTGGGGAGATTTCAGCAATTTAAACAAATCTTTTTATTTTGGTTTTGGATGTTTTTTAACAGTAAGAAATTGTCACATTTTATTTGAACCATGACCACAAGTTAGTGTAGAAAAACACTAACGCAGAATGGTCAATCAAAAACCAAAAACAACTTTATAAATGTTGCACACTCATGTATTCCATGCATGGATATTTCTCTGCTAATTGTGATTTATGAACTGGTTTCTGCATGGATTTAGAGCATGAGGACATTATTATTGGACTTTCTTGAACTCGGTTCTTTCTGCTACACTCTGCTCGAGCTTTGGCCATAATTGGTTTAAGTGCAGGTTTATGGAATAGTCAATTATCCTCCAGACACCAGTTTGATGTCTTTATTTTGCAGCCACAGGTCAGATAAACTCTGACCCCACATCTTCACATGATTAATGATTATAGTGAGATTAGACCCTTGGCCTCACTAAGAGGTGCAGTTCCCTCATTGGTCACAATGGCCACATATGATGTCCACTGGTACCTGTAAGCTTCTCTTTAAATGTCTTGTAATGATATTTATGTGAAGCATGTTTAACAGTGTATAGTGTGTTTTTACATACCTCTGGGCTACAGACAGTTCTCTGAACATGTGCCAGCTGCATTAAAGCGTCTGCAAATCATGTTAATTTTGCAAAAAAGTGAGCCAGGAAAAGAAAAATACAGTGTTAAGTCTTTCTAATATCAGCTGGTGCACCTGTCGTGTTTTATTATTGTCTACACCTTTACAAAAAGGTGTTGCATCAGTAGATGCATCACCCCTGATAACGTTAAGGTAAGTTATTTTTTTAAAGGAGCAAGACACGTGGAATACGATTCTTTGGAGGGCTGCTTGCAGTCGTAAGCGCGGGCGCTGGAGAGTTATGGCTCGAGCAAGCCCGTAGTTTATGTGCACTCTGGGTAAAATGCAGAGCACTTTGAGAACATTTATCATAAAACACAGGAAAGGGACCTCAATGCAAAATGGCTGCCTTTGCTCTGCCTCAGTATCTGCAATCTGATATTAACGCTACAGATAAATAATGTATAAATAATGTATGACCACGCTGTTGATGACATTTCAGAGTGCTTTTATGTCTTGTCCTGACAATTAAAATACTAAATGAGGTCTTTGTTTTCCTCTTTTTTATTTGTCCATTATTGTATTTAATAAAGATGTTTCTGTTACTGTTAATTTTATCAAAGAGCGTTTATTGGATTTGTAATAAACAGAACCGTTCCAAAGCATTCTGGTAAAGAATGTAACTCAAGTGAGTTTAGCAGACAAAGTAGTTTAAATTATACCGGTGTGTAACTGATGTAGGGAGGTTTACTCCTAACTCTCCCCTGACAGTTTCCTCTAACCTGGAAATAGCTCCTAATTTGATAAATTGTTAAAACAGTTTGATCAACCCCCTGATGTACAGACGGTTTATCTCCGTTGGAAACCACAAAAGCAGTTGTTTCCCATTTTCAGCAACCTCAACCTCTTCATAAATCAACTAAATGTCAGAACACTGGAAGGAAACCTTAGTCCCCCTTATTTTATTTTTTTCTTTCTGTCTTTTGTGTATTTTCCCAAAGACATAAATAAAACCCACATCGACTCCCTCCAAAGGACACAGGCGGTGGGGACTCCACGCACATTGGCAGCATTTAGCAGGTGACAAATGGAGTTTCTCAGGCTGAACCAGCCCAGAAGGCTCACTCAGATGGGTTGATGAATGTAGAAGTGAGGCCGGACAGGCAGGTTTATTTTTATTACGTCTGTCAGTGCACCTTTGCGGAGTCTCCAAACCAAACCCACATACACACCATGTGTTACTCTAGGAGAGGTGTAGTCTTGAATCACAATCAGTGGTGTCTAGAAATGCTCCTACAATAGCGTTGGTATCCCAACATCTTGAAAATAACCCTGTGTGATATCCGAACAGTAAAAGTGAGACCAAGGTGCGGACACCTGGTGACACCGCTACTAATTGAATATAAAAACAAGACAATGAAGGGCAAACTTACAAGAAGTGTTGAAACACCCACCATCAATTCACTGCATCCCTATTCCCAACGAGAAAACACATGATGGCAGTGAAAAACACAGTTTCTGTATTTGGCTGCACATGGAGTACTTTATCTACTTGACAGAGGATGTGAAATCCCAGAAAAGGTGCGCGGAGAAATGGAAGAATATTCTTTTTAAGAGAATGATTCATGGCCTCCTGGCTGTGCAACTCATGAGTCAACAATGTACTGTTGGTGTCTTTGGGGGTGTGTTCGGGGAGGGTGTGTATCAATAGGTAATAAATCTCCAAGCATTCCCAGGATGAGGACAGCCTCACAGGTGTCTGACTGTAAACACAGCAGCTTCAGCAGCACACACAGGTCATGGAGATACCGTGACTCTGTGCATCAAAAGGTCAGTTTAGAACACAACCGAGGGCTGAATACGATCACCTCGGGGTACAAATGATAAGGAAAAAGTCATTTATTCATGCAGGACAGTTTGAGATGATATTTTACAATAAATGGTTGACTAAAGAAGCAATGGCAAGATAAGATTTAACATAAATGTGGAGTTCATAGCAAAATGATTTATATTTCTGGAGAAATGACATGATATGAAAAAGGTAAAAATTAAATTAAAATAAATGCAGAATACTTAATTCTGTTGAAATATCAAATGAAGTAATACTCCAAAACAAGTCATTTTACTTACAAAGTAAAAAGTTTTTCTTCGTCCAGAGGGTTGCTATGGTCTTTGTTGTCTTAATTCTCATGCAAGATGTTTTTATTATACACCTGGAGGTGTGGATTGCTGTGAAACTGTCTGAAAATTAGATTTAGCTCAGCACTGTAACACTCCAACTAAGAAAGTGTCATAAGCTTCCAGTGTTTTGAGGTATGTGTGTATTATAGACTCTTATTGTGAAGGATTAAAACAAGTTCTTTGACTTCCACTGTGGATGCTGCTATGGAAGTAGCCCAAAGACTGCACCTGATATTGATATAAGTTTATAGTTGTTTAGTTTATACCATGAATTCTCACTCAGAGTAATCATGTAATGTTATAATAAAAATATACAGCCGGCTTCTGGAGCACAATGAGAATTTTTCCCTCTGGCTTTTTATTAAACAGCTTATTTTTTACATTTTTCTGAAAATAAAACTTTTATTGCTTTCAAATTTCTTTCTTTGCAAACATATTTTTCTTTCTTCTATCTCCTTTTTCTGTATCTTTTTTGTTTGATCATTGAATTTAGGACAGAAAAGGGATCAAATGATGCATTAAATAAATGTATGTGTGCTCTGAAACTGCAGCAGAAAGATAAAATTGATAAATTGACACCATCATCGTAATACTCATACCTTTTGATAAATGTTAGGTTTTATTGGAGCTATATGAGAAGAAGCCCTATTGAAGTTGCTTAGTGATACCTTTGTCGTGACATTTAGAAAGAACAAGTCCTTGTTTTGGCACCTGTTTTGCCATTTTTAACGGGACACTTTGCAACTTTTTAATATTTTTAAATTATTTTCTTGAGCCAGTATGTGCTAAAATGACCCTACAGGGTTAATGAACGGCCACCCAGCCCCTGTCGCCCCCTGTGGCCAGAATATTCCACTTGGAACTTCACAGTTGCCGGTTCAGTCTGTTGGGACTTAGAAAAATTTGAGCTTGACCTACCTAGATCTGCAGTCTGCTTCTAGCAGGTTTCCTGCATGTTTTAGATCAGGGGTAGGCAATCCTGGTCCTCGGGTGCCACCATCCAGCATGTTTTCATTGCAACCCTCCTGATAGTGGTTGAATCACCTGTTCAGCAGCTCATCATGCTCTGCAGAAGCCTGTTAATCACCTGCTGATTAAAATCAGGTGTGTTGGAACAGGGAAACGGCTAAAACATGCAGGATAGTGGCAATTGAGGACCAGGACTGCCTACCCCTGTTTTAGATCATGAACACAGCTGATTTGTTTAATTTAGTGATGAACCGCTCCCGTAGAAACTATAGAAGACTGGGGAGACATTTCAGCAGTTAGATTAAGGCGTTAAAAAGACAAACACGCAGCCAGGAGATATAAGTTTTGCTTTCGGTTTCGCCAATGAACACTAGGGGGTGCTAAAACCAAGTCAAAACTGACTAGTGTCCCTTTAAAAAAATCTCTATGACTATGTAATTTTACCAGAGATAGAAAAACACATGAAATCATTATTCTTTCTTTTCAGTATTTCTATTTAATAAAAATATCAACACTTAATCGTAAATGCACCCTAAAGCTGGGCGTACACTGTGTGACCTTTTCACTTTTTTGAGCCGATTTTCCCCTTGTGCAAGAATCTACAAGATCGGGGCGAGTTTTGCACTGAGCGTTGCGTAGTATACGTGGGGTTACGAGAGGCGATTAACACCACGTGACCAGCTACCGATCAGCAATCGTACGCTCGCACGAATTTATAGCGTGTTTGATATTTTGCTCGTCCCTCGTGGGGCTATCGCACTGTTGAAGCAGCGCTGCAACCCAAAAAGTACCAGAACTGCTGACGACGCATGCGTCAACACGCCTCGCCAGCTATTTTTGTATCAATGCATGTCGTTTATTTTTATTTTTACACTTTTCTCCGCACATAATGACAAGGATTGTTAATGCGTGTTTGTCGTGTTTATGTCAAATTAAACTGATCCTAAAACATTGTTTTACTTTCTTTCTTTCGTCTTTATCCTCCACCCCCCATAAACCCCTCAAGTCCTCGTACGGCAAGCCCGAAGGACAACAGACATCAATAACGACACAATAGCCCCAGGTCATCCGGGTTTTGGACATAAAGGTCCGACGTGTTGCTACCAGACGTACAGTGTGAGAACCTGACTCGTGAAATTAGCTCGCTCTGCGAGGAAGTCATACAGTTTGAGCTGAAGCTGAACGCTACGTCGCACAGTGTACACCCGGCTTAAATTGATTACGGATTACCTTTTTTTTGTGAAACGAGAGTTGTGGGTGCAGATGTTAAGTATCAGAAGTAGCAATTCCATTTTATTTATTTTGACATAACATTTCTTTCTTTAGTGCATCGTGTGACCCGTTATTCAGAAGGTTTCTGTCTCCAGTTCACCTGGAGTTCAAATGGAGACTAAGGAACTCACCTCATCCCCGTCTATAAGGTGTCTTTTAAGTAGCAGCCAGGGAGGAATCCTTTCAATTAGAGTGATTTATGAGAAGCCTTCTTGAGCTTATTACGCATGGGCTAAAACTGGGAGTTTTCTGCACTGTTCAGAGGATCATTTATGTGTTGATAACATGAAGAAAAATTGGAAGCATTGGAACAGCATCAAATTTAATCGTGGCCATCATCAATCTACAATAACTTATGCTCCATTAGTTTTAATGAAGTCTGTCTACCCAACAATTTTCTCCTCGTTTTCAGTTGTACGACACAAACAACAAAAAAAAGTGACCAAAAATCTTTTTAACAGTCTAAAGCCTTTCTGTAATAAAAAGGTGGCCATTATAAAGCCCTCTTCTCTTCTTTTAGATTTGCAAATAATGCAGATTTTTGCAGTTTCACACACTACCTGCCTTCTCCAACAATAGTCTAATGGCAGCCCTAATAATGTGTTATCTTACAATGTGTCTGCAGTGGAACGTAAGCTTTTAAATTTCAAACAATTATGCCGGTCTCATTATGCAGTTCAGCAGACATTTAACTGTAATATTCCAACTTTGTAAAGATGAAAATATACAGCTTTAGCATAGTTAAAAGGTATAAACACATGTTATTTTTCCCTTGTCTAACACAAAATAGAGCTGTGGAAAAGTTTGACTCAAACTGTAATTTCAAAAGTCAGCATAAAAGTAGATTAAACACAATGAGTTTCACAAAGTGAAGAGGAGACTCAGCATTAGAACTCATCTCTATTGGGCAATATGTAACGTGATTATGAATGAATGCTATTTTACATCATTATACAACAGATATGTTTGTTTACCTTTAAACGTGTGTAATTATAGGGATAATTCTAATTTTCACAAAATTTAAAAAAAGGAAATTGTTATTTTAATAAGTATGAACAATTTCTGACTGAAGGCCTGATTTTAATTTATAAAACTGGAGGAAAGTCATGGACCTGCTATCATGCATCTACAAAACTGTTGAAACTGAGATATGTTCAATGAAAATGTGTCTTATTGACATCATTTAATATATATATATATACATTGCATATAACCCAGGCCTACATTATTTTAAGGAGGGCATAGGCTACACCATTGATATATATATATATATATATATATATATATATATATATATATATATATATATATATATATATATATATATATATATATATATATATATATATATTTATAAATATATATATATATATATATATGTTGCAATTCAAGTGCAAATAAACATATAATCCCTGGTAAACAGAAGAAATAGAATGACAGTAAGGAGTGTAAAGACAGCATTTGCATGAAATGGTATAATTTCTGAGATTGCAATTGTTTTGAGATTACAATAAATCACTTTGAATAATCATTAGATAATAATAATAATCACACACTGCCATTGATGGTAAGCTACATTGTAGCCACAGCCGCCCTGGGGTGGTCTGACAGATGCGAGGCTGCCATTTTTTGCCATCAGCCCCTCTGACCACCACCAACACAGGCATGTTGGGTGAAGTGTCTTGCCCAAGGACACAACAGCAGAATACACCTGGCAGGAGCTGGAATCAAACCGCAATCCTCCAATCACGAGGCAACCCGCTCTACCTCCTGAGCTACTGCTGCCCCATCGATCATTACTTATATATCATTTTCCAAACTGAGGCTATTCAGAGATCTACTACAGGTAGGAAATTCATTCTTAAAACATTTCTACATTGACCAAATGCTCTGAATGACTATCCAAACCCTATCCTGTTGTTCATTCACTCCATAAACTCTGGCTTAGTTCCTGTTTACAAACCCATTTCCACACCAGCCTTTGAAGGTACTTTAAGATAGCCCTTATCACTCCGATTTCAATTTTTTAACCATTTTCCGTGGAGGTGGCTATATCAAAATATTTTGTGCCCCAGGTAATTATAAGTTCTAGTCCAGCTCTGCTGATGAAATGTGCTCATGTTTATGCACAAGAAGGGATATTACACTTTCAAACAGTCACAGCACCCTATCACAGTCTCAGTATGTAATTATAAACGGATTAGACTGCATTCAAAGGACAAATGTGAAAACTTTTTTTTTTGTTTTACTATACCCTATTCCAAGTAAGACTGCCACGTGAATGTTTGTCCTCATCTTATCACTGGTTATTTCAATTTGCAAATAAACAGAAAAGTGTGTAAAGGTGGGAAAAAAGCCCTGAAATGGTGAAACAACACTTTGTGTTTCTAATCCATGGAGCTTCAAAGTGTTAAAGTCATAATGGGCTGCAGGCAATGAGAGCAAAAAAAAAAAGCTGAGTGAATTAATCAGTCTGGCAAAGAGAGAGGAACCCTGCATTGACCCTGTATGGTTTCCAGTGGTTCCCCCACCTTTCTGCCAGCTACATAATCACCAGAATCACTAATTAAGACATACCAGAACAGATTGTCTTTTGTTACCGACATCAGAAAAAACACCTAACTAAAAGTGGAAATGGAAAATATCCTCTGTTTTCAAAGGATTGAATTTTTTTTTTATTTAATCATTGAATGAAGATGGTCTGTTTTAGTGACAAGCTTGAGGTGAAATACAAATATCAATAAACCATTTTTTATATCAATATTTCACATGCCTAGTTGGCTAATTCATCCAATATTTTCCAACTTCTGTGTAGTTTGACTTTTGTGGAAATTTGCTATAGATTTACTTTACACCTGACACTTTTTTCTTCTAAACAAGAAGATGTACTGCTACAAAATATTTTAAGGCTTGAAGTGTGGGCGTCATTGCCACTGAGGAAGCTTTCTAGAGAAGGTGGAGGTTGGAAGAGCAGACCCTCGTCATCCGTCCAATATGGAATAGTCACACCAGAGACAGAAACAATAACGGCACCTCCTCAGAAATGGTGCCCCGTGCACCCAAATGCAGAAAAATGACAGGAGGTGACGTTCCCTGCTGCATTACTTTTGAGTTACGGAGATGATTTGCAATTCAAAGAGTCTGAGGAGTGCTGACCACAACACTAACGCCTCCGCAGGCCCACTGAGGCAAATAAGACCGGGAGCAATTTGCAGCTCCTTTTGCTTGGAAACACTTTTAGGCTAACTCATGTAAAATAAAAATATGATAAATACCCTAACTAATGAGGCCAAATTTTGTTTTCTGAACTAAAAATAAAGGTGGGGTAGAGAGTTCATTTAATGTCAAGGATACGTTTTCCTGGTGAGACAATGTTGGCCTTGAAAATGTTGCAAAGTGGTGAACATCTTCCACGTATAAATTAATGTTTTGCATATCTGCTTAACTGGAGGAATCACAAGTCAAGTTCTCTTATTATATTTTAATCTTTTTAACAGCTCAAAAGGTGAACTGGTGATCAGACATTTCTGCAAAAAAATGCATAAATAAAAATGAAAGAATAAAGGTAAACCTTTATCTGTTATTTTTATTTGCTCAGGCCATAGAAAAGTAGGGTTATGTTGCTTTTCTTTTTCTTTTTTCTTTTTTTCCCATGTCCTGTTTGGCTGTATAGCAAACAGAATTGATGTCTGAGTGCCAAAAACAAGCCTTACAGTTTTATTCTCACAGGTGGATCGTTATAGATTCAGCTATAACACCCTGCCTGATATCAGAACTTTATTAGAAATGTTTTCGGTTGGTTAAAATTTCAACGGACACGGAAGAGAAAGGGGGGAAAGAGAAGGAGGGGGGGAGTTCACAAAAATAAACAATAAAGGATGCAAAAGAATCCGCTTCTAGACCTGCAGAAAGAGAAAAAGAGAAAAAAAAATACAACAGAACCAAAACATCACTGCACCAACAACATGAGGATGTATAACACTAGCAATTTTTACTGAAAAGCACACGGTAATACATCCTAGTGCATATAGTGCCAACCACAGCCTTAGGTTATGTGTTAAAAACACCCAAGCCCATACTTGAGAGCACCATGTGAGCACCTGTGTTGTGTACACGCGTTTGTGTATGTAAGGTTTCTCTTGAGGAATGTCCAATAGTGAGTGTGAGAGGCCACAGACCTGCCCCCAAAGACCCAAGGAGGATGGAGGAGATCAAAGCCCTGAGATCCCAAGGTCTCCCCAGAGAGATCGCCATTGGAGCAGCCCCAACCCCCCTCCCGATGGGCCCAGAGGCTCTCCCGGGGGGTCCAACCAGCAGCCGTGCCAGAGGCCCAGGAGATGACAACGGCAAGCCCCCAGCCCAGCCTGAAGCCACCCACCCGAAGGTAGACTGAGCTCGGAACTCAGCAGGCCGTGATCCAAGGGCGCCCAACCCTGAAAGAGATCCGCCAGAGCCCAGGGTCCAGGCCCCTACAAGCAGCCACCAGGAGCTAGCTGACAGCAGCAGGAACTGAGGTAGGGGGAGGGTAGGTCAAGATGTTATAGCATCACAAGATGTCCCAGGAGAGGGGAGGAGTCCAAAACTCTACCTGACACATAAGCAGTCACACACAAACACAGTCACACACTCCCACCCTCTTATTCACTCAAAAACAAATTTGACCTAGACACACAAGAATGCACGTAATACACCCACTCACACTCCCCATACACACCCTACACACTCTGGTCTGATACAGCTGTACACTGGGCACAACCACTACCGGACTCAGAGATGGTCCTTTTCTAACTGGGGTGATGATGAACCGGCAACCCCGCCCAGCGCAGAGCAAAGTGACCCACCACCCCAGACCCCGACCAGACAGCCAGCTCCCACTCCTAGTCTCCATCCCCGGGCAGCGACCCGAGAACAGTAGTGTGGGAAGACCCCTAGTCTCCCTCCGCCTGCTCTAATGTGGTGTTGATGCATGTTGTTAGAGTGCATTTTGCGGTTGGGGGGATGGGGCAGCGCAGACATCACCTGGCCTACACCATCTGGTGTCAGCACACAACCCCAATCTCCCCCCCTCCCCCCCCAGAACCGTCGGTGTCTAGGTGCAGCTTAAAATTTGAAGTGGGCACCGGCACCCGAGGAGAGGCTGAGTGATCCCCCTCTTCAGGTGCCGTTGAGTGTGTGTGTCCCCTCCAAGGCCCTAAGTCTGAATCTGCATGAAATGTCATTGATGGAAGTGTTTAATTTGCAAATTAAAATTGGGGCGCCGGCCGCCACGGGACTGCGGAGATGGGAATCATACCCGCACCCACAGAACTAGCCCTTACCCCAAGGCCCTATGTGTATGTGTGTGTGGTGATGTGATGGAGCAGGAGGAGGGAAATGTCTGAGGATGGGGAGGAAAGACTGGGGGGCCTAAGCCCTCCCAGGGAGCCAGCTCCCCCGCTGACCCCAATAAGCACCCCCGTTCCCAGACACCACCCGGGGCAAGGAGTCCCCAGCCCATCTGGTCAGGACCCATCGCAGCAGCGTCAGAGAGCCCCACGGAGCCCAAGGTCACCAATTCAGCCCCGCCCCAGCAGAATATCTACTCCCACCCTCTCATTTGATCAACATCCAGACTACACAAGACATTAGACACCCAGGCAGAGTTGAGTCCTCCCCCTCCCGGAGATCCCCCTCCCCCACGATGGAATAGAAGTGTTCCTGCCATTTGAGGAGGTACCAAGGTCCACCTGAGGCCCCTGAGTTAGGGCCAGGCTCTGCCGCATGCACCTGCCCATGCCCCCGGCAGCATGCAAGCAAGGACCCAGTCTCCCCAGGCCCAGCCCAGACCCCCGACCAGGGATGAACGCCCCCAGACCCCAGGCCACCGGGTCCTCACCCAGACCCACCCAAGAGTGATATGGCTATCAGGCACTGGCCTGTGACCCCCGTTAAGACCTCCCAAGGCCCCACACACGGCCACCAGAAGGACACCCCCCAAGGTCACCCAAGCACCCCCAGAACGGGGCGGCAGCCTCCCAGCGCCAGACCCCCCAATGAACCCACTTGTTATGTTGCTTTTCCATGCAGTCATAACCTTAAACTAAAACAAGCCCCATGGGGTCCAGAAGGCATGCTCTTTTGAGCGCTTAGACCGATAGTCATTAGATATCTAGCCTTCCCAAGGCACCGTGACCACTGAGTGGCACCACTCACTCCCGAATGGTTCAGTGATTCCTAGTGATAGCATCAGGTCAACTTCCTCCTTCAGTGGAATCAACAGACGCTCAGGTATCCTGTAACTCGTTTTTCTCACAGAAGCTTCATTTTTTTAACACAATATCATGTTCCACAATGTCTGTTTTATCAGGATCTTCCCTGAAAACATCTGAATGGCACAGATTTCTCACCTGAGCCTGCTTTTCTTCAGATAGATGATTAAGATCCAGGTCCTGAGGAGTGGGTTTTTGGCAGATACTGATCGCCAACTTCCTCCTCTTCCAAAATCTCCTGGATCAGAAAAACATTTGGTTCTAGTCTCTCCACCCATTCTTTAAGCAGGTTGACATGCAGTACCCTGCTGGAGCAGGGCTGATTTGGAATGGCAATCTTGTAGGTTGTTTGTCTAAGTTTCTTCTTGCTTCAAGGCGGGTTACGTGTCTTGCCCAAGGACAAGGAAACAGCAGCATTCTCTGGCTGGAGCCGGGATCGATCCTACAACCCTCTGATAAATTGGACAACCCGCTCTACCTCCTGAGCTACTGCTGTCCATAAACAAATAAACCACAAAAGTGTAGATAATGATCACGTCTAGCAACTTAACATTTATTACAATCTAGCAAAAAATATTTATTCAGTATCACTGTGATTTTGTTTGACTTGAGCAATAACGGTGCGTTGGACCAAAGTCAACCTGTGTTCACATTCCACTCACTATCTGGCATTCACTTTATATTTGAGGCTAAACATGTGAAGAGCCTCTGAAACGTGGTGGAATTCAATTAAAACCTATGTTCTGCCTCACTAAACTGGAGGATTTCCAAGAGTGCATTCTACTCACCATAAACACTCCAGGAATCTTTAAACATTAAATATAAAGAGGTGCTGCCAAGCCTTTTGGATTTATCGCAGAGCGTGTGTTTTGAAGTGTACAGAAAATAACAAGCTGTTTTGCATTTGAAAGAAATGAGACACTGAAATGTTCGGATTTATAGTTTTAGAACTGAAATGTTTTGTTTTTGTTTTTTATCTGGATATTTCTCGCTGCCTTCAGAAAAGCAGAACATGTTAAAGAGCTAACAGAGTAGGTGGATGAAAATGTATTGGAGTAAATAATACAAAGATTAGAATGCATACACACACACATGCGCACACACATACCTAAGCATAAAACAGTTTGATTTTATTTACAATGATAAATTGTAATATGTAAACTGAATCATTAGATTGCAGCAGAATATTTTCTAATAAAAAAATCATTGCCATCGAAGAAAATCCTGCTGTTGCTCTAGATCTGTGGTTCTAGGACTCTTAAGGTGGATTGTCTAAAGTTCTAGTGCTGGGCAATATGGCCTAAAATCTATATCACGGTATATTGAGGAGTTTACCTTGATAGCGATAAATGGACGATAACTATACGTGTATGTGCAAAAACAAAAGTTGTCCACTAGATGGGGCTGTTACGTGTATTACATTGAGTCGCGTTGTCATGCAACTCGAGGTGATACAGCTTCTTAAAGGGACATGAACGTCACCGACCTACACACGTCGTTTCATTTTTTTTATTACTGAATTTATTGACATGGGAAAAATTATATCGGTTAGAGTCAGAAATTTCGATAACGATAAATTTTTGATTTATCGCCCAGCCCTAGTAAAGTACAACAGCTTGAAAACCACAAAAAAATTCAGTTTTAGAGCAAAAAAATTTAGCAGAACATGTTCATTATATACTTAAATTACATTTTAAGCAAATTTATGAGTACTCTGTAATATTTTATTCAATTGAGCCTTTTCACTGTTGACAATAGGGATGGGACGAAATATCGTTTGGCGAAATTTCGCGATATAAAACGTGACAAAATGCATCGAGTCAAAAAAAATGGATCGCGAAATAAAGACTAAATGGCACTGCTGCATGATTTGTGTATGGCGGACATACAGTCTAAAGCCTTTTTTATAAAACAATGCCGCTAATTTGTGCAACGCCTGAGGCATCTGGGAGCCTAAGAGCTCAGACCGTGGCGGTAATGTTGCGCAATCATGTCCGTTTTATAAAAGATTACGTGATGGTGGCATAAAGGAGGTATGGGGGCGGTCTCCGCGCTGTCACGGACTTCCGTGTATCTTGGACATAACTTGCTTTTTATTGCGATCAAAGCCGCGCTCGTTGAGTTTTTTTTCCACATTTCTCTACAGGTGTGTGTCCTCCACCATCACTGTGAACAGTCAGATGATCTGAGCTGCAGATCTAACGGAGAGACGCTCCCGGAGCGCCGCATCGCTCCAGTTTATCATCTCAGCTGGTTTGAAAACGAAACTTGTGGCCGTGTTTAGTTTCATTTTCATTTTGTAGTTCCCGGCCGGAGCTCGGCATTAATTTGACACCTCCCTCAGTTAATGTGCATTTATAAGACCGGCGAAGCCGCAATATTACAGCAATATTACAGTAATAATACAGCAATATTACTATCAAGCGTGGCGACACGAATGCCGCAAAATTCGGTAATATTACGCTGATTTGCCAGCATGGTGTGTCTTATAAAAAGGGCTTATGGTGGCAGGCTGACAGCACTATCTGCTGATTAAGCAGGTAAAACTAAATGAAAAAAAAAAAATCCGGGGAACGGTGCAGTGCGTCGTGACGTCATCACGTAAAGTCACAGCGCCTGTTGCAACAACACTGCAGGCAGGAGACATTGTTTCTGCTCAAAGATCACTGATTACACCAGAACATGATGATATGTTAGTTTTTTTGAAGAAGAACCAGTCCTGAGATAACTTAACCTAGGGTTAGAGCAGCACTAAGGGAGTGTTCTTGTTTGTGTTTGGCCTGTTAGGCCTTGTTTCCCTGTGTGCAACGGAAACAAAAATAAACAAGTTGTTATTATACAGTAATATTTTTTCCTTTTTTTTTCTTTTTTGATATCGTATCGTGACATATCGTTTCGTGACTATGACATATCGAGGTGCATCGTATCGTTAGTTTAAGTGTATCGTCCCATCCCTAGTTGACAAGTACAATCATATTATTAAATGCATTACAGAAATACAAAACCTTACTGAAATCATTGTTTTGTAGGGAATGTGTTTCATTATATTTAAATATTTTATACCTGCACTGTAAAAAAGGATTTGCTGACTCAACTTGACTCGGTCTAGTTATCATGTTTCAATGAGTTAGCTAAGTTACATCAACTAATACTGTCAAGTTCAAAACACTTAAGCAAAGCTGTTGATACAACGTTAAGCAAGTTGACTGGACTGTCCTTAAAACTTAAAATGATCAGTCAAAAATAATAAATAAGAAGTTGTTCCAACTTATTTTATTAATTTTTGCAGACCCTAACCCTATTACACTAAGTTGGATTAACATAAAATTTTAAGTTTTTTAACATGATTGACAAAGTCACATAGACTCATTTTAACAAGTTTTAACAAATGTTAAATTAGTTGGTTAAAAATGAAAATTCTCACTTTTTAATTTATTTATCTGAATGAAAATTTCAATTTAAAACATGCATGACGTATTTTTGTATAAAAAGTCCAATGTCAGCATTTTGACACATCTCACAATGGCCAACATTTTTGGGATATAGTAAACCTGAATTCTATTATCTGGGTCTTTTTCTGTAAATCTTAGATGATATAAACAGGGATTAAATTGTTTCAGAATACAGAACAAAAAAGTTATTTTAGTTAACTTTCTATTCGATATTTGTTAAAATTCTGAAATATAAACACTAACTCTATCAGAAAAGCACTTGTTCCCAGCATAGCCTACAGAAAACGAATGTCTGTTTATCTGTTTGAGGATAGTATGGAGACAGATGTGATTATATACCACCATACAATAACAAATCCTGTTAAAGCTAACAGGAGAGACAGGTTCTTTAGTCATAATCTCAATCTCCTCCTAATCTTCTGAGTCTAAGCCGGTGAGACAATAAACAACATAAATGCCTATGATAGGGTTTATGATCACTGAACATGTGGTGCTGAGAAGTGTGAAGAGACAAAGTGAAAGATAAGCACTCCAAACACGCCAAAGAATGTATTTGGTCAAGAGTTGAGAACAAGTTGTTCTTGCTGTGGATCAAACGTAATTCTTTCTGATCCATAGCAGGGTTGTGGTTTCACACTGAGACTTTTTTGGGTCATTTTCTAGAACATTCCTGTGCTAAATCTGAACCAATAAACAATCTTTCTTCTTCGTTTTCAAATTAAATGAAATATTATAGAATTTAAGCAGGACTTTTTCACACTCCGTTTTCCAAATGGATTTTAAATAAACTGCCTGTGCTTTAACTGTTTAATAATTTGCCATTTATTGTTAGCGCACATCTCCCTCTGGTTTTCCCGTGTTTGCTTTGGAGTGAAACCTGCCTTTTTCCACAAGGTTACGAGACTCAATGGAAGGATCCAAATCTGCTGACATCTAGGAATACCGGGCAGTCGTCATATTTACACCAAATGGCACTGGGTGGGATTCAGCCCTTTACAGCAGGGGCTGAAAAAAGATAAAAAGGACGGACACAATTTTGTCTGTCATGTCGCGTTAGGGGAGAAATTCTTCTAGTGAACGCACACATCTACACTTCCAAACAAGCCCTCCCTCTAATGAACTATTGCTCTGTGATAAACGGTCCTGTGTGTCTGTGGGACCACCTACCCTGCAGGAAAATCAGGTCATGCACCTGGAAATGGTCAGACACATGCACTAACAAACGCTATGTGATTAAGGTTGGATATTACCCAGGACTTTGGCCCACAGCAGAGTCAGACAGAGATGAAAACAGGAAGCATTGCACGCTAGGAAAGGAGGGATGCCCTGCACACCTCATCAGGAGAAAGAAAATGTACCCAGGTACAAATTAAGGTTAAATCAAAGATATATAACTTTTGGGTACTTTGAAACATTGGGTTGCATTTGTAGCACTCTCAACTTCCTTTTTTCTACATTAGTTTACAAATGAATGTGAAGTCGTTTGAATGATCGCTTCATGTTGTACCAATGCTCCCAGGTCAGGGTCACTGAGGTAACAGGTCCCAAAGCCCAGACATCTTTCTCCCCAGCAACATTCTCCAGTTTCTCTTCAATGATCTTAAGGTGTTCCCTAGTTCTGGATCTTCTGCCAGCATGCAGTGGCACTGCAAGGTTGTCATGGTGCTGTGGAGCTCTACGCTCGCTTAAAATTATCAGTGGAACAGAATGGTTCGTTTTAGAGTAATATTCAGCATATTACGTATGTACTATTCAGTAATATTCTGTCATAAATATTTGTGTATGTATGAAGTTTTACCAGGATATTGAAAAGCTCAGTCAGTTAAAGGAGTGATCACTTATATTACTGTGGATAACTACGTCCTATTATAGTCTTTTAGACCATTAAAATAAATTGTATTGGAAAAATAAATTAAAAATGTGCTTTTCTGATCCTTTTTTGTAAAGGGCATATTTTCTCACGAGATCACACGCGATATTTCGGCTGTCTCAGACGGCGCGGGACTGAGGGGCGCGTTGATTGGTGGAAGGAAGCAGGACGCAGCTTCAGCGTCTTGCTCTAAAATAACAAAAGTTATAACTGAACCCGACCTGGCAGTGACCTACGGGATCTAACCGTGTAAGTACTATCCCTCGCTGAGCCTCACACGTAATGGCGCCCTCGCTTGTTGTTGAGTTGGGACAAAGCAAGCTAACAGCCAGGCATCGGCTCTTATGCTGTTGGAATACACAAACCGACTGGAGTTTTGTTTCCCATAACATGGATTATAACACGAGTCGTCAACGGTAAGACATAATTTATGCGTTTCACGTTATGAAATCAGCTTTGTTGTGCTGGTTTGTTTGCTGCTGGTTCATATTTGTTTATATTCAGCCTTTGTGTCGGCATATAGGCTAATCTCGTTTTGGAGAGCGCGTGCTCGTGGGGTGCATGTGAGCTGGTTGAAGAAGGCAAGATTAAACAAACGCTTCAATGTTAAATATCGGCTTCTCAGCCAGTGAAAAATCATAAGGAAGCCATTATATACATTTTTTCAAGTGGAAAAGTGAAAATTTCAGGTGACGACTCCTTTAAATCCTCTTGAAAAACCGGAGATGGGGCCGGATTGGGTTGGACCTTCAGGGTTCCTTTTAAAAACGGAAGATCTGAAATCACAGTGCACATGAGCAACTCACTCTCAGTAGAAAGCTGTAGCCGCTTACACATCTGGGCCAGGACGGTCGGGGCTCAGCCATGTCAGTTTAGTTTAGTACAGACGATTTTTGTTCAGACGGACTTCTCAAGAATGCGGAAACCCCCGAGCAAGTGGGCGGTGCAAAAGATGCATGGAAAAGTCTGTGGTGCCCTCCTTAAGTTAAACAAAGGCGGGCATGAGCTGTGTTGCTTTTGGAGACTCTGAACCAAATTATTTTATTAATTTGCTCTTTCTCTCTTCCCTTTCGTTCTCACCACTGTGCATGTCCTCATAACCAGTGCGCACACACACACACACTGCTCACCTCCTCTGCTCTCTTTTCCGACTGTCTGCCGCAGAGCTGAGCGGGAGACAGGAGCTCCGTGCTTGATGTGGACTCGACAGCAACCAGAATGAAAATGAATTGTGCGTATGATTAGTTCAAGTTATATCGACCCTCTGGGGAACCCTGGTGGTCTGGGGGGGGGCCCAAGCACTTGCCTGCCCTGCCTATCAGTACGCAGCGCCTCTGGGTACATAGAAAACCTCCAGCAAAAGGTGAGCAGGAGTCATCCTAAACAGAGACCCAGGCCACTTTAAGTCATTCCTTTAGATGAGAAGGGATCCCCTCTCCTTATTACTAAACTCAAACCCTCAACCCTAACCCTCTAAGCTCTGCTAACATCCAGGACTTTGTTGTTTCAGTCATTCTCCAAGTCTCATGACCACAGATCAGGCTGAAACATAGATAGACCTGTAAATCAAAAGCTTTGCCTTTTGGCTCCATTTTTACCACCACAGACCAAATCAATGGCCCCGTTACTGAAGATGAAGCCCTTCTTGCTCCACTCTACCAATAGTGAACAATCCTGTAAAAAGATTTCAGAGAGGATTGTGGTCCTCAGATCATAGTTGTGCTCATAAAGAGCTATTAAGGATGGAACAGAGAGCAAAAGGGTTCCATTTTTGGACAGCAGATAAAAATGACCAGGTTGTTTGCTCTGTAAATCACATTATGCTCCATAACACCCTCCAACACTCTACCCACACCTCCTACTGTGACACATTAATTATAACTTCCTGTATACAGCCGATCCCAAGCCATGAATATGTAATGTCCAAAAACGAGTCGTATTCACATGGAAGACATGAAGTAGTGAATAAATACAACTAATCAATCAAACAGTGAAAAATTAATGAGATGGAGTAGAGGGCTTGGCTTAGAGAATAGGAGTGGAAATGATTAGGCTTAATATTACTGCACTTTTTGGTGAACATTTTATTAGCTTTTAAAGCAACCCAATTATAGCGTCTCAGACCCGAGCACCTGGAAGTGGAAGACTAAGACAAAGCGTGTGTCAGAACAAGCAGGTATTCTGACCTATCAGTTTTGTGGGAACAAGGTGTTAACATGGAACATAACTTTAATTCTCTCTCTCTCTCTCTCTCTCTCTCTCTCTCTCTCTCTCTCTCTCTCTCTCTCTCTCTCTCTCTCTCTCTCTCTCTCTCTCTCTCTCTCTCTCTACTGTCTTTCCTGAGGATGGTGAAAAATGCAGCAGGAGGTGGCAGGTCATTCATCTCTGTTGTCCCGGTGGGTGGTGCTGGCTACAGGTTGACTAATGGTCCTGTTGAAATGCCTCAGATGTCTGAATAATGACAAGCTATAAAAGCTAAGCTGACTATAAAGTCAACTGGCTGTTTTCTAGCATTCAGAGCTGTTTCAATTTTAAAATAAGAAAATCGTAAAGATATAGAGGTTAAGAGGAACTGAGGCTTGGTGCTCGTGATTGCTAATTATAGAGAAATTAAAAAGAAATGGAAAGGCAAATGAGAAGGAATTAAAGGAGAGAGCTGACAGAAATGTAAAAGTAACTATTTTACACATTTTGGATCTATCTTTGAGCTCCTGCTAATGCAACTCTCCTACTTCCAGCCTCCACCCCCCCTCTTTTGTTATTGCTCCTTCTGCTCCTCATGTCTGTAAAGTCAGCATGACATTTTATGATGCCTGGATATTAAAACGCAGTTTCTATTATGTGTGAGAGGGAAGTGGAAACAGCCATGCTCATGCTAGGTAATTAGGGGAAGCAGGCCGAGGGTATATTTATGAATGCAATGGGGGGGTGGACCAAGGGAATTGGTGTGTAATGTCCTGCTGTCAGAAACAGTTTTCTCTTTAACTCTACAGAACGAGGTTAAGGGTGGAAACTGCTGTGAATCTCATTTAAGATCCATGATTCTTTAGATATCATTTGGTTCATTCGTCTTCAGCGATAAGTCCAACACCATAATGTCAATTACAGCAATGATGAAAGCAGCGCTAAACTGTTTTAGCAAATAGGTCCATGGCAGGAGAGATTTGATTCCACCTGATGAGATGAACGCAGAGGGGTGACACAAGTAAACAGTCAGTTTAGTGTTGTCAACAGGACCATTACATCAGTGAAGTATGATTCCTTACATAAAAATAATTGCAAATATAATATAATGTTAGAGAATTCCTGCAGCTAATATAATACACAGTCTGATGTCAAAGCAAATGATAAAATGTTATGTAATATACTTTTTTTCCCCGCTCTGCTGGTCACAAACCATGCACTTTGCATGATTGTCAGCACATGCATTTTAATTTTCTTTTTTGCTTTTGCTCTTGTATCACTAATTTTAGCTTGAATCAATCAAACAGACTACCCCGAACGACAAGTTCAAGTGAAAATGTTTATTTGCTTCTTGAGTAATGATGAATGACGATGTTGAGCTCATACTGCTCCTGGGGCCTCTAAATATTTGTTAAATTACTTTAAAATTTAGTTTGTAGAACTGGTTTCATTTACTCTGGCACCATTACACCTCAAACTCTATACTCCAAACTGACATCTTTCAAAAAATAGATAATGCCACTTTTATTTTCTCTGTCCTTCTTTTTCAACTATATTTCAGACACTATATTTTACTTTTGTCCCTGCAGATATTTGACTATAAACTCAACATTTGTCCTGATCTGGTTGCGTCCAATATTTACTGAATATATTTAGTCAACACTTTGAACATTATGTAATTTCCAACTAAACCAAATTTAAAGGTACATACCAACATGCTGGTGAAGGCTCTCAGTCATCCAGGTCATGGTAATCCAAAAGGGTTTGAATGAAGGCAACTGGACTTCTTTGATATCTTGAAGACTCTTCACTTCTCATCCAAGGAGCTTTATCAATTCTGACTGAAATATGAGAGGGTCAAGCTTATAAACTGTAGCTGTCTAAGCAAAAGGAAGAGAAACACATCAAGAAAGCTCTCCAAAACTGTAAATACCCTAACTGGGCCTTTGTGAAATCAACAAAGAAGTCTGGAAAACACAGCAGTGAATAGCAAAGAAAAGGACAACAGGTGAAAAAGCACCATCATCCCATACGTGGCAGGAGTCTCAAACTAAGAAGAATTTTCTCCAAACACAACATCCTGGTAAACTTTAAACCCAACAACACTCTCAGACAGAAGTCGGTCCATCTAAAAGACAAGACACCCAAACAGAAGCTCAGTGGCGTTGTCTATGCAGTCCAATCCAGTAAGGACTGTCCAGACCTTTACATAGGAGAAACTTAACAGCAACTACACAAGCACATGGCACAGCACAGGAGAGCCACCTCTTCAGGTCAAGACTCTGCAGTCCACCTACACCTGAAGGACAAGGGACACATCTTTGAAGATGACAAAGTCCACATTCTGGACAGAGAAGATAGATGGTTTGAGAGAGGGGTTAAGGAAGCTATCTATGTCAAACAGGAAAAACCTACATTAAATAGAGGAGGAGGCCTCAGGGTTCAATTTTCCAGCACCTATAATGCAGCTCTGAAGCTTTTTCCCACACAGTGTCAGTCTAGGTCACACCCTCCTGCATCTAATCAAAACAACAACTCCCACACAATAGAGGCTATCGTCTCATCAGAGGGTAGGGAGGAGGGTATTCATGGGTAGTTTCTGCTCTTTAAGCAACAACAGACAGCTTGACCCTCCCATATTCCAGTCAGAATTGACAAAGCTCCTCGGAAGCGAAACGTCTTCAAGAAACCAAAGAAGTCCAATTGCATTCATTCGAACCCCTTTGGATTACATTCCAACATGAAAAAATTCTAAATGGCAGCAAATGCACTCATTTTGATGCAGGTAAATATTGATTAAAGCTTTAGTTTTCCATCTTAATATGTAGTCTACACAATTTAAACACACACACCGTCTGAACTGCATCCACTGCTTTGTATAATCAGAGTTGTGGCTGGGCAGCGGTACTGTATCTTGCCTTTCTTTTGCTCAAGAACATTAAACAATATTTTCAGTTGGACCCTCAAGGCCCCCAGCTCAATAACAGTTTGAGGGAGGTGAGTGGAGGTGGTTCAGACACCTCAGAGCCTCAGGGCCTCCCTGGAATCACAAACCAGCACAGGTCACTCTCAACTTTGTTGCTTTTTGTTTTGTCCACAGCTCAGGGACAAAATGAAGCCTTAACCTTGTAATCCGCCTAGTGTGTCCCCCGGTAGCACTCCTGGATTTAAAGCTGGGAAATTACACTCCAGGCGTAAGAGGTGAGGTGGGTGGGATGTGATTTTGAGCAAAGCTGACAGAAGATGGCAATTGAGATCACAGAACTACAAAACATGGAGGAAACATTTCAGTTTTAAAGTGCAATGTTGTTTCTAACAAAAAGGGTGAAGTGTGCAGATACAAATACTAACAGAAGAGCTGGGTTTATTTAAACACCATTTTGTCTTTGATGGGTTTGTTTTGAAAGGTAAGGTGGGCTGTAAAGTGACAGGGGTCTTTCTGCCACCTGTCACATTGCGGCTTTGAGGGAAAACAGCACCGTTCTTTCTCTCTAGAGCCAACTCAAACCCTCCAACCCACTCGGTCCGCTGCACAATCAGCCTTCTGTTCGTGGCTCTGGGTGGGTCCTGCTCCTTCTACCAACACTTCTGTGAAAACAACCCAATCTCAAACTTTCTCTCTCTCTGGATAACCCAAGTGTAAATACATTCTGCTAAACCCACTTCTAAACCCACTGCCCACCACAGCGCAGTGGGACCTAGGTGAAACCCGACCCCATTCCTGCCACTTACCATTATATCCGTGCTTGTCTGCCTAATTGAAAACACATGCAAGTGCGTGCTTAATGCAAACATGCATGTAAATTCAGGTCTGCAGAGGTGTAACTGCAGTGATGTTGGGTGTGACTGTGCACACAGATTTGAAAAACTTGTAAAATGTTGGCAGAATACCAGATTCAGGCCATTTCATGCACTCACTCTCCAGCCTTGATCTTTGCCCACACCACTCAGACATATTTACATTAGCAACCACTCTACAGAAAATATCTAACGTGCCATCGTCTGAATATTTCAACCAAATTAAATTAATGCAGTAATTTCATTTCACACATGCACCACCTTATACAAACATGTCAGTCTCAGTCAGTCTCATATCTGAACACACATCTGTCACCTATATGACCTCATAACATTTCTGTTCACTGCACATCAACTACAATATATGTGGTTATGTTATTGCAATTACAGCAGCCACAGGGATAATTTAAATCAGAAATATGTGTTTTCTTCTACTTTAAATTTCTTTTAAAGGAACACTTGGCAGTTTTGGCTTGCATTTAGCACCCCCTAGAGTCCAGTTAGTAAAACCAAAAGTGAAATTTATCTCCTCGCTGTGCGTTTGTCTTTTTAACACCTTAATCTAACTGCTGAAATGTCTCCTCAGCCTTCATTAGTGTCTACAGGAGCGGTTCATCACTAAATCAAACAAATCAGCTGTGTTCATGATCTAAAACATGCAGGAAACATGCTGGAAGCAGACTGCAGCACCAGGCATGTCAGCTGCACTTTATTAGGTCCAACAGGGACCAGACCGTCACTCTGAAGTTGCAAGTGCAGTATTCTGGCCATAGAGGGCAATGGGGGTCTGAGTGACATTTCACTAACCCTATGAAGGGTCATTTTAGCACAAACTGGCTCAAGAAAATGATTTAAAAATATGAAAAAGTTGCATAGCATGGCTTTAAATGTATTATAATTGTTTTTATTTGAATGTTGAATCATCTTTGCCTTTGGACAATTACAAATTATTTCTAACTGGGAAAACGATCATTAGCGATAATTAATATATCTTTTGAGTCCATGTTACATTGACCAGTAAAACATATTTTTATCCATTTTCAATGGAATCCTCATTTGGAAACTGCATTTTGCATTTACTCAGGTTATATTTGTCTGATACTGAAATTTGCTACAACTACTTTGCACTTGATTACGACTCCACTTTGCTCTCCAACCATCACAACATGATTACCTATCATAACCTTGCTGATACACTGCCACCATGACAATGAACCGCAATATCATAACTACAGAAGTTGTGTGCATGTTCAGAAAAGCACTTTGTCACACATTTTCATCTAGTGTGTGTAGGGCCTCACAGGCATTTCTAATTGTCGCTGATTGTATTTGCATCTCAAAACCAACTGAAAAAGAGCATCAGCTTAAAAGTTGCATTCACAAAAACAGGTCAGGCATGTCAGGAAAAATATAAATTGTCTTCACTTCCGGGAGTGAGTATCAGACACTTTTGCATTTACAGATAATTTAGAAAAATGAAGAAGCATTGCTTTGTTGGTATTTTACATAACCTTGTGATTTTAGACCCTTTCAACAGAAAGTGCTGCACATCCAAGATCACTAAATAATCATGTTGCAGGAAAATTATTGTGGCAAGTGTTTCCCACTGTGCAGAATAGACGTCTTATTTTTATTTAATAATTGAACATAAAAGGATGCAGTGCTGGTTTGGAAAGCACAAAGTGTCTAATTTATTTTGAAAAACCATGCTGAAAAATATTTGATCTAGTCCAGAACAAATTCCTCAGACCTTGAATATTATTGTCATGTTTTCACCAGCACATAATTAGAGGCCAAGAAGGAAGAGAAAGAGAATGGCACACCAAAAATAAAGCAAAAGCAGAAGCAGCTTTTGTTGACGAATCATGGCCCAAGGGTCAAAGTTTCACAACACATTTAAAATGAACTCAACAGCCAGAGAAAAGAAAGCCACTGCATCATTGTCCCGTATAGTCACATAGTTCGTTGTCCTACTTGTGAATAACAGGGACAAATTACCCAGAAGTTATTGTATGTTAAGGCACAGAGAAATGTCTTAATGTGTAATGATGAAACTGTGACAAGAAAAGGTCTTTGTCTTCTGCAGACATATGGTTCAGTGTGTTCCACTTGATGTTGGCCTCAGTGGGGCTTTCTTCGAAGAAGACGCTTGTCCAAACCTCAAACTATAGATCATGAGAGACAGAGCGTTCACTGAGTGTGTGCATGCTCCTATAGTGGGCTTTTTCAGTCTGAAACTTAGAAAAAGAGCAAAATCATATTATGTTTCTGAAACATAAGAGTATGTGTGTGGTATAAAACCAATGCATGCACATGAGCTTAAGGGCAGGTCAATATCCTTTTCTTAGACCACACACGCACACGTGTATACATTTTTATATAAACTGACATCCATGCATGCTTAAACACACACATTTGCCAACCTAAACACCCAAACAACACAAAATGAAAACCACAAGTCTAGAAACACAAGGCTTCAATTTTGCCATCCACCTTCAGAGCAAACAAACCACGTTTTTTTTCCTGTCTGGGTGCTTCAGTTAAATGCTCTCAGAAGTGACGTCTTTGATGAACTTTGCTAAGTGATACAATAATCACATTTGCCAGAACACTTGCACATATCCCCCCACTAGCCCAATGCCCTCAGGGGCGACCCAGCCAAAAGAAAGGATCTGGTTTCTAATAGCGTATACTTGTAATAAGGAGTCATGCAGAATCAAACCCTAACGCAGCATAACCGTTCATCTGCTACAGCGTTTCTCCACTTGACATTTCCCACTCAAAACATTGGTATTGTTGCTGCAGGAGGCAGGAATCTTGTTTACACTACCGTCTAGCTTGAGTGTCTCTTTTCCGAGAAACACACTGCAGGATTTTGTGTCACCAGACACAGAAAACTAGACCAAGAACAGTAAAATATACACGGGATAAAGCTCACTCACTGACAGGCCCTCACACATAATAGCTCGATTACAGTTGCATCATTCGGCCATAACTCACAATAGAAGTACAATCATGAGAGCCAGTGATACACTGTCTTAATTTTGAGACAATAAAGAAGAAGGGCAATTTTTGAAAAAAATAAAAGCTCACCAACGAACTCATTTTTTTTGTTATATTTTTGTTCCTTATAGGCAACGTTATTGACAGAACCCATACAGATTGAAAGCATTGTTTATGATCACGACGCATCTTGTAAAACTTATGGTCCTAGATATCACGTTAATATTAAAATCTTTTGCTTGACATTAACTAAAGTCATATGTCCTTTTGGTTTTTGTTAACAGTGTTATATTAAAATTCTAAGAAGACTATTATACACACTGCCCGGCCAAAAAAAAAGGTCACACTAATATTTCGTTGGACCGCCTTTGATTACTGCACACATTCACTGTGGCGTTGTTTCGATACGCTTCTGCAATGTCACCAGATTTATTTCCATCCAGTGTTGCATTAATTTGTCACCAAGCTCTTGCATTGATGATGGTAGCGTCTGACCGCTGCACAAAGCCTTCTCCAGCACATCCCAAAGATCCTCAATGGAGTTAAGGTCTGGACTCTGTGGTGGCCAATCCATGTGTGAAAATGATGTCTCATGCTCCCTGAACCACTCTTTCACTATTTGAGCCCGATGAATCCTGGCATTGTCATCTTGGAATATGCCCGTGCCATCAGGGAAGAACACATCCATTGATGGAATAACCTGGTCATTCAGGATATTCAGGTAGTCAGCTGACCTCATTCTTGGAGCACATCCTGTTGCTGAACCTAGACCTGACCAACTGCAGCAACCCCAGATCATAGCACAGCCCCCACAGGCTTGTACAGTAGGCACTAGGCATGATGGGTGCATCACTTCTGCCTCTGCATATGGACAAACAAGGGAGACGAAGTGACAAGGACCACAAGCTATGAATCTATCTGGCATTCATTATAGCCTGGATATGCTCAGTACATCCTGGAACGTGAGTGGTGCTCCAACATTCTTCCTTGTTATTTTCCTCTCATCCAACAAGGACATCAGCAGCTTAGGCTAGCATTAGCAGTAGTTCTGCCTAGCGTTAGCAGCTCAGCTTAGTCTTTGCAGTAATTTGGCCTCATTGTTCTGTGGTTAGCATTACTGCAAACGTACTGTTTATAATGCTGACACTGAAGTGGGTTAGAACATCCAGATAGGAGCAGGTGTGTCTTGCTTATTGCATAATAACCCAGCTTTTCTAAGAAAGAAAGGTTTCTCCCTTTCCTTTTTAAGACTACTCATTTGCATTACAAGCAACACGGCTCTGACTTTTTGAAACGCTTCATTTAACCACCCAAGCTGCCTTTATTCAACAACAAGAAGGTAAATGTGGCTTTAAATTCTAAAACCCCTTTAATGTTTGGTTAAACCTGTTGCTATCATGATTAAGACTTTGCTAAATAAATTTAAGGACTGGTGCTAAATCCAATCTGTAAAAGTTGCATATAAATTGTGTTGAGTATGTATCATAAAGGTTTACCCAATGAGACGGTGCACTTAGACCACAGATTTTGATTAAGCTGTATACTCCTTTATATACTCAGAGGTTAAAGTGTGAGCACATCAAGTGTCAAACAAATAAATATGGTTTGGCTTATAATTCTCAATATTGACATATTTGAAGAATCCTCCATCTTCTCATCTTTCACCTTGTTTTGTCTTCCTTATTTCCTCCCCAGTAATATGCAACTGAATGCATTAAAGATGCTGCTTAAGTCCTTCCTGTTTATATTAATGTTTTATTTAGTGTTTTGTATTATCATAATCAAAGTTCCAATAAAAATAAAAAAGTGGAATAAAATATACATATCAAGTGACAGCCTAGTTCTGTAACCTGTCCCGCATGGAATTTTGATGTTATGTTAACAAACAAATTAGCATTTAAATGAGTCCTGCATTTTATCCTTCAAGGTTATGTTGTTATGGATATTAAATTAGAGTGTGTGGAATTGCTTGAGTGTGCATGTGTGTAACTGTGTGTGGTCCTTAGGCTGCCAACCAACAAGTCCCCCTGAGAGGTGTTAGAGCAGGTTTGTTTAGGGTTGGCTTGGGAGAGAGCGGCATGGAAATGTGCACGTTCCAAGATGTGTGTGTGTGTGCGTGCGTGCGTGTGTGTGTGTGTGTTGGGCCCATGCATGCTTAAGGGGAAGCCATCCGGACGTTTCTTAACTGTAGAAAATTTAATACCCATTTCTCCTAATGGGCAGAATCATTGCACTTAAACATTTCCTCAAAGCCATTGTGTGTATTGCTTCTTTCCATTTAAGGCTACAGTCTGCAGACAACATCTTGTTCACACAGTCAGAACGGCTTGTCCATGCGCTGGCCGGGTCAGGACTGTTATTACGTTGGCTGAGCTCCTAGGGAAGCCGTAAAAGCAATGAAAGCGTTTGAATTGTTATTGCAGTGGAGCTACAGTGTTTAAATAGCAAACAATACTTACAGCATGACGGCAGCCGCCAGAGGGCTCAATTGTCAGTTAATAAATGTAAATTACAAAATATAGGCTTTTATATGAGTTTTAACTCCTTGTCACAACCCAAAGCCTGTCAAGCTGCACTTGATGTGTCAAAAAGGAAACAAAATTCTAAATTTGTTGCTTTTAAAGCAGCTTGGGTTTCACAACTATTACATGTATTGTAACGGTTATAAAAACCTAGGAGCTAACTTGCAAAGTGGAGGGATAGTGTCAATATCATTCAATGCAATTCTACAGTGTTGTGTACAATATTGTGGGAAAGTTACCTTTAAGTTATGTGTTTCATTTGCTAAAAAAAATCCCAAAATCAACAGTATTCTGAAAAACCAAGAAAGACTCATTTTCTTTAAAGTCAATTTTCTTCCATGAGATTGTCTTCATCCACACAATTCTGACCATTTTGCTGAAAGACCCCCACAAAGGCACAGACTGGCTGCAACAGTCCATTGGTTGATTTTCTAGAAGGACATTAAAGTTAAAGTCCCAAGTCATCATCACACACTGGTGAAATTACATCTCCACATTTGACCCATCCCCATGGTGGGGAGCGGTGAGCTGCAGCTGTGGCCGCGCTCGGGAACTATTTGGTGGTTTAACCCCCAATCCAACCCCTTAATGCTGAGTGTCAAGTGAGGATGCATTGGGTCCCATTTTTTCAAAGCCTTTGGTATGACCCGACCGGGAATCGAAACCCGATCTCCCAGTCCCGGTGCGGACACTCATACCACTAGGCCACCGGAGCTGGTTAGGTTAATCCAATGGAATCACTCAGCCCACTTTACCATTGGAGCTGCCTAAAGGAGAAAAGTTAAGCCTACTGCACACTGAAAGCATCAACGGCGCAGAACGGCAGCGGAACGTCGCTGCTTCAAATAGAATCCATTATAGTCTATGGGGGTGACACAAACCAGCCGCGCCGCGGCAATTTCCACATGCGTCCCAGAAGCGCCGCGCCGCTAAAGAAAGGATCGAGTTCTATTTTTGCCGCGTGCCGCTTCTGGGATGCGTCAATTTCCGCAGTTAACATAGGGCTAGACAGGAAATCACACTCGGCTTCAGTGTAAAATGCCTGGTAATTTTCAAAATAAAAGTGTATTGCAGCGATGCGATTTCATATCTATGTAGATTACGTCTATACGTGTGACCTCACGGCTTATTTACTTACCGCATCGTTCGATAAGTGCAGCGGTGTGTTTTTCATGGCTTCAATTCTGGCAGTAGAGAGGAACAACATCAAACAGCGATGTCAAACGTGATTTCCTTCTTATTGGTTTAATGGCAGATGACATAAACAAACCGTGACCTTTGAAGTCTCGAGGGATCTTGTGATCTCACGAGTCCAGCGAGGAGCGCAGCGGTGAAGCTGCTCCGCGGCTGAGATTCTCCCGGTGTGCACTGGCAAGCAGTAAACCGTTCCGCTGCCGTTCTGTGACGCTGGGAATGGATAAACCAAGAGTGGCACAGAAAAGACGCAACAAAAGGCTAAAACAGGTGATCTACAGGTGGACTCAGCAAAAATTCTCTCAGGTTTTATTAATTTTACATTTAAGCATCACTTTTCAATTTTTGTGAATGAATTTTCTGACTTGTTTGCCCAAAGAAGAAGAAAAGTTATAGAAATTGGGTCATGAAGTGCTACAATCAGCCCAAATAAGCAAAAAACAAAGCAAATAAATAATAAATACTCTTTGACTAATGTTTCCAGAATTGATGCCTCCCCTTTGGTTCATTCCATTTGTATTTGGTACCTGAGAATTCCAACTTCTGAGTAGAAAAGTTTAATGGGAACACCCCTAAAGTCAGATCTCCCACTCGGAAAGTCGGAGAATGTTTTTTATCCGACTTTGAGGTTCAACATAGCAGCTGCTTGTAATAACAGTAGCTGTTGAGGAAACATGTTTATTTTTCAAGGCACACTTGTAAGGGTGCAACTAAAATCAGTGTTGCATGTAGCTGAATTTTCTTCCTAGATAAATGTAACGCACCATAAGGCACGTTGTTAACAGCATAGACATTAAAGAGTAGACCTACTGTCTATGGCATCTATAGGAAGCCACATTTGCAGGGCCTACTCTTTATAAAATCTATGGTTAACAAGAAGTGTTTAGCTACGGCTTTAGCTCCATGGAAATCCGGAGTTCCCAAACTGTGAGAGAGCGCCGTTCACAAACGCCAGAATGAGAACACAAACTTTAACATCAATCAGACAAAATACGAGCACGTTCAGTTCCCGTTCAGGAAAAATGTGAATGAGTTCATGAGCGATTGTTCAATTCACTTGTTCAGACACACTGGAAAAGGGCTGCTACGTAGTTTTCAGAGATAATTCATTATTGAGATTATGAAAATCTCTTTTTTTTTCTCACCAAAACCTCCTTTTGTTTATGGGCGGATGTAAATGCAGTAGAAAACCTCCATTTTCTAGAGTTTCCAGAGATGCTTCAGAACTGTTTGCAGATTGTAGAAACTTCAATGCACTTTAAAAACATATTTTGTTTTTCATAGATGGATAAAGATTTACAAGGAAAATCAGCTACATGCTAGCGAACCATCTCATCAAACTTATGCATTAGACATTTTTTTTTAGAAAGTGCTGTCAAACAAAAAAAACACTGGGTCACACTCATACTGCAAAATTTCAATCTGCAAATTATAATGTGGTGAGTTCACACTTAATCTCTGAGGCAAACTAATCTCCCCTTCAGTGCAGATCCTTCATGAACCTGTTCAAAAACATGTTGCTTTTAATCTACCCCTTGCCAGCTCAGCAGTTATAATAAAATGTGGATTAACTTGTAAGAATGGTGATGTGTGGAGTTTGTTTCTCCTGATTCTCGTGCCTGAGCATCTCCTGTCTGCAACAGTAAATATGTATGCTAATACAGTCCCCCATAAAGTCTTTTGAAACACCTTCCTGTAATATTAAAAGCACATAAAGCCTATTATGACACATATACAAAGTCTGTATACATGAACACTATAAGCACACAGTGGCACGTGGCATTGATAAGCGTACTTAGTTTATTATTCTGCACAAACCCATGCAAGTTTCCCTTTAAATATTGAGACAATGTGATATTTTCTGACTTGAACTCATGCAGACAGATAAAAAAAAGATTTCCTGTTATTTCGATTTAAAATATGAGCTTTTTAAAGCTTCCGTCTGCAGGATATCAAGAAAAAAAGCAAGTTAAAGATGTAAATTATGTCATGTGTACAATGTTTCTTTAGAAACTTTGACTTATTCTTTGCTTACACAATTTAATGTATTTTTTTCTTTTATCCTTTTGGTGAACTAAGTATTTCTGTGGTCCACCCTCGCCCCTTTTAATCTTTAGGTGGTGTCTGGTGATTTGATCCAGCAAAGAGTTTAATTGATTAAGGCCATGTGGGGATAGTTACAGTTGGGACAACTCCTTCATGCCTGCTGCCTATTAATTCATCTGAAATTGTAGCTACGCTAGATCGCCATTCAGACATTCCAAGAAATGCTGATCCATCACTGGGATGTCAACTTGGAAGCACTCAGACCCCCTGGAAACCATTTCCTGGAGCCTACCTCCACCCATTACCCCAGCCAGACATTTATTTATTCAGCATCGCTCTCCTGTGCAGTTTGGGTCATTGAAAAAAAACAACTGCATTTGGAAATTTGCAGGGCTTGGTTTCAAATAAGGATTGAAGTGGAATGTCTGATATGTTTTTGTTGGTTCGGTGACAGAAAAGAGAAATTTAAAAATGAAGAGGAAATCTCTTTGGAACTCACCAGTTTTAGTAAGGTTATTGTTTTTAAATAAAAATCAGCCTCCACCCTATCAAATAAGAATATTGATAATATTAATAAGTCATTTTAAAGGAAGGGGTCTCCTAAATCATCAAAATAACCATAGCAACAAAACAGATTTACACATCACCTGAGACCAACAGCAAAGCCATTAAAACTATAAACCCAGCAGACTCAAAAAGTACCATTAAGTGATTGCAGCAGTTGCAACTATGGAAGCATTGATCAATCATAACATTTACAGTCACACATAAATATGATTTTATATATACATCCGGACTGTTTAAAACGTGTTTTGCTTCATTTAGTAAAATGAGCTCTTAAATGTGTTTTCTATGAGAGCAGACTGTAGCTGCAGGGAAATCACACAAAAAGGAAAACAGCTACAAGAAAAAACAATCATATTATTATTTTGAAGATGATGCAATGAAATTTAACAGTTTTTATTTGTTTGAGTTTCTTTTCAAGTATTTAATTTTACAATTTATCATGTAAGCAGACCGGCGCCCAACTCGAATGTCAAAGGTAGGGATATGCAGTGGACAGGCTGCCAGTTATCCAGAATCTGGAAATATCACCACATATTTTAGATTAGGAAGGAGAAAGATGAGCTGCTGATCAGTGTAAGGCAAAACCATTAAAGACCAAGTTGACTTTTTTTCATCACGTGTGGTGGTCTCTAGTATAAATGAATGTCTTTTGACTCGATTTCTGTGAGAAAAAACTCCTGTATTCCTGTTTCAGGAGGTAGAAGTTAGCCAGAGCAAAGGTGAGCAGAAGACGGCAGGATTTGGAGTCTTATGGCACTTTACACACTAGTTTCGGCTCTACATGGCCTAGGTAGGGTAAGGAGTTTTCACAGCCCGGTAATTTTCCGCATACAACCGGACGTCTTTTCAGCCCTCTTCCCAAAGACGGTCTGCTTCGGGCTGAAGCCAGTCCAACACACCCACTGCCGACTCAGCATGCATATAGAAAGGGACACTCGTCAGCCACAGCTCTGACACAGATGACCGATGACTGGTATAGAAATAGAGACCAAAAGAATATTGTTGGAGCAGTGATGTTAGATTTCTCTGCTGCTTTTGATATAATTAATCATGATTTACTTTTGGATAAACTTAAGTGTTATGGTTTGAAATGTCATCTATACAGTGGTAACAGAGTTATCTAACTAATAGAACTCAGTCAGTCTTTTTTAATGGGAGTTACTCAGTGCCTAGTGCTGTGGCATGTGGGGTGCCCCAAGGCAGTTGTCTAGGTCCTTTATTGTACAGTATTTTTACAAATGATCTGCCTTTTGTTTTGGATAAAGCAACAGCAGTTATGTACGCGGATGATTTAACAGTACTCACATGCTAAATCAATTGAAGAACTGAATTCAGTGTTGAATAATGAAGTAAAATCTGTGATGGACTGGGTGCTGCAAAATCAACTGGTATTGAATGTTGCTAAGACTAATTGCATTGCGATTGCTTCTAAACATTCTCTTAGAAGTAAGCCTGTGTTAAAATTAAATATAGGAAATGAGTCAATTAAGCAAGTACAGGAAACTAAACTTTTGGGTATTACCATAGATAATCAGTTGGCTTGGAAACAGCATAAGATTGCAATTAAAATGGGTGGTGTTATAGGTTCCATCAAAAGATGTGCACCATTTTTGAATCAATCTGCACTGAAACAGCTAACTCAAGCATTGTTATTATCAAATTTGGATTATTCTCCTATAGTTTGGTCGAATGCAAATTTAGATATGATTGAGAAAATCCAAAACAGAGCTGCACGATTCGTATTAAAGAGGGATTACAGGGCAAATGTAAGAGAAATGCACACTGAGCTGAATTGGCTACTTGTGAAGGACCGACTGTTATATTCACTGCTTATTTTTGTTTGGAAGCTTAGGGTGACAAAGACGCCGTCCATTTTATATACGTCCCTTGAATTTAGTAAGGACAAGCATGTGTATGACATCAGACATGCTGAAGGAGGTAAATTCACATTGCCAGAAGTGAGGTCTAATGCTTTAAAAATACAGCAATTTATAGAGGGATGTATGAGTGGAATCGTCTACCAAAGCAAATCACTCAGAATGGGAGTAAAATTTCATTTAAAATGAGATTAAAAGAATATTTATGTAGTAATGTGGGAGGAGGAACTCTTTAAATTTTTAACATAGTTAACCATATTATTATAGAAGATGTATTATAGGTGTGTGGCATTATGGATGCCTTAGGATTTGAGAAGCTATATGATGGGATGGTTCATTGTTGTTGACTTTGTGTTATTATTATCATCATTATTCATGAGGTTATTCGTTCATGTTTTAGGTATTTAAAGTGTACTTGTTGCTGTGGTTTCTCTCTGCTGTGAGGAGCACACACACACACACACAGGGCTGCCAGACACAGCAAAGCAGAATGCAATATCAGAGGCAGAGAGTCTCCAAAAGCAACACTGCTCAGGCTGCCTTTGTTTAATAAGGAAGACTCCGCAGACTTCTTTGCACTCTTTTGCCCCACCCACGTGATCGGAGATGCGCTCATGACATCACAGATTTTTTTCACGCCAATTTTGGAGACTGCCCATGTGCTCAATCATGTATGCATTCCGAAGGCAGTGTGGAACGAACACGGCCAGGCTGGGGTGGGCGGAGCGGAGTTTAGCCGATGCTAGTGTGTAAGTGCCATTTTATCATGATATTCTCACATCTTGCCCCTCATTGGCTGAAAAAATTACCACTAACTCCATGTGCTTTGCAATGTTGATGTTTTATCTCCACAAATAACTCAAGCTGGAAGGAGTTCTGCCATGTTGTCGAATTCCTAATTCTGACAGTTAGCCTCTACTAGCCGGGACGCGTTCTGCTCTCTCCTGGACGCCAAATCAACAACAACCGTCGCTAATTTTCAGTGTGACGTAGATCTGACTGGCTTTTCTAATCTGAGCGCTTCCCTGTGTATTTTCTATCGGCGGTTAAAGCTGGAAATAGGGGTAGAAGAAAATGTTCATGTTACTCCTGCATGTGACACTCAGAGTGACCGATCATATTTCAAAAATAACGAACTTGGTCTTTATCGTGGTGACTTCAGAAGGAGTAGCTTACACTCCATGTCCCTGGATGACTGGAAAACTCATGGAGCCGGTGAAATCAGCTTCCTGACATTTTCCACAATTGGTTTGGAAACTTCTCTGATTAGTAGCTGTTTTTAATATTAGTTATAGATGTGCTCAAAAATGACTATAAGCAGCCTCCTTTCCTACCACCATAGAAAATACGGCCAGACCTCCCCCATCCAGCCCACGGGATTCATTCTCCCTCCTTCAGGCAGACTCCTGAGCAGCATGAAAGCCTAAAACCTGAACAGCTTTTTTCTTGATGCTCTGATCTTTAACTGTCTTCTGCAGCTTATTACTACTGTATCATTTAAGGTGTTCATAAATGACTGGATTTATTTATTTAGACTGTTTAGGCACGTATCTGACACGCTGTTGAATGACAGTAAATCTGAATCTGTTTAGAAGTGAATCAGTCTTTTTTTTAGAAAATGTTTTTCTTCTTCTATCCAGCCTGTTTTTGTTCCTTCTACCTTCCAAATCTAATCGTCTTCTCCACCCACGGCCTACACAAACACCGGCACACACACAGTCAGTCACACACACACAACATGAAAGTCTCGTTTAAGGTGTTTGAACTCATCATTACAAGCTTCAGCTTAGGGATCTGCAGCCTGACAGCCCTGTTGATAGATTGTATGTTCACAACTGATTGACTGCACCTTGGTCAATATAATGTGCATTTGTTAGAGGTTATAGGTAAAGGAAGAGGCAATAATGACTTCCCTCCTTGTCCTTTGGTATGTGACCCTGTGCAATCTCTGACGGACACTCATCCATGTTAAAGGAGGGAAGGATACGTTTGTGTAGATTTGAGACATTCTGCTTACCAGGCAGAAGAAATATCTAGCCCCCCTTTTAATCAAATTTCAATTATTTCACTGCAGAGGAAGCAACGTGCCCATTTCGTGGCAGGTTTTCTCTGTGTTCTTTAAAGCCAGTATTTTTTCCTCCTGCACCACCAGGTAATTAATCATCCATACATGTTTTAAAACATCAGCGACTCTCCTCGTCTGTTCTCTTACTCAGTACTTTGCCTCTGTTGTCCCGGTACGTGAGTGATTACCACCAAACTAAATATATTACATATTCCAAAGAGTGGAAAAAACACATATGGCCTGTTCTTTGAAGCTGCGTTTTAATTTGAGCATAAGTGGGGGAAAACATAAGCTCAGTGAGAGGGACTTCCAAAGTGCAGGAACAGCTAACAAAGTTGCAGGAAAAGAAAGAGGAGTAATGCAGAAAGTGGTCTACGGTTTTCAGATTTTTGTAGTGATAAATGCAGAAATGAGGAAAAGATGCTTGTTAAACTGTTTCTGTTATCAGCCGTAAACTCGCTGTCAGGGAAACGTCTTGTTGGTGTTTAACTAATATTTTTTATCATTTTGTATTTCCAAAGTGTTTCTGAATTTTATCAAACTGGATTCAAAAGCAAATTTTGCACCTTTATTTATTTTTTGCACTGTTTTCCATCTTCCTGGTTACTCAGGTTGAAACAAGTCATTGTAATTCAGTGTTTTTACTCTCAATACAACAAAATCATTATAATATTATTGTGATGCTGCAGCGATCCTGCAGCCCTGGTCTTGCAGAGCTGTTGGCTTCTAACTGTCTGAAACAGTTGCTGCTGGTGTGAGACAATTACATAAAGCTTTTACTTCCAGGTTTTATAGAGAAAATTTCCAACTTAAAGCAGAATTTAATTGAGGACTTAAACTTGAAGGTAGAATGGTTGTTTTGGCTTGGCTCTGCATACCATCAACTAAAGATCCTTATCCCTAATTTGGTTTTGTTGTTTCATAGTGAACAAGAAAACATTTTTATTGTGATTTTTACAATTTGATTTTTTTGCAAGCTCACAATCTTTTGACCCTCATCTACATTTTTGGAGCACCATAATTATATTTTTTGAAAAATGTTTCCAGAGTGGATCAATCTTTAAACACTTCCCTTGCATTTTCATACAGACAGCCAAATAATAATCTTTACAAATGCTGACTGTCCCACCAGTAATCTGGTATGATCCTATGTGATACTGCCACTAATATGTTTGACATCTGTTTCTTGTGTTTGGCTGGTGTGCATGCTTTAAAGGGATGGTTCATGCATTCTTTCCTGTTTTTGATCTAGTGTCATGGCAGAATTACAGCATTACCTTCAGGCCTGACATGCAGTGTTTTGATTCATTTTCAGTGTTTTGTGTAGATAATATTAATTTTAATTTTCATTCCACTACCTCAGCAGAAGCCCAAGGTGCTGAACACAAGCATTTGATAAAAACAGCATCCAATAAAACAATAAAACAGTAACAATGAATAAAATAAAAAACCCAAAAAGGTACTCTTAAAAAAATGTTTTAGTGCAATGTTACAGATCCCAGTGCTGAAAGGCTTGAACATAGTAATGTGTCTTCAAGTATGACTTAAAAACCTGCAGTGATGGTGCCTGTCTAATATTTAAAGACAGTCTATTCCAGAGTGTAGGTGTAAGATAAGATAAGATAAGATAAGATAAGATAATCCTTTATTAGTTCCACAAGTGGGAAATTAGCATTAGAAAGTGGACAGTACAGGTAAAAAGCAGCAAAAGTTTAATAACACTAGGATAGGAACAATAGAATAAAAAAAACTATATACTGAAGTAAATTCTAGAAATTGTGCCACATTTGAAAAGACATTTTCTGAATGGACCAAAACATTTTATTATATAAGACCTTAAGTTACATGAAGATATAGGCTTAACAATAAAAATCAATAGGTTGCAAAGATTAATTGAATGACTTTTCCAGTAAAACTAGTTTTGAAGTTCCATTTGGTGTCAGAAAAGGTGGTTTTATGTGTCATCTATCAAGCACTCTCATGCAGAACTAAACACAACCTCCTAATTGGCTCTGATAGACAATAAATCATTAATATTTGTCATCTTTGTGATTTGATGTAATGAAAATATGGAGTTTTGTTATGAATGTATCTTTTACAGTTTTTTCACCAAAGGCATGGTCATGGTTTTATTTTCTTTTTGTGCCTCACTGGTATTTGCACAAATATATTTTCACCTTTTGCACATGCACGACAGTTACAGCTATGACAGGAAAGTGAGGCACAATAAATCAAATCTCCTGAGATTCACCGAAGCTCTGCTCCTCTCGTATAACAGAAATGCTCCCCACAGCAGATTGTATGACAAGCACATACGGAGGAGACGCATGGCTCCTTCTTACTGATACTCACATACTTTGCACACAAAGTTCCTGTCTAACAATACCACCATAATTCTTCTGTTTCATTGAGCACAAGCTTGTGGAGCAGAGTGGATCTAAATCAAGCTTCTAAAAGCTGCAGATGAGTCTGAGATGTTTCCTGGGTTATCTGACAAAGACAGAGGACAAAGTGAGAGACAGATCGGTTTCACCTCCATCTACTTCCCTTCTTCCTCCCTAAGCTAACGCCTTCCCATCTCTCCACCCGGCTATCCGGAGATACAGGACCCATACCCAGCACACAGCCGGATGAGACCTGGACAATCTTCCTTCTAGAAATAGAGAAGGGTCATAAAAAAACCTTCCGCCGACATCACCTCATCAGGAGGACATGGGGAGGAAGTGAGAAGACTAAACATCTAAAGAAAACAGTTTAAACATGGTTTTTGTTTTGCAAATAGCTCTTCTGCTTCTGTCTTTGCATCTTTTCATCGTGTGCTCTTATAGATTCCATTAAACTGGCAAACGTTTGTTGACTTTGTGCAAAAGTCAAGCAGAACCAGCAATGACAATACATTCAGACATATTAAATAGGCGTGGCCTGATTGTACATTATTGTTTTAAGCTTTGGCCTCCTGCTCTGCTTTATGGGTCTCGGAGGACGGCGGGCATTGAGTGCTAATTGGTTCCAAAGCGAACCATAAAACAGATTCCACCAACGACTGTCCGCCTTCATCACCACAGGACCGTAACGAGTGTTTTGCAAACAACACAGTGGGGCTGATAAGAAGCCAGGTGGGTAATTGATGTGGTTACTAAGTGGCTGATTTGCATTCTTTACGCATATCTAACTAAGCAAGGGGAGAGATATGGGTAAATTAGGCAGACTTGGAGAAAACTACAGGCATAAATGACGACAAAAGCTCAAATTCGTGTCTGTAACTTTAGGCGGGGTATAATGTTTCATGATTGTTAAAACTTGTAACATATTTGCATGTCACATTTTTTTTGCTCTAAATTAGAGAATTGTTGTGTTCACTGTTGTTTATAAAACAGTAAACTTCCATAGGTTTATACAAAGTTCTTTTACTAATGCTTTGGAAAAATAAATCTGAATTTTCTGACATCAGAGGTTGGATTGGTCTATTGTTTAAATACTTTAACACAGAACATATCCTGGTAAAAATCTGCCACAATCATCAAACAGAATCATTTTAAAGCAGCAAAGATGGGAGGTTGATCACCAACCTGAGGAAGACGCTTGTGATCAGAAAGAGAAATCTAACCCTAGTCAGGATTTTGGTGGTAATGTTATTGTATATTTTCTTTGATTGAAGGACATCTCAAGGTTTTTACAACATGTTCACTTGACAATTTTTGTTCTCCTCTTATTGAAAGTAATAAAGGTCTTGTGACTTTTACCATATTAAAGCTGTTATAGCGAATCTACAGAACAAGCTAAGTTTTGAATGCAAACACAGTCACAGAACACTCACCCCTCCCCTCAGGTATCTTCCCTGAGATGCTTCTGCCGGAACCGGGAAAACATATTGCCAGACGAAACAAGATAGAGCTAAAATTCAGTCACAGTTTTTAAGTCCAAACATCTTTTGTTGTCCGTGACTTCAAATGTTTTTTTTCTTTTTGGGACTGTGGTAGTTTGTCCTAAAGTTGAAGTTGTAGCAACCGGCTGAGCGGAGAACCTCACACCAGTGGTGTTCTGTTGCTAAATACGTGAGTGCGTAATGAGTGAAGGACCCAGGAAAGTACAGAAACAACCAAATGGTCCAATAGCTGCTTTCAATCCAAAATGTGTTATTGGTGGAGGTTGTTAGACAAATGCAAGAGAACCACTTTATTATTTTTTTTTCATTTTGATTTTACTCTCTACAATATATTTATAGCTATACTATGTTAGAAGGTTGTTAAGAGGCATGAAAAAAATATTTTAGGCTAATTTGATTTCCAAATTTGCCATTGCAGCTTTAAGCATCACTGGTGGATTCTGTCTGTAATATCATCTGTTGCCTTGTAACCAATCCAAACTCTCACCATCATATTCTTTTTTACATCAAGTCATTAGTTCCTTCGGATTTTACAATCATTTTACAGTCAAGTGCCACGAGCTTTGTTCAGGAGCCTCAATCAGACGTCTCCATGTGCAAGCAAACAAAGCTATAGCTTGTTTGGACTGAGCTAGTCACTGACAGTAGAAATAATAGCAGGTCACATTTGAGTTACTGTAATAATGGTGTCTGTAGTTAAAATAGATAGGTGACTAAAAGTCAGTGTAGACCTGATGTGATCATACCTACCTGGATAATCCGGCCATACAGCTGGATGTACACATGTTCACACATGTTAGTTAAGTGGTCTGACACGCCTCCTGGGTGACTGTCAGTGATCAGATCTCATATGGAGGAAAACAAGAAACCTAACTAACAGTCGGCTGCATTGTTTCTGCAAATCCACAAATAAGGTTAAAGATACAGACTTGCTTCAGGTTGGCCTGAATTTATAGCTGAGTTATTTATAAACATTTCAACAAGCTCATTTATGTAACAGTAGCAATATGAGAGAAGTGAAGAGCCATAAAAATGATTTGTAATCTGACAGAGCTCAGTGTCAGCGTAACTCTGTTGATAAGTACACACAGGGAGAGAGAGAGCAAGAGAGAGAGAGAGAGAGAGAGAGAGAGAGAGAGAGAGAGAGAGAGAGAGAGAGAGAGAGGGAGGGAGGCTTTAAACCCCTTAGATGTTGACGACTCACTGGTGGACCATTAGCTGTTTTTCATGCATCTTTGCTGTCTTCACAAAATGAAAATAATAGTTATTTGTCTGATGCAAGGCCTTTTTCCACAAGATTAGTGCGGTGGTTTAAACAACCACCAACAAAAAAGTTAACTTTAGAGGATAGTTGTATTTATCTTGATTATGATTGACAACTCAGCCTTTACATACTTTTTATTAAACATGCAGTTTAATAAGGTTTTAGACATCAAACTGTTTCTTCTGTGTTCCTTTTGCTGTTGCAATCTTTTTAAAACTGCTAAAATAAAAGATGTTTTATCTGGAATATCAAAGAGCAAGAAAACATTTCATCTGTTGACTTTGAGGAATCTTGTCAGGTCATTAGATGGACCTTACTATGTGTATTCAGATGCTTAACGTGGTGAGACAGGATCACGGACAAAAACTTTGAATGTGACCTTAGCATTGATATTTACATGGTTCCTCTGTCTATTCTGTGTCTAGTGTGTATTTAGGGCCATTTATTTATGATGGGAGCAACTGGTCGGAGCAGTATACATCGTTTACAGGTGTTACTACAGTCGTTGCACATTTTTATTCATGCTATGAGTTGTTAATGATCCTATAGGTCTGTTCTGCAGATACCATTAAATTAATCTCATATGACTTATTGAAAAATTTGAGAAGAACCTTTATTTCATAGTGGAGTTCAGACACGTCAAAGCTGAAATTAAAACTCTATAAAAACTGTGTGGATAAAGACGTTGACATTTTGAGTTGTGATCCAGTGACGTGAGTTTGTTTTAAGAACAAAAAAAATGTCTGATATGGTTCCTCTGTTCAACCACACACTAAATTAAAGGGATACTTGGCAGTTTTGGCTTGCTTTTAGCACCCCCTAGTGTCCGTTAGAGAAAGCAAAAGTTAATCTTCTCTCCTCGCTGTGCGTTCGTCTTTTTAACACCTTAATCTAACTGCTGAAATGTCTCCTCAGCCTTCATTAGTGTCTACAGGAGCGGTTCATCACTAAATCAAACAAATCAGCTGTGTTCATGATCTAAAACATGCAGGAAACATGCTGGAAGCAGACTGCAGCACCAGACATGTCCGCTCCAACAGAGACTGGCCCGCCAATCTGAAGTTGCAAGTGTGAGATTCTGGTCACAGAGGGCGGTGGGGGTCTGAATGACATTTCATTAACCCTAAAGGGTCATTTAGGGAGTATGGTTTTAATCTGGGGAACGCTAATGTTTCCTGATTGAAAAGGAGGGATCTGATTTGTGACGTTTTGCAGACTGAGCCATGCATACACATTTCCCAAAATGTTCCGACCATTCTTCTCAACCTGTTTACTGTCATGGCTCAGAGCTTGCCGTGCTAACGTCTGCTCTCAGTCAGGAATACATCTGCTCCGTTTATGCTCCACCAGACAGAGGCCACAGCAAAACCCTGGACAGCCACTGCAGAAGAGAACAGCACTCACTAGAAGTAAAAGTACTTTAAGCACAATGTCTTCAGTCAAAACTCATAATGGGGTTGCAAAACTGTTGAAGGCAGCAGCCTGGAAAAGCAGAAGATCAAAATATTCATATGAGACTGGGATAGAAAGCAATGGAAAGAAAAAATGGAACGAGACGTGCTGTCAGCTCCACTTCTATAAAGAATCACTGAGTCTCTCTGTGCCAGATGCTGGCTAGAATCACTGAGTGTGTGGCTAAAGGGAACGGTGCTTACCCAAAGAGAAGATCTTGTCCTCTCCCTGGTACTCTTAAGCTAACAGCAGAGCGCTGAGGCTCTCTCTAACAGATGAAGCTAAATAAAACCAAGGCAGTTTATCAGCCTAGCAGCCACTCGACTTGTCACACTTCGCTGTGCCTCTTCTCCTCGACACAATGAATTCTCAACTGCACTATCAGCCCACACAAGTCTCATCCTTTTAATCTAAATGGGAAGTTTGTACAGAAGAGCAGGAATATGACAATAGGGTGTTTGTATGGAAAAACAGGGACATCAAGTTGGGCATCATTTGATATTAAAGCTGCGGGCACATTGTTTAAAATTTTAAAGTAACTTAAAAAAATGCTAAAAATGTGACTATCTGACCCTGTTGATATCAGGAAGGTAATCGTCTATAGTAGGGGTGTGCACAGCAGCCAGTATTTGTATCTGTACAGTATTTGTTGAGGGGGCAAAGTATTTGTATTTGAGTAAAACTCAAAGTAGGTGTAAAAATCCATATATTTTTATTTTGCATTATACATCTACGCTATAGAAGTGTAATGCAAAATAAAAATGGATTTTTACATCTATTTTTGAGTTTTACTCAAAAACAGATGCAAATACTTCCCCCCTCAACAAATACAAATACTGGCTGCTTTGCACACTCGTAGTCTATAGCTTATATTACTCCAAAGCCCCTCCCTCTGGCCTCTACAGCAAAACAAATCATTTACGTGAGCCTAGAACGTTGACAAATAGATTTGCGTATCCACAAGAGGGAGCTGTCAATCAACGAGGATGCTCCCTAGTCCCCAGCATGCACTTTAGGGTCATGCGCCTTTTTATTATTAATTTTTTGATTTTTAATTGAGAAGTGCCTCATAATTTTTATCTTGAGAAGAGCTATATAAAAAATTGTTTCTTCTTCTTCTCAGTCAGCTTAGCACACCGAAGAAACTGAAGATTTGTAATGCAGCAACCAAAACAAGTACTGAAGTTACCGATTCCTCTACTGTCTTCTACTCCTCAAAGAAAGGATACACAATTTAAAAGTCCCTCTGCAAAAGTCACCCTGCGTGGTATGAGGCGTGGCTTTGAGCTCCTTCCAGGTGGGGAGGAGCAGCAGAGGCAGGAGCTATAGATGTTCAAATTTCCTCCTCTTCTTGATGACATCACACTACCGACCACAGCTTTAAAACATAAATGGTTTGTATGCAGAAACTTTGGAATCAATGCCAGTACATCACCAAAAATATGCAAATAAAAAAAATAACATTCTAGTTTTTGATCAAGTTCCGTGTTCCATGCGTCGTAAGGATTGTTATGCTTTGTTTGTCACCAGGACCTGTCAGGGGTTAAAGAGCAGAAAGAGTGATCCCTGCTGTCGCTGCTGCTCCCCTGTGGCACATTTCACACCAAACACACAAAAGTCAGAGACAGATTATTTTCAGCAGACTTCTCCTCTCCAGGGAGCGATACGTCTGTGTTACAGTAGTGGTAGTCACATGGATTAAAGCTCTGCTACAGCGTGTGGAGTTTGGCTCCATTTTTAAAAAAAGAAATTCCAAAGAGCTTTTAAAGATAATATGTTAAAGTATGATAGTGATTTCCTCTCTTATCAAGCATGTGTTGTACTCAGAAGAGAAAACGGAGGAGGTTAAAAACCAGTGTAGAGGGGATGTTCTACCATAGATGCAACTTCAGAAGTTTGCTCATTTTAAATCCCCACATGTGTTATTTATTCAACTATCAGAAATATTCCCTCTTCATTCTGCAACACGAATGTGCTAAAGTGGGTTAGTTAGGTTACACTCATGTAAGGATCCAAACCAATAACCGACACGCAGTCCTGAAATGATCAACTCCTCTACAACCATTCCTTCAAAAACGATGCCTCCTTCAGCGCCTGCTCTCCTTAACTGAAAATTGATACATCTCCCTGCTTTCTTTCTTTTTCTATCAGGCCATAAGAAGAAACGGCACCAGTAGTGGGCTGGGCAAAGCATTCAGTATGATGGTCGTGTCTAACAGGGTCATAATACGCTGCGAAATGGCTCTATCTGCTGGGGAAAGACAGTTCTCTCAGCAGCCCCTCAGGCCATCGCCTCAGGTCCATTTCAGAAAATATTCTCAAGAGTCTCAGAATCAAAAGGTTTCATCACTGAACTTGATTTTTTGTTTATTTTTGCTAATCATCAAATTTTCTCCTCACTGAAATGACCCCTATTTATTAAATCAACAGGTTTAGTTTATCATTAACATTACAACGGTAACATGCATGGTGCATGCATCAGGCATGGTGGCCAAGAATAAGTTAAGAACCAGAAAATCCCTGATTTGGTCAGAAATGCTGCATCAGCATCTCTAACACCCAAAAAAAGTTGAGATAAAAACAGGAAACTGCTCCTTTATTGCATTTTATTCTATTCCTTTTATCCAGCGAGTGGGTCTCTGAGGACTTCTGGCATCGATTGGTGATTTAATGAAAGTGTCTGTTCTTCTTCCCCGTTCCTCACTCCTCCTCTAAGTCACTCTGGTTAAAACGTCTCTGTTAATCAGATTTCTGTTAAAAGCTGCAAATAGAATCAAAGGTTTTTGTGCCAGGATTCGCTCTGTGATGTTGCGGCTTTTACTCTGTCTTTTGTTTTTGAACAATATTCCCAAGTGGCGAGGTGGTGGGCTTCGCTTTGAGGCTCACCTTAAGTAAGCTCGTGTGGAAAAAAAAGTGGAAACTTGATCAAAAACGTGAAATATTTTGGGTTTTTATTATTTCTGATGATATTAAAGGATGAATATGAAACAATTTAATAAAAAGCTATATTTTTTAGAAAATATTCCCTCCACGGGGCGTTTAGAGGTGTGCAGAATGAAGGTACAGCATTTTCTTTAAAATCTATATTTTAATTTAAAAATAATCAAATGTTTATTTTGACGGGCACAATACTGGGTTTACGTTCACATCTACCAGCCAGTAGAGGGCACCGTTGCTGGTTGCCAAATATGGTAAATAGTCCGCTCAAATGGAAAATGGCGGACTCAGCAAGTCAAGCAGCTGCTTCTGAGCCCAGAAGATGTCGTTATACTTCTCAGAAGAGGAGCGACCATAAAAGATCTAAAACCAGAGTGAGTGTAGGTGAAGCCTACAAAAGATGGACCCAAATAAAAAAAAAATCACGGCATCAAAACGCACACGGAAATGGCAAATTTTCTCATGGATAGGTAAGCTGTTGTTGCAACTACAACCTCCAACCACTAGATGTCGCTTTAGAGTTCCTGTTCCATATTCTAGGTGTTTGATGAATGACTGAAAGTCTAAGTTATTTTTATCAGTTTGATGTGTGTCTGATGTGATTTACATTATTTTCCCCCCAAGTTATTTGACTTAAACCCAAAGAGAACAAGTTCTGGTTAGTTTAAGAAATCTTCCAGACTGGGATTAATAACCAACCAACATTCAGAAACATGAGTGTTGTCCCTCTACCTCCATAAACTCTTTACTTATAATTTTATGTTTTATTATTTTTTTAGGCAGTGTATTTTTTCTTTTAATTACCTTGATTTGCAGGCCAGACAACTTTAACATATTTTCCAGGAAGAAAAGCTAAATTTCTTAGCTGGAAATCCTTAGAAAGACTTAAAAGGAGGTTTAATATCCAGCTAGACACCTAAAAAAATTGTTATTGCTTGAACAAACAGTTGTTTTTGTATTTTAATATAATAAAAATATATCTCTCATTTATATTTTCCAGGCATTGACTCTTGATGCTTCATGCAGCTCTTAACCTTGATGCATTGTGCTCAAATGTTTGTTTAATTAGCCATGCATTTCCTAGAAATCAATCCCCTACATGACCGTATGTAGGGGAAGAAGGCAACTTTTAGGCTATTTCAGACGTGCAAATGAAAATTTTAACACCAATGTTGTATTTTATTAAACAAGTCATGTGGTCTGCTTAAGTTAAATTGCATTTCTTTTTGCTTCATTAATGTAAGTTTAGCAAAGGGTAAAAAATGTATTGGTTTAATAGGAGTTCCTCCATCCTTTAGAAGGGGGGTGGATCTGCCTTGTTTGTGTTTTGAATGACAGCTAACAGCACACATCAGGGGGAAAGTTGAACTTAAAGATTAAAGCATCTGCAACATAATAATTTATATAACTGTATCTTCTCTTACTCAGTCTTTGTAAGCCCATTTTTAATTTAGTCCATATTGCATCGTTTGATAACGCAGCAGAGCTTTGTTTATTGGTCATGTGACGTAAAACTGCTGCGAGCACGTTTTCTACTCTGCATCAAATCAAACATTGTCTTCTTATTTGCTCGTCAACTTGATAAAAACACCACTAAAATAGTGACGCGCCACTCTTAAAGCCATTTAGGATATTTGCGTTTTTGATTTTTTTGATGACATTCAGTTTCTAAGTGCAGTTATATATTATAAAAGTGTCTGGCAGATAGCTGTAATGTAAAGCACCTGCTCTCAGGTGGAGTCAGCTAGTCTGTGCTTGCATCACATCCTGAAACGAGAAGAGGCATAAAAAGTTTTCCCTGCATCTCGGTTTTGGATTGTACCCATGCAAATGTAATGCATAAATAATTTCTGCAGATTCTCACACTGAGGCAGCCTTTGAGTGGAAAAAAGATGTATGCACAACAGTTTTGCACATAATTAGAATTTTTATTTTTGGTATGTATGCAAAATAGTTTTAATGTGAATGAATTATGTGTTATGAAAAATAAAACGGCACTGCTGGCTTATAAAACCCTGATTAGTTGTATTTGCTGAAGGATCCTTTAAGGGACTTTTTTTTTTTTTTGCATAGGATGAACAGCTCTTGGACCGCCATGAGAGCTAATCATCACATTGTTCCTGATGAATAGCCAGCCAAAATGATTATGCACTCTACAAAAACTCTTAATTAGCAAAATCTCTTCCTCAATCAAGTATCTAAATTACATTTGTACAGTCCAGTGATTACTGACCAAAAGCAGGATTCTTGAGCTGTAAAGAATAAGCTGGCCCATAAATGGTCCCACTGAATGGGTGACCACTTACTGAATGAATCATGTCCTAATAATTAAATTGTATGGCATACCAAGAGTGTTAACTTTAGTGGATGCACATTGAGCAGTTCTGACTTCTCAAAAGGCTTTTAAAGAAATTAAGTGATGGGCTAAGACAATAATTTCTCTTTTCTGGATCATTGATTGTTCCTTCTCTTTTTTTTGGCTTCTCTGGACACATTTTCCTCCACTTCTTGATTTATTGTCCAGGACCCGTGCCTTATTCCTATAACCTGAGACAAGTAAAGGTTTTAAGAGATGCACGAGGCTCAGCATTTATGGTTCTTGCTTTAGAAAGCTGCTGGTGAAATATATTTATTGAACTTTTATCTCTTTGGATTTCCGTTCACTTTGCTGCTGAAACAAGCTCTTTGCTTAACATCTTATGATCTTTAAAAAACAACTTATAATTACAATTAGGCAACCAAGGCAAGTATTTCTTAACATCACCATTAAGTGAAAGAAAAAAGTCATTAGAGAGCAACCCACTCTGAAAAATTAAAGCCTTGTTTCAGTTAAATACAGTAGCATAAATTAGGACTGATGTATTAGCTACCAGGTATTTAGGTCTGACTCTCATATAATCCTTCTGTTTAACATAAATCTGAATCTGGATAGATAAAGTGCTCCTATCTATCAAATCCTGCAAAAGTTCACCTTTAATTTGAATGATCTATTTCTGCCAAAGGTATTACTTATATCCTCTAATGGCTGTGCTTAACCTTTAAAATGACAAGCTGCACCAAAAAGCTTAATAATGCAACCAGAATACAGAGACCTGAGTGCCCTCTTCATTGCTGTGGTATGAGGAACATTTGTTCAGCGGAACGTCATATCTGGAAAGATTTTTCACACTCTGACAAGGCATTCATCTTTGGTTTTGTTTTCCTTTTTTTAATCTCACTGGAATAACACAAGCAATTTGCAAGGATTTAGCAATTAATCAAATGGTTACCCAGCGTTTGCAGACTAAATGTAAAGTTTAGAGGCCATACTTCCTGTTTTCTCTGTTCAAGAAGCTGCACGTTTTTATTTTTCTGAGCCATGCCAGCAACAGAAAAGTGTGTAAATTTATTAAATGAATCAAAAAGTCAAGTAGCATCCACTTTTTCCCATCCAGTTCTACCTTTGCAGTTTCTATGATACTGTTCTTATTTTGCAATCAAAAATTATATCAACCCTCTTCTTAATCAATAAGTGTGAGCCGCTGCTATTCATCAACCCCAAACCATCACTCCTGCTGAGTGATAGATCTCCCATGCAGTCTGCTTTCTAAGATTACTCATAAAGACCGATTATGGCGAAATCAGAACTTTCCTCTACTGAAACTTCCACATATCATCAGAAAAATAGCTTTCTCGAGTCAAACGGCCCTATGATCTACGAGCATTTCCCTCAGCAAGGCCAGGGTATTGTGTGTGCCATGAAGCTTATTTTATAGGGTCCATGATCGATGTTGTTTAGAGCGATTTAAGAGCCCCTTATGCTGGTGTCAGCATCTGACCCCTCCGCAGTGATAAAGCCATCAGAAGGAGAGGGAAGAAGCAGAAGTGAAATACGGAGGGAGGGACATGCGTGCCAGATAAACTCCTGCATACTGGGCACCCGTCCAGGTCTGGGAGGGATATGCCTTCACTCTTATCTGCATAAATAAAAGAGTACAGAGGCAGAGGTTTCAGTCAAATTACCTGTTTAGTCCACAAGGAGTCCACCTTAAAAAAAACACTTTATTTAAATCAATCAGAGCTTTGAATGAGCAGATAAAAATGGAAGCAGGTGAATATGAAAGTCCTCCCACAGCCTGCTGGGTTCAGTTCATCTAGTCTCCATCATTAATCTCACAAAAGGTATTGGAGTTGTAGTTTCTAACAGCAGCTTAGAAAGAAAAATCTGTGAAAAATCACTGAAAGTATACCTCATCTTAACGGATGTGAGTCCACGTCTGCCTTCACAATAAAGAAACAACCTCCGATGAGCAGCTGTGGTTGTCGTGTGGAGCTGAGACCTATGGGCTGTAATCAGGAAACGTGGCGGGCTCGTCCCCTCCAAGAGCCGCTCACCTTTGCCCTCTTCCTGTTCAGCCTCCCCGAGCCCCATGTTTTATTCCCCATTTCTGTCTGCTCACATTTGCCTCGTCATTTTTCACCACGCTGACTGATTACACCAGTTACACTGTTGAGACAATCTCCACTTACAGCTCCGTGTCCTCGGTGGCTTTATGACATTATTACATCTTTATCACCACCATCAATAGCTCCGGTCCCACGGTGGGATGCTTCAACACCCAGTTCAGGACAGACAAAGACTGGAAGCTTAGTCCACGTACAGCACGCACACACACACACACACACACACACACACACACCGGAGTATTAGGAGTGATTGGACATGAGACAACATCATTTCTATAAAAACGTAGTCAATGATTTCTTTATAGATTGTTTTACCTGAAAGTTTAAGGGTTTTTTATTATTTCTGTCAGGCTGCAGAGATTTAACTGAACCTGCAGGGAAATGTTTTTTATTAATTTATTAACCAACATATGAAGATAAATTCTGCTTTTACTGACTCACACATTTTCTGTTGTATCAGGTGTTTATTTATGATTAAGATTATAGAATATTTTAACCTCCAGATGTTTCTTTTGGTATTGTTATAGGGAGACCTCAACAATGCGATGCTGAGAAATGTGAAATATATATTGCAATCCAAATATTACTTGTTTTAATGCCACAATAAAGTGGCAACCACTTTAGCACTGGTTCTGGAACATTTTTGGGCTGTTTTATAATTTTATGACTGTAAAATTGTAAAATTTGTCAAAATTCAAATGTAAAAATGACTCTGCACTTGCATGTTTATGCTTAGCAAATGCTTTTAAAAAAGATCTTTATTAGGATTGAGAAAAGTAAAGTTAAATTATTTTTATGTGAAATATATGTATGATATAAAAAATACATGTTAGCCTTGTTGTTTTTTAAAAAGATAGCCTTTTTTTATCCATCTTACTGCTTTATTCTGTTCTTTTCATCCAAATAGATCTATCAGTTTAAGACCTTAAATCTTTGATCTCAATCTGAGTAATTATTTTTAACCTAAAGCTGACAGGAGCACTAAATTGAGATGAAACAAAAAGACTTGAAACGTTAACAGATGTCAACTAAAATTTCTGTTTTAAAAAATGCACTTGGTAGAAAAAATGTGTAAAAGATAGCAAACGTTTCTGTGAGCTTATTCTGTCTCTGATTCATCAGTCACCTAAAATTACACCTAAAGTTTCTTTATGTGCAAACTTCAAAGCAAGATTCCTGCGAAGAGGAGCAGGTGGGTCATTTCTTGGTTTCATCTTTTTGTTTTTTTTTTCTCACAGACATTAAAATTTGATTTTCATTTAATTAAAATTTTATTACAGTTTTAATTTCCCTGCAAAAAAATCAAATAAAACACAAAAATCTCATTTCAGGCTGCAGCCTTTGTTGTTAAAACTACTTCTAAAAAAGCTTTATCAGGTTTCCAGTTATTTACTCTCCACTTACCTGAAACTACAGCATTCTGTTTGTGTACATTTACTCGTATTAGTGTCATTATTAGAGTTCAGTCACGCCTGCTCCCCCTCTCGCTGGATGTGTGTGTGTGTGTGGAGGGGGGGTCACTGTGTGTATCTGCAAGTGAGCAAACAACAGCATGAACACAAGCAGCAGCTTGTCTGAAACGGTAAATTTTAACATGAGAGAGGCGTAATCGCTCCCACAACACACCGCTTTAGGGTCAGAGGAGCAGTGCAATGGTGGCAATTACTATTGACATCACGCTAATTGTAGCTGAATAATTAATCCTTGCTGGTTTGGAGTACAGGGACTAAAAAGGTGAAGTGGATGTTGCAGAGTTGAACTCATAGTAAAACGTTGACTAATTAGAATTGGGATGATTTTCTTTATAATATAAGTATCTATTTTTTTCTATTTTAATTTAGTCTATTTTTTAAGGCTACAACGGCTCTCAAAGACCACATTTTACATATTAAAGATATAAAAAAAAGTTCATTTTAATATCCTCACACACTGAAGCAAATATGAACACATTAATTAGATCCAAAATGACTGTAATATCTTATGTGTGAGTTTAGTAACAGTTCCTGTAAACCAGCTCTTGGTTTCACAACACTTGCCTGCCCTCTGTTGGTCAACATAGTGAAGTGCCTTTTCTCACTACATTTTTCATAAATGAGGAAAACCTTTGATTTGACCCTAAGAGTTCAACTTTTTACACTTTTTTAACAACACAGAAAAGATTTTGGTTTATTATCTTATGCTGTCATTCAAATAGATTCTGATTATAAACATGTTTGTTTAATTGTAAGATCATAATTATTCAGGAATATATTTCCTAATCGTATTTTTTTCTGATAAAGTGATATCTTCAGCTAGGCTCCAGCTGTCAAAGCTCAGTGAGATACTGGCTTTAATACTCAAGTTTTCCAAAAGGAAATATTCTTATACACACATTTTCACTTGGAATTACATTAAATTTGCACTTGTAACACATTTGTTAGATTTTCTTTTTGTTGTTTTGTTTGTTTTTGATGGCCAAATGATGTCTTTGCAAACCAGTTGTGACACAAGATGACTGCGGTGCACTTTATTTTGCCACAGGTTACAGGTGAAAGTCCAAAAATTAAAATATGGTGCAAAAATCCTTTTTTTTCATCATTAATTAATCTGAGGGATCATTTAAAGGCTCAGGAACCCTTTGCAGGTGTTTTGGATTAATCAGCTGATTGGAGTGTGACACTTTGAGTCTAGATAATTGAACCTTTTCACAATATTCTAATTATCTGAGAATTTGATTTGGGGGTTTTCATCAGCTGTAAGCCATAATCATCACAATTATAACAAATAAAGGCTGAACTGTCTGGCTTTGCATGGAATGAGTCTATCTCATATATTAATAATAATGGATTGGATTTATATAGTTTTTTTCAAGGCACCCAAAGTGCTTTCCATTATTCATGTACTCTCACATTCACATGCTGCTGGTGATGATAAGCTGCTGTGTGGCCACAGCCACCCTGGGGTGGTCTGATAGAGGTGAGGCTGCCATTTCATGGCATTTGAACCTCTGACAGCCACCAACTCAGGTAAGTTGGGTGAAGTGTCTTGCCCAAGGACACAACAGCAAGATACACCTGATAGGAGCTGGAATTGAACCCACGACCCTCTGATCATGAGGCAACCTGCTCTACTTCCTGAGCTACTGCTGCCCCAACAGTTTTACCTTTTAAGTTGAATTACTGAAAATAATTAACTTTTGCACCATATTATAATTTTTCAAGTTTCACCTGCAGACAAAGTGGTTTTACTTCATTTGTTTGCAATTTATTTTCATTATATCAGCAATTTTATCATGAAACTCAAAGTAGTCTCAAATGCCTGACACTTTTTCAGATAATGAAAAAAAAAATATATATATATATAAATAAATAGATTTTTCTGAAGAGCTGTAACTCACAAAAAAATGAAAACTCTGAGATATTTTGTAATTTCACAATAAAGCTGTTGGCAAAATCACAGTGGGTGTTTCTCAATCTCAAGGAACCTCACCTTGATGCCTTGGTCCCGCCCCGGTTGCCTAGGAGATACGTCATCAGGAACTGCTAAGGCGTGTTCCAATCAGTTCCAATGTTCATGTGCTTCCAAGGCATCTGTCCTCCGTTTGTTAGCTGTTTAGCTAATTGAGCAAGGATACACAAGAGGTGCCTTGTTGCCTTCTCTTGGTCAAATATTTTCCAGAATGCAGCGTGGTATTCTCAAACAGATGTGATCAGGAGTCAGGAGCAGCTACTTCGGGGTCAAATTTCCAGTTTAAATGTAAGTCAACTAATTGTAGCTTTTGGGCTTATATGTAAAATGTTTATTTACATCCAAAGCAGTTATCTATGGTTGGTTAGTTGCAGCTTTGGTGACTAGCAGGTACTAACTCACTTACACATTTTATTTAACCAATATATACACAATTAAATAAGTAAAAGGCTTGATATACATCTATATTGTATAACTTAAAATTATTATGATGGGCGGGACGTAAACAGAGCGCGTAAGCAGGGGGCGGGCTCTGGCCGGCCGCAGTCATGTGGGGCAAGTCTGTTTCATTTAAACATTTTCTTTGACCAAGGAAGGACAGTGTCCTTGTAAGCAAGGCGTCTGGCCTAGCAAGGCAGTGCCTTGGCAGGCAAGGCAAGGCGAGGTTCCTTGAGATTGAGAAATCTGTTTCACTGCAGAAGTTTTTTTGAAAAAGTAAATCCATTAATGTGGGCTGCATTCCACTTCTGCAGCTGCAAATGTTGATTGTTCAATAAAAAATGTCTACAAGCAGAACTTCCTCCAAATTCAACACTTCTCCCTTCATGTCTCTTCTTTCCTCTTTGAAGTCAAAATGTCTCCCAAGAGATAAGCCTTTTTGGTTCCATCAACATAAACATTGTCAGTTTTCCACAAATAAGTATATGAGGACATTTTATTGTGAAATCCTGCCAACAGCTTGCATGTTTTTAGTATTAAAACCATAAAATGCATAAAACAAGCAGCACTTGAATCACTTAGATTTACTCTGGTGAACTCTAAAGGAAGCCTACCATAGTGGTTTTACTTATTCAGCTTTTTGAAATCATAACACGCAAACGGTTGCCAGAACCCCACATCTGTCCAACATCTAAAGCATTGCTACAATTTTCAAACCGCAAAACAAACACTGACATGATACCAGCATGGAACATGAGAAAATAATAGATTGAAATAACGTCTCTCTCCTCTGACTCGATCATTCCTTGTTTTTAGCATTTCTTATCTCACCTGTTTGGTAATTTTGTCAAATAATAAAAAAAAATATTTTAAAAAGTAATTTTCTTTCTCTTTTATTTAAAGCTAGGCCAAAGTTTTCAAACTTTTATTCAACCACAGTATTCCTCTATCAGGGGTCACCAACCACTAGCACCAGCTTGGTGACCCCTGATCTAGATATTGAACATCCTGCTGGTGAGCAGAAAGACAATGTTGCCACCCAGTGACTAAAATAGGGACATGTTCTAAGGTGTTTGTTGAATACTTTGTTTTTCATTACTTGCTGTTTTTCTTTCTCTAAACCTCTGGGAGTGACCTTCCCTTGTGACCAAATGAAATAGAGGAAAACGGTTTTCTGCTAATTTACTAATGTTTAAAGCAAAGACAAATATCATTTGATATCTTCTTGTGAGTTTCTTTAAAAAACAAATTTTCTGTAGTTAAAACAACTATTTTGAAAATTTTGCTGAATCGGTGGGTGTGAAATGTAAAAATAAATGTGTGAACATGAGAAGGTCACATATAAGTACCTACTATATCACTTTTACAGTAAAAGAAACACACACACACATTTTACTTTGAGAAAAAGTTGTTTGCCACATGCAAAATTCAATTGAAACTCAATTAAAACTTTTCTAACATCTACATCTTCTAAAGAAAACCACAAAATTAAAATATAATCTGCTGCAGAGGGAATTCATCACAGCAAGAAAAAGCACACTGCATTTCATATTTTGCCATTTTAACTATTTAAATTACACTAAATGCCCTTTTTATACTTGTTTAGTTAGTATGAAAACATCATATAAGACATCTTTTGAAGCATTTGCAGTCACTCTTTCAGATTTTATTTGTAGACATGGCAACTCCACTAAATCTTCAGACAAGTTCAGTTGACATGACACACACAAACATTGTCAAAATGACTTCACGTTTCCTCTATTTGAAGGGTAGAAACTTGTTTCTGAAGCCATTTTATCTGATTTTACAAACGTCACAGAACTCCCAGTCTTTAGCCATCAGGCTGTTTTACCATCTGCCCAGCTTATGGGTTCACATCTGCAGCAGTATGATATATGTTTCATTAAATGTCTGATTAGATTATTTTTCACATATTTAGTGATTGACTGGAGTCCATCATACGATCATATGCAATCATCACAAAAAATTATTTTACATACAAACATTTTTGTAAAGCTGTTATTTATTTTTCAACGTATCAAAAAATTAAACTTTTCAATATTTGCTGAAATGGCCTGTACTTCCTGTTACTTTTAATTATGTCTCTAAATAACCCATTTTAATGTTTAATTTTACATTTAAATTTCTTTCATGTTTACCAGGAATTCTGAAGGTCAGTTTTTCTTATTTCTTTATTTCCTTTGTTTTGTGTTTACTTCAGGGCCCTTTGTTCTGCTAATTAACAACGTTATGACTTATTAAAACACAAAAGCCACAGTTACAGGTTTGCCTTACTATTATTCTGTTTTCATTTCAGGGGTCGGCAACCCTGGTCCTAGAGAGCATGTTTTAGATGTTTCCCTGCTTCAACAGGAATAGTTGATTCACCTGTTCAGCAGCTCATCAGGCTCTGCAGAAGCCTGATAATCACCTGCTGATTAAAATCAGGTGTGTTGAAGCAGAGACCTCTAAAACATGATGGATATGCTCTCAAGGACAGGAGTTGCCTACCCCAATTGTTTTCCATGGCTTTTATCCTGTCCACTGATCACCCTTCTTGCATTTATTTTCTTTTTCCCTTTCCTCACATTTTTTAATCACAACTTTTACTTTTCCCATTTTTTATATTTTTAAATTTCTTTATTATTATTTTTTGTTCTTGTGAAGCGCCTCGTGATTTTTATCTTGAGAGGTAAAAGATTGTTTCTTCTTCTTTCAGCCCCTCTTTTTGTCTGTTACTCACACCTGTCATCCATCTGTAATCACTCACCTGCATCCAATCAGTAATCAACCTCTCTAATATATATCTACTCCCCAATTTCTCAGTTCAATGTCAGATTCAGCTTTTGCCCTGTGTTACTCTAGAACCTGCTTGTTTTTGGTCAATTTAGGTTGTTCATCATAACTCTGAGAAACCAATCAAGTTAAACTGTTAGTTTGATCTGACTGTAGTTCCTTTTTACAGCAAAATCTTCATGATTCCTGCAAAATAAAACATGATTATTAACGGCTGCAATGAAGACTTGATTATAAGTAACAAATACAAACTTTATAAAACTGTTTGTATTTTGCAAATGCATTGCACTAGCAAAATGAAAGCAATGTTCTAAATTATAAGATTTCTAGAGTTACAAGAAAAACAAAGCTATTGTTTCTTGAATATAGCTGTACTGACACAATTAGCCTTTCGCAGGCCCCGCCCCCAGAACGGCTATCGTCCAATCACACATCATAGCAACCGTTACTATCCGACAACTCCAAACAAGATGATGAAGCTAAGCCTAATTTACTACTAAGCATTAGCCTCTATAGTAGTCGTGCCCCCTTCGTTTCCCTTCAGAACTTCCTCATTGAGCTCAACCAGCAACAGCCAAGCATGAGTACTTCCCCCGCCCGCGGCTGAGCGGAGGTTCGTCTCCCAGACTATCCAAGACGACCCTTTATTAGACACACTGTGCCGACAAATCAGCGTAATATTGTCTCAACCGTGTGTCTTATAAACGCACATTAAGCCTTGGCGCAACAGCGGGTGGTGTCATGATCACGTGATGAATTAATGCCGAGCTCCAGCTGGGAACTAAAAATGAAAGTAAACACGGGCATAAAAAGTTACATTTTATAAACAGACTCAGCTGAGATGATAAACTGAAGCGATGCAGAGCACCGGGAGCTTTTCTCCGTTAGAGCTGCCTGCAGCTCAGATCATCTGACAGCTCACAGGGACACCGCATCGCCGCCACCGCTCCTCAGACCCACGCGTCCCCGGACGCCGGACCTTCTCCCAAACTCCAAACTCCTTGTTCCCTGCTACGCTTCGCTCAGCGGAGCCGACACTAATATACCCCTCCACTGCATACTGCAACCCTTTTTGCCTCGATCTGGATGATATTGAGGAGGAATTGCTCCAAAAAATGTCGCAACAGTAAATAAGGGGGCAGGGCTCGGCGAAAGGTCAATTATGTTGAGACATTTTCTCAGTGAGGGCACTAAAATTACATTACATAGTTCCTTACCTGTTCAAACTACCTCTGGATCATGTTCTTTCCATTACATCCACTAATGCTACACAGCAGAAACAAGTGACCTTAAGTTTTAGGGGACTGGAAACTCTGCTCAGTAAGCAGTGTGATGTCTTGTACTACCTGTAGAGAATGCTTAGCAACATGAACGATAAACTGCAGGGGCACAGCTGTGACAGGTGTACAATAGAGCTAGAAGCATATGTGAGAACAGAAGGTGAAGCAGACTGTAGAGCTGCCATGACAGCAAAGAAAACTTGTAAAGTGTACTTTGTGCTGCCTGAGTAGAAGTCTAACCCGGAGGAGCTTTCCACAGATGTCAAAAGAACATCCTTTTATCATTTAAATACACTCGTGTGTTTTATTGGGTTTCAATTATGAAGAACTGAAATATCCAATTGCTTTGCATATCAACACCTTACACTGCTAAAAAAAAAGAACACTTTGAAAACACAGCTGGTCTCAGTTGGGGATAAAAAATCCTGCTGGTTTTCCATACTGATATGAAATGTGTAATGTGTTGGGAACAAAAGGATGTCAGATCATTTGATGAAAAATAAATGTATCAACCTACAGAGGAATTAAATCATTTTCCCCAAAAGCTGGTGCAACAGGCCAGTAGCCTGGCAAGCCATCCTATATACAGTATGTGATTATATTGTCTGGCTATGGTCCATTGACGGCTCTCAGTTGTGGGGCGGGATCTACGCTTGTCTTTCAAACTGTCTCCATGCTATTGGATAACAAACAACATGACGTACTCACTGCTACAGATGTCAGTCAACGAGGCAGGCCGCCATAGTCCATCAAAGAAGATGCAAATACTTTTTTCTGAATAACCTTCAGTACGTCTATCTGCTCTTGACTCAAAGAAAAGCCCAAGTCTAAATAGTCCAAAGTTGATGCCAAAACCATTTCAAATGAGCCGTTGCCATTTTTGTTTTTTTCAGTAACAGCCCGCCCACCAACAGAGTGCTGTGATTGGCCCACCAATAAAATAGAGCGCTGTGATTGGACCACTACGGAGCCGTGGCCATCTTCGTTTCACTCAGTTATACTAACATTCTGCCCACCTAACTGAACTGTGATTGGCCCACCAAACCAATAGATGGTAAATGACCTGTATTTGTATAGCGCCTTCTTAGGGTTCTACAACCCCCCAAGGCGCTACACAACACAATCAATCATCCACCTATTCACACGCTGGTGATGATGAGCTACTATATAGAGCGCAATAGAGAGCAGTGATTGGACCACCAAACTAATAGAGCACTGTGAATGGACCGCTACGGATGTCAGTCATGGAAGAAGCAGGGAAGAAGAGGAAAATAAATTATTTTTCTAAATAAACACACTGATCGGCCAGCCACAAAACTGACCAGGGCTGTGGAGGTTCCAATGGAGCATTGCTAGGCCAACATGCAAAGCAAAATTATATTGCTTCGGCAAATGACTAGATTCTAGGCTGACAGACCAGTTCAATTAGATAAAGTGTTGTAACTGCTAAAAAGGCTACTCAGTAGATTATATGGACCTCAACTGATTGTATGTGTGACCTAGAGGGGGGATATTTTTTTCCTAAAACCATAGAGAGTCTCTTAGGTAGTGACCAAGGCGTGCTTTACAGTATTAACAATATGTTTATTAGTTCAACGATAATGAAACATGAGACACAGATAAAAGGTTCACCTACTGAAAATAGAATAAAAATAATCCACTAAGAATTCCCAAAACTAAACCCTAAAAGGGAAGGAAGCTGAAAATCACGTGGACAATGCTGGCCCCAGGAATCTACATTCAAAACAGTTTAATAGTTACTTTGAAAACATAAGCCACTGTCAGAGAACCAATGGAAAGGATGAAAAACCAAAGCTATCACCTCGTGCTCTCTAATAGAAACTCAGCTACACACAAACAAACCCCAAAGTGCATAAAACACCACACAATACCCTATAGCAGGGATCTTAAAACTCAGACAAATACCTTCCTGGGGACAGCAAGTCACACAAGCTAAAAACTAACCTAAAAACCCAATATACAAAGTTTCCTCCCTAAACCCTAAACCCATTGTTAATAAAAGCAAAGAGTAAAAGAAAATACTTGGAATTACAACAGGCCAACCTCTGCTATGGCAAGAACAGCCAATATATATGCCCACGTCTGCTTCACATTCCAACCTCACTGATGCTTCTCCACTACGGTCTCAGCTCCAACAACCAGTTCAACCAGTGAGACGTTGAGTCTTTCCTGGCTGTCAGTTCTCCTCTACTGATATGGCTGCCCGTAATGAGCCAGCTGGTGCTCTGCTGCGCTACACCTCTTCTTATATGGGCCTACTTCCGGAGAAGTAACATGACCCAGTTACATATGCCTGGCTCACAACATTTGTACACCATGGCAACCGACACTGAAGTTAAGGAGCTGTGAGTGACATAAGCGTTAAAAAGTGTTTTATTGCTTTCCAGCGGCACAGTGTTGTTATAGCGGTGAGCTGTGTGGTGGTACCACGGAGCGATTGTGATGGACATGAAAATAACAAAATAAAAAAAAATAAAAACATTAAAAAGAAGTGGTCAGATGGAGGCAAAGAGGAAGACGACAATAATCATTGATGCTTTCATAAATGGCTGCAGGGACCACTGAGATAGTAAATGATAAATGGCCTGTATTTATATAACTCATTCTAGGGTTCTATAACCTCCCAAGGTGCTTTTCAAAACAACCAGTCATTCATCCACGCACACACACACACATTCACACATTAGTGATGATGAACTACATTGTAGCCCCTGGTGCCCTGGGTCTACGAGTCCGTAAACGTTGCTTAAATCCCCCATTTTTCCATCTCATCGGCTGCGCTGCCATTTCCTTCTCTCCAAGGTGTGCTTACACTAGGGTCAGAGTTGGCTTATAGTTGCAAACATTTTCCTGCCAATTGTTTCTTTATAAATCGCAAAGTTTGCATGAAAAAGGACTTAACGCCAGTTCCAGTCCTCGTTTTGTGTGTAAGCAATCTTTATAAATGAGCTCCTGGACAGTCTGAGATGCAACCTGTGGGTATCAGATGGAACTAAACATGATGTCCCAGAGATGTTCTGTTGGGTTTTGGTCAGACAAGCATAGATGCCGAGCATTCCAATGTACCAGGAGGAATCCAGGACACATTACATCTATGAAGGGTCTAACAATAGGTCTAACAATGTCATCCAAATTATCTACCCAAGACAGGTCAGTGGATACAAGGATGATAGCCCACCAGAAGTTGGTGACTCCAGCAATGTAGGATGTCTGGCCCTCAGGTCACCATCATGAAGTCTGTTTCTAATGGTTTGGTCAGAGATGAATCATGCCAGTGGCCTGCTTGTGTACTCATCCAGTCCCTCCATGCATAAAAGAAACTGATGAGCTGCTTTGCCACCATGATGGGTGGAGGAGTCTCCTCGTCACCACCCCAATATGAACAGAACCATCTCCTTGATCTGGGGACTTGCTATGCCCTTTATGTAGCTGTACCTGGCCCTGAGATTATAATGTGTGTTTGGGGAGTGAGTATGGCGTTCTTTCTTAGGTTGGATGTGTTTATGTGCTGTTCATAAGGGTGGGATTATGTGATTGTTTCTGTGTGTTTCTGTTTCTCTGTCAGGTTGGGTCTTGGATGCTCCTCCCCCCTGGATTATCTTGGACCCTGTCACACCTCCTACAGGTGGGTGGTACTTCAGTCTGCTGGAATTGGTGTCTATAGAAAAATAAAATACAGTCAAACTTATTTTCTGACATGAGAAATATAAGTCTGAGGGATTCTTATTAAATGTGGTGCTACTGAACAAATGGCAAGTACAGACCATACAAAAAAATGATGTATACAGATGAATTCAACACTTATACAAACAGCCATTGGTGGTAATTAAATAAATATATGCAAAAATTCACATATGAACTGTTTTGAAAGCCATTCTGTCGGTAGAGTATGTTGTTGGTTTTAGTGCTTAGCTGGTTAAATAATAGGTACAATGTAGTGTGTCTGAGTGGAGTTGCCTTAGTGTGATGTCATTGGCAGGCGCAAATCACCCAGCTGATCTGGCACACCAAGCACTTCTGGTACCTATACAAGAAATGATATGAAGAAAAAATAAAAACAAAGAAAGACACTGACTCTAGTCAAATGCATAACTACTGAGAAGCCACCGTAATGAGGTGTCTGTAGCTGCTACCAGCGAAACCATTCCTGTTTGAGTTTTCTCTCAGCTGCCCCTTTGGCGCTCCTGTTGTGAACTTCACTATTTCCAAAACAGCTGACATCGATTAGCAACCCCCTCTGCTACTTATAGTTTTTCCCAATTGTTTACAAACATTTTCTGAATGCGTGCCTCTTATTTCCTCCCGCCTCGATTATTGTAATGCCCTGTATTTCGCTCTATCCCAGCATGCCTTGATACGTCTGCAGATGGTGCAAATTTCAGCAGCTGGACTTATAACTGGAACCAAGAAAAGAGAGAGCATCAGTTCTATTTTAATGTCCCTGCACTGGCTATCAATATCAAATATCGAGTGGTTTTTAAATTTTTGGTATTTGTTTTTAAATCTCTTAATGGTCTGGCCCCCGCATATATTACTGAGCTTCTCCTTATGATAGCACTTGGTGTCTAAGATCAGCATCTGCAGGCGTTCGCTGTAGCAGCCCCAAAACTTTGGAATAATCTTCCTACTTGGGTGAAACTCCCCTTCCACAGTGATTTTTAAAACTAATTTCAAAACTATTTTCTTTAGCTTTTGAGTGTTCTTAATAATTTTAGTATCTTATTATTGTTTTATTGCTTTACCGAGGGGTGCAGGAGTGGACGAACATCTGACTGCATGGATCATCAACTACCTCACCAACAGGCCACAGTACGTGAGGCTGCACAACTGTACGTCTGAGGTGGTTGTGTGCAGTACTGGAGCTCCACAGGGTACAGTGCTCTCACCCTTTCTCTTTACCTTCTACACCTCGGACTTCACCTACAACACCAGCAGCTGTCACCTCCAGAAGTTCTCTGATGACTCGGCCATCGTCGCCTGTGTGTCTGAGGGGGACGACCAGGAGTACAGGTCAGTCATCATGGACTTTGTGGACTGGTGTGAGTGTAACCACCTTCGCTTGAACACCAGTAAAACAAAGGAAATGGTGATTGACTTCCAGAGAAACACTCCTCCTCACTCACCAGTAAACATCCAGGGAGCAGACATTGAGGTGGTGGACACCTTTAAGTACCTGGGTGTTCACCTCAACAGTAAACTGAACTGGTCCCACAACACAGATGCTCTGTATAAGAAGGGCCAAAGCCGCCTCCATCTCATGAGGAGGCTGAGGTCCTTCGGAGTGAACTCCCAGCTGCTAAAATCCTTTTATCACTCTGTTGTTGGCTCTGTTATTCATTCTGCTGTGGTCTGTTGGGGTGTAGGCAGCTCTGACCGAGACAGAAAGAGACTGAACAAGCTAGCTACCAAAGGTAGCTCGGTTCTGGGCTGCCAGCTGGAATCTGTTGAGGAGACGTGTGAAAGAAGGATGCTGGGGAAGATGACCTCCATCTTAAGAAACCCCTCCCATCCACTGAACTCCACTGTGGACATGGACAGCTCCTCCAGAGGTAGACTGAGACATCCCAAATGCAAAACTGAGTGCTATTGCAGATCCTTCATCCCCTCTGCTGTAAGAGTGTATAACTGTTCAGTTTAAGCTGTGCTGGTATCATCCTGGTACACAATAACACCAATGCAATATTCATGTGTTCTTTAATTGTGCAATACCAGATTCAGATTGTTGTCTGTGTCTCTTACAGTATGCTGCATAGTGCTGGTACCAAGTTTGTTTTCATCTTTTATTTGTGGTTTTTTTTTAGTGATCTAAGATTACAATACTAGATTACTGCCTATGTGTATTATCTTCTAATTACCTTTTGAGTGATGGTGCTGCTGTGACAAGAGAATTTCCCCACTGAGGGATCAATAAAGTCTATTCTATTCTATTCTACTGTTGTTTTTATTGTTTTATTGTCATTACTTTTATTGCTGTTTTATCTTAATGTGGTTTCTCATTTTGGTTAATCTCTAATTGTTTTAAAATGTGCCATGATTGATTGATTGATTGATTGATATTGTCAGAACTCTACATACAAATAAAAAAACACACACAGTGGGCAAAACCTTTCAATTCTCCCACAAAATGAAACTACATTCAAAACATTGTTATTTTTTTTTCTCAAAATGGTATTTTGTCTTCAAATGACACACACACACACACACACGCCATCACATGAACAGACATTTATAAGAACCAGTTGAACACTGATGTGCTTAATGTAAAACACTATGATCACTTCTTCTCCAGTCATCATAATGACTTTCTGTAAGTTTTGTTCAGTGTTACACTCACTACAGACAGTGCATAGGCCTACATAAGTGCATTGAAAAAGATCTCAAAATATTTGTATACAAAAAACACAAATACTGTACATGGCACCGAATATATTTTATTGTATTTTCCCACAAAAATATTGTACACAGTGTTCATCCCAACCAACACAAAGTTGCACATACCATGTTCTACATACAAACACAAGACTGCTCTGAATACAGTTACAGTCAAAATAAACAAAAGAAATAAAACAACTATGCTGCATCCTCTCTTCTGTTTCTATCTGGCCACAGCACCTCATCCACATCACAAGCAATGTTTGCCCTGGCCAAGCAGCGGCGGAAATATCGCTTAGCATGGTGAATCCAGCCATGAATAGAACATACTTTACACTATTTTTACAGTCTACAGATCAGTCCACAGGCAATACTGTGCTACAATGTACTCACTGAATACAGTGAAGTTTCTTACCTATTTTCATGTTGCAGTCATTGTGTCTGATGTACAAGGAATTGTGTGTAAACAATTAAGAAAAACTGTAATCCACCAGAGAAAAATCACAGAAGTCTAAATAACCTTTTGTTATACTGGTAATATTTTTCTGGCATTAGAGGAAGTATGGTTGTTTGCCATCTTGCTGTTAGCTTGCAGTTATAGTTCTGAACGAATTATTAAAGGAAGTAAAACGCTATGAATCACTCATTATTCACTTCACACATACATTTCACTGTAACAGTGAGTTGTTGGTAATTGAAACAGTAGCTTGTATATTTTAGAGCTGACCATTTGCTTCTGATTGGGCATCAGTAGCTCAGGAGGTATTGTGGGTTGTCCAGTAATTAGAAAGTTGCAGGTTTGATCCCAGCTCCCGCCAGAGAATGCTGCTGTTGTGTCCCTGGGCAAGACACCTAACCCACCTTGCCTGCTGGTGGTGGTCAGAAGGACCGGTGGTGCCAGTGTTTGGCAGTCTTGCTTCCGTCATTGTGCTCCAGGGCAGCTGTGGCTACATTATAGCTCAAACTCATTAGCGTGTGTGTGTGTGTGTGTGTGAATGGGTGGATCACTGATTGTGTTGTTGCCTTGGGGGGTTGTAGAACCCTTAGAAGGCACTATACAAATACAGGCCATTTCCCATATAATTCATAGTTAGCATTTTTAGTTCAACATTAGCCTCTAGCCTTCTTCACCCTATACTAGAGTAAAACAAAAGAATGCGGTAGCTTCATAGGGGTACAAGAAATAACTTCTGGGTCACTCCTGTTTACTGCTTTGGTTCTTAAAACAACTGGAGGTTTTTGCCTGCTGGTGTTGAATTACAAATGCTGGTGCTGCAGTGTTAGCTCAGGGCAAACTCTGCAACCTCACAAACTCATTGGTTGTAAACAGTAACTACATCCCTCTTTCGTTTTTTTAAAGGAGAAACACATGAAATCTGTTTTACTGTAACCCCTCCCAACATGATTGATGCATTACTGTTTTGTTATTATTTTACTGTAGAATTCTTACATGTTGCTCCTTTACCTTTGCTGGTCATAAAACTAGAATATCATGACAAAGTTGATTTATTTCAGTAATTTCATTCAAAAAGTGAAACTTGCATATTTGATTCGTTCATTACACACAGACTGATCAAATGTTTATTTCTTTTAATGTTGATGATTATAACTGACAACTAATGAAAGTCCCAAATTCAGTATCTCAGAAAATTTGAATATTAATTAAGACCAATGCAAAAAATGGATTTTTAGAAATGTTGGCCAACTGAAAAGTATGAATATGAAAGGTATGAGCATGTACAGCACTCAATATTTAGTTGGGGCTCCTTTGGCCTGGATTAGCAGCTCTAACAGAGACAGGAAAAGACTGAACAATCTAGTTAAGAAAGCTAGCTCAGTTCTGGGCAGCTCACTGGATTCTGTTGAGGACGTGTGTGAAAAGAGGATGATGGTGAAGCTGACCTTCTTGGAAAACCCCTCCCACCCAATGTATTCCACTGTGGAGGCCATGGACAGCTCCAAGATGTAAAACAGAACCCTACCGTAGCTCATTCATTCCAACTGCAAAAAGACTGCATAACGCCACAGTTTAAATGTTACTGGAATTATCCTGGTATACAGTATACAGTGTTCAATACCGGATGTACATTGGTGTGTCTGTGTCCCTTATGCTGCGTATTTTTGGAAATTTTTTATTTTTATTTGTTGTTTTTAGTGGTTTGAAGATTACAATAATAGCTTGCTGCCTTTGTGTATTTAACTGTAGTTCTGTTATTATTTTTCTTCTTCCTTTTCTCTAAATGTCTGTGCTGTTATAACAAGTGAATTTCCCCACTGTTGGATTAATAAAGTCTATTCTATTATTCTATTCTGTTACTGCAGCAGTTCAGTGTGGTATGGAGTCGATCAGTCTGTGGCACTGCTCAGGTGTTATGAGAGCCCATGTTGCTCTGATAGTGGCCTTCAGCTCTTATGAATTGTTGGGTCTGGCGTATTGCATCTTCCTCTTTAAAATACTCACATAGATTTTCTATGGGGTTATGGTCAGGTGAGTTTGCTGGCCAATCAAGAACAGGGATACCATGGTCCTTAGGTACTGGTAGCTTTGGCACTGTGTGCATCTCCATAATTTGGTCAACAGCAGGAAGCATGAAGTGCTCTAAAACGTCCTGGTAGACGGCTGCGTTGACCTTGGACCTCAGAAAACACAATGGACCAACACCAGCAGATGACATGGCACCTCACACCATCACTGACTGTGGAAACTTTACACTGGACCTCAAGCAATGTGGATTATGTGCCTCTCCTCTCTTCCTCCAGACTCTGGGACCTTGATTTCCAAAGGAAAAGCAAAATGTACTTTCATGTGACAAGTGAATTTCCCCACTGTGGGATCAATAAAGTCTATTCTATTCTATCAGAGAACATAACTTTGGACCACTCAGCAGCACTCCAGTCCTTTTTGTCTTTAGCCCAGGCGTGACGCTTCTGATGCTGTCTCTTGTTCAAGATTGACTTGACACAAGGCATGTGACAGCTGAAACCCATGTCTTGCATACGTCTGTGTGTGGTGGTTCTTGAAGCACTGACTCCAGCTGCAGTCCACTCTTTGTGAATCTCCCCCACAGTCTTAAATGGGTTTTGTTTCACAATCCTCTCCAGGTGCAGTTATCCATATTGCTTGAACACTTTTTCTACCACATCTTGTCCTTCCCTTCACCTCTCTATTAACGCGCTTGGACACAGAACTCTGGGAACAGCCAGCCTCTTTAGCAATGCAAGGTGTCAATTGTCCTCTTTGGACGACTGTCAAGTCAGCAGTCTTCCCCATGATTGTGTAGCCTACAGAACTAGACTGAGAGACCATTTAAAGGGGTCAGCATCTATAATACCGTGGATATCTACATCCTATTATAGTCTTTTAGACCATTAAACTAAATTGTATTGGAAAAATAAATAAAAAATGTGATTGTTTAATCCTTTATTGTGAAGGGCATATTTTCTCGCGAGATCACACGCAATATTTCGGCTGTCTCGGACGCGCGCGGAACTGAGGAGCGCGTTCATTGGTGGAAGGAAGCAGGAAGCAGGATGCGGCTTCAGCGTCTCGCTCCAAAACAACAAAAGTTATAACTGAACCCGACCTGGCAGTGAACTACGGGATCTAACCTCGCCTCGTGTGTAATGGAGTCCTCCTTTGTTGTTGAGTTGGGAGAGAAGCAAGCTCATTCAGGCATCGGCTCTTATGCTGTTGTGAAGCTGGAATACACACACCGATCGGAGTTTTGTCTCCCGTAACACAGATTATAACACGAGTCGTCAACGGTAAGACATAATTTATGCGTTTCACGTTATGAAATGAGCTTTGTTGTGCTTGTTGTGGTTCATATTTGTTTATATTAGGCCGTTGTGCCGACATATAGGCCAGAACTCAAGTTCTCGTGTTGGAGTGCGCGTGCTCGTGGGGTGCATGTGAACTGGTTTAAGAAGGCAAGATTAAACAAATGCGTCAATGTTGAATATTGGCTTCTCAGCCAGTGAAAAATCATTAGGAAGCCATTATAGACATGTTTTTAAGTGGAAAAGTGAAGATTTCAGGTGCTGACCCCTTTAATGGCTTTGGCAGTTGTTTTGAGTTATTTAGCTGATTAGAGTGTGGCACCAGGTGTCATCAATATTGAATCTTTTCACAATATTCTGAGATACTGAATTTGAGATTTTCATTAGTTGTCAGTTAAATCATCAAAATAATAGAAATAAACATTTGAAATATAACAGTCTGTGTGTAATGAGTGAATCTAATATACAAGTTTCACTTTTTGAATAGAATTACTGAAATACATCAACTTTGTCATGATATTCTAGTTTTATGAGCAGCGCCTGTAAATGTTTGAGAAGTGTAATTATTGATCTTTGGAACCTAAAACAGAAGTCGGTTACTATAATTTAAATCTCTAAAGACATATGTAAAAATTAGTGGGTGGACGTGTTTATGAATATTATACATTACAGAATGTCATTTCCCATTTTGACATTTTGATTGAGAGGAGAAGCAGCTGAAGAGTATGATGTATAATATGAATGTGCATGGTGTGTATAGGTTATGTCAATAAAAGAGTAAAAACCAATACTGATAACTTCCAATATTACATTTTAATGCCAATTTCAGTCAATAATAATGGTGGTTTGACAATATCAGACATCGCTAATTTGAAGTGTTGCATTACTAAAAGTACGGGAAGCTGCCTAAGTTCCAACGGTCGTATCTAGTCTCTGACAGCAAGAAATTTAAGTTGTTAGTTTCACAGACATATATTCGTAGACGCCTCGTGGACTGGTGCTGCCTATTGGAGCTGCCGTAGTGGCCGGCCGCCATCTTAGATGGGTCTCCATTCGCCCCCAGTGCATTAATTTCTACTGAGGAAGATGCTTACCCAACTAAAAAAGACATTTTATCAAGCTTTATCACAAAATCAGAAAAATGGTATGGCATGATAATTAAAATATAAATATAATTAAACAAAATAAATGAAATGATAAAATCCCATCAGGTAGGCTATAAAAGTCAGTAGTAATCCCACGTGCTCTGTTTTCAATAGTACGCCGGTTGCAACCGTAGGCTGCACAAAAACGGGCATAGCAGCTCACTCTGCATTGACTTTGGACAGTGAGGAGACCCATCCAATATGTCGGCAATGCTGTTACGCTCTCCAGCGCCCAATGGGGCGTCTACGTATTCATGTCTATGGTTAGGTTAATCTGAATACAATGTTTCAGTTAGAAGACATACATTTTTAGAGGGTATTGCAAATAGGAATCATTTGACATTTAGAGGATATGAAACATTGTTGTCCTGTTTAAATTAAACACCTCTTACAAAAGTTCTTTATATTCAGTCCTAGTCTCAGAAAAACCTGCATTTCCTTTGTGCTTCTGACGGTTTTTTCACCCTCTCCTGTGTTGTGTGTTGGTCTGCAGTTGTTTTTGTATTTGTGGTTGCAGGTGCAGCGCTCCTCCCCCTTACCTGCGTCAGCCTACACACCTAAGACTGAATTTGTATCCACTCTCTGACCCAGATTGTTGGGTCAGCTTATGTTGCTGCTGTGTGTGTGTGTGTGTGTGTGTGTGTGTGTGTGTGTGTGTGTGTGTGTGTGTGTGTGTGTGTGTGTGTGTGTGTGTGTGTGTGTGTGTGTGTGTGTCCTTATTTATGTATTTATTTAGAGTACTTGGAAATGATGAAGTACTAAACCAGAATCGGGCCATTTACACCAGTCTGAGATGCATGTTTTTAATAATGACCCTGAAGTAACTTTTTTAAACTCAAAGTATATAGAATGCAAATAAAAATATAAAAAAGCTAAATTTACTACAAATAATGTGACTTGGATATGCTATCCTTTTCCCCCATTTTTATTACGATATTTTTTCAATCTCTTTTTTTTTTGCTCTTATAAAAAAAAATATTTTCTTCTTCTTCTTCTTCTTCTTCTTCTTCTTCTTCTTCTTCTTCTTCTTCTTCTTCACAAAAAGATAGAGTTAAATACATAACATTGAACATTCCTTTTGATTTGATCCAGTGTGCTAAACTGTCCTTGGGCAAGCCACTGTACCCCCACTGTCCTCTTCACAGTGCTGACGTGAGCATATAAATGCACTATTTAGTGTAAATATATAATAAAAAAGCACCATGCGTGTGTGTGCATGTAATCGGGTGAATGACAGAAACTCTGTAAAGTATTGTGCAGATCACAGAGTGAGCACTAAAGCTAATTTTCTTGTATTTGAAAGTATCCCACTTTGTAAAAAGAAATCTAAGTATTTCACTGCTGAAATCCTAAAGCAAAAATAATATTTGAATATTTTTTTCCCCTAATTGATTAATCCAGTTTCTTCTTCTGGCCTAAGCTAATTGCATCCCTTTCTCCTTGTCTTCCTCTTCTCAGTCCAGCATCCATATCAGTCATCCTTCTCTTTTCTGTTCCCATGCTTAGGCCACTCATCAGCAGCTTCCTCAGCTTTCATCTATCAGCTGTGCTCCATTTCCAGGCAGCTCCTCTCGTCAACATGCATTCCTCAGCCACCACTATCATGCCCTCATCCCTGTGCTTTTATATTATCAAAAAAATATCAACATGCTTTTGTGTCTTTCTTTTTTAAAATAAAAATAGTAACCTTTAGAGTAATTAAAATAGGTTTTCCTTTTATACTTGTATATATGTTTAGGGTAAATATTCTACTGAATGCACCATAGTTCCTAATAAAACTATTTTTTGACATTAGGCTTTTCATCTCTTTCTAGAAATTTCCTTTTAATGCAATTTCACTGTGCCTAAGGCAGATTCAAAGCATCCTGTAAGAGCTGAAACATAATGGAGCCACTTGCACATGTTGCTGCTGTAGGCCGTCATTCAAGAGCCTTTTTCACCCTCTAATGTTATTTACTAATAAGGTTTTTACCTATAATAAAAAACACTCCTGTGGAGGAGGGGGGCTGACTCATCAAACATGTATTTTAAAAAACTTTCTTTTTCTTTAAAAACGGCCTAACGTACCATGGAGCCATTTTTGTTTAGAGAGAGATTTATGACACACAGTTGCAGCTTTTATTTCAGATGAATGCTTCAACATTTACTTTGTATAAACTCTCCTTCTGTTGGGCCTCAGCCCATTTCTTTTGTATTCTTACAATTAAAACAGCCACACACGCTCATCCATATTACACCAGCCCCTGCAGCACATCTCAAGCTCTCATATTTGAGCAGATTGTTTTGTTACCCATAGCTGGAGGCTTTCAAACAAACTTTCTTGTTCCTGGTGGTTTCTTGTGATTTTTCACTCTTTCTACTATTTTTTTCTTGGATCTTTTGGTTCTCCCACATGCTCCTTCTGTAGAATTTTCTCCAAGTCAGCCCCCATCATGTCCACTGACTCTCCCTGACTTCTGAGAAAAAGGCTTGCCCACTCCCTGTTGCCATTCCAAGCTCAACATCCCACCTGCACACCAGCTGGTTCACTGACTTCCTGCTGTCAGTTCAGCTTGCCTCAAGCTACTGAGACTTCCCTGCTCCTCAGGCACCTTCTTGCTCTAAATTCACCTACAGATAATTCTGTTTTTGCAGAAAATATTTTGGAATACCTGCGTGCATCATCTGCATGTGCATGTCGTCTTATGCTCATTATTTGTTTGACACCTTAGCAGTTTTACTTTTAGAATAATGTAGTAAAGATCTAAATAAATATTTGATTTGATTTTCATCTCAAAAAAGCTACAAAGAACCACCAAAGCACAGGGCTTCTTCTGTGTTCACCTCCTATCATGAATGATTTGATGTTGGTGACATGGTGCCTCCTCAGACTTCCCTTTTGATTATTAGATAAATCTGAGTCCCTGTAATTTAATGTTTCAGCTTGTAACGTGATTTCTGTGCCTTATGGTAATAATGCCATCAGAACACTCAGATTGTTTGGAGACAAAGGTTTTACTTGTATTTTACTAAAAAATGTATTCAAGTCTGATATTTTTATGTTACCTCAGGTTATAATGCCTATTTGTTGTACTTTTCCCCAAATTATGACAATCCAACGGTTTTGTTGCTTTTTCTGCTGTGAAGCATAAAATATTTGATTTAGAAACTGTTTAAGCTTCTCATGGTCCCAAGTTGTTATTTTTAAAGCATCTATCAGTTTTTGATGCTGATACCAATATAACATGTAATTTGGTGATGACTTTATATTAATTTTATGTGATGCAGGGAACTGTTCTGTGTTGGTTCTGCTGGACCTGACGGCACCCTTTGATACTGTTGACCATCACCTGCTACTGGTAGGCATATCAGGAACTGCTCTGGAGTGGTTCTCTTATCTGTCTGAACGTTTATTCTCCGTGGCTGTGCACAAGTTTTCAGTCCTCCTCCACCTCCCTCGCCCATGGTGTCCCACAAGGTTCTGTGCTAGGGCCATATTGTTCCTCCTTTATCTGCTTCCTCTCCAGCACATCCTGAGCTCTTTAAAGGAATCTCCTACCATCTCTATGCAGATGACATTCAACTGCACATCTCCTTTAAGCCCCATGAGATGTCTAAGATGCAGCTGTTGCACAGCTCTATTAAAACTGGATGGCTAAGAACGTTCTACAGCTGAATGAAGAAAAGACATCTGTGCCCCAGACAAGCTGGTTCCCAAAATCAGAGACTCGCTTGGTCAGCTTGCTTCTCACACCAAACCCTCTGTCAGGAATCTCGTTGTGACCTTTGACCCAGCTCTCACCCTGGATTCTCTTCTTCCATCTCAGGAACATTGCTAAACTAAGTCCCATTCTGTCCCGCTCTGAACTTGAGATTGTTATCCACATCTTCATCTCCTCACGCTTAGTCTACTGCAACTGGCTTTTCACTTGTCTGAGCAAAACCTCCCTGAATTGTTTACAGGTGGTTCAGGATGCCTGTGCTCGGCTTCTGACCAAGTCCTTGAAGCACACCTACGTCACCTCAGCTTTAGTGGCTGCTGGTTAACTTCAGAGTACATTTGAAGACACTGGTTCTGGTTTTTAGGGTCTTACATGGACAAGCACCGTCATACATTGGTGATCTTCTCAGTCCCTACACCCCCAGCAGGTCCCTGAGGTCCAGTGATCAAAGCCTACTGGTTGTGCAGCGCACCAGGCTAAAGACCAAAGGTGGCAGATCATTTGCTGCTGTGGCCCCCAGACTCTGGAACTCTCTCCCTCTGAGCCTGAGATCAGTGGACTCATTGGTCTCCTTTAAAAAGCAGCTGAAATCTTCAGGATGGCTTTTGCGTGACCTCCTGTTCATCCTCTCCTTCCACTAACTTCTTTTCATGCTGGTGTTTCTGTCAATTCTGTCTTTTTCTGGATCTCATGATTACCTTTTCTTTTCAGTTTTATTCACATTTTTATCTTAATTGTTCCTTTTTCTCCCATTTTTTTATGATCTTTTTTGATCATTTATTTTTATTTTATTTTCTATTCTATTGTGAAGCGCCTGGTGATTTTTAACTTGAGGTGCTATAAAAAAAAGGTTTCTTCTAATTTCACAGAAAGGGTTAAAAAAACTTTTAACATTTTCTCATAGCATCAGCAGGACTTCTGTATTATTTAAAAAACAGTTTATCAGATCCCCCTGTAGTTGGAACACACCCTGCGGTCCCCCTTTTTAAACAGGGGGACCACCACCCCGGTCTGCCAGTCCAGTGGAACTGCCCCCGATGTCCACGCGATATTGCAGAGCCGCGTCAACCAACACAGGGGGATCACACTCCTGAGCCTCCCTGGTAAGGTCTATTCAGGGGTTCTGGAGAGGAGGGTCCATCGGATAGTTGAACCTCGGATCCAGGAGGAGCAATGTGGTTTTCGTCCTGGCCGTGGAACACTGGACCAGCTCTATACCCTTGGGGCGGTCCTGGATGGTGCGTGGGAGTTCGCCCAACCAATCTACATGTGTTTTGTGGATTTGGAGAAGGCGTTCGACCGTGTCCCTCGGGGGGCACTGTGTGGGTTACTCTGGGAGTATGGGGTACCAAGCCCCTTGATACGGGCTGCTAGGTCTGCATTGCCGGCAGTAAGTCGGGCTCGTTTCCGGTGAGAGTTGGACTCCGCCAAGGCTGCCCTTTGTCACCGATTCTGTTCATAACTTTTATGGACAGGATTTCTAGGTGCAGTCAAGGTGGTGAGGGGATCCGTTTTGGTGGCCTAAGGATCAGGTCTCTGCTTTTTGCAGATGATGTGGTCCTGTTGGCTTCATCAGAACGTGATCTCCGGCTTTCGCTGGAGGAGTTCGCAGCCGAGTGTGAAGCAGCTGGGATGAGAATCAGCTCCTCTAAATCCGAGACCATGGTCTTGAGTCGGAAAAGGGTAGAATGCCTTCTCCAGGTCAGGGACGAGGTCCTGCCCCAAGTGGAGGAGTTCAAGTATCTTGGGGTCTTGTTCACGAGTGAGGGAAGGGTGGAGCGTGAGATCGAAAGAACGAGATCGCGGATATAAGCGGCCAAAATGAGTTTTCTCCGAAGGGTGTCTGGGCTCTCCCTTAGAGATAGGGTGAGAAGCTCGGTCATTCGGGAGGGGCTCGGAGTAGACCCACTGCTCCTCCACATCGAGAGGAACCAGTTGAGGTGGCTCAGGCATCTGGTTAGGATGCCTCCTGGAGAGCACCTGCAGTAATGTGATGTCTTTCTGACAAGCTGCTTAAAGCAGAATAAGGCATCACCTCAGTTTAGGGTTTGAGTTTGCTGTTTTGGTTATGAGACCTTTTGTTAATTCTGTTGACCGCCGGTTTCTTTTGAGTTATGTAAATAAAACATCATTCTTTGTAACATCTGAACATGTCTCCTCTTTGTTACCCTGGCCACCTAGACGGCCTGGTGCGTAACACACATGCATAGCAACAGTTATTAACTAAATCTGGAGGCCTGGAGAGCTGCTGCACATTATTGGCAGTGAGATGGTTTTCCCAGATCTCAGGATCAATAATGTAAAATTGGTGATGTTATATTCATGCTCCGATCCAGAGAACACTGTCCTAAAACACCAAGCTGAAATTTTTACAAGTGTAGATTTCAGAGTATATCCTAGTTCAAGTTTAGGGTGTTTGTTTTTAGTGAATGGAACCTAGAAAGGCATGTGAGGGCATGAATGTCAAGAAAATTCTGCTTTTAATACAATCATTTATTTGTAATTCTGGCTGTTTAAGTTAAAGTTAAAGTACCAAGTATTCATCACACAATGGTGAAATTACATCTCCGCATTTGACCCATCCCCATGGTGGCGATGGGTGAGCTGCAGCTGTGGCTGCGCTCGGGAACTATTTGGTGGTTTAACCCCCCAATCCAACCCCTTAGTGCTGAGTGTCAAGCGACCATGCAGACCAAGCTCTGGTATGAACCGACCGGGAATCGAACCCTGATCTCCCAGTCAGGCAGACACTCATACCACTAGGCCACCGGAGCTGGTTATAACATGTGATATAGACTATAGGCAACACTGACATATGCCAAATAAATGTGTAAAAACATGTGAATCATACTAAGTCTAACTCAAATTTCTTGCACACAGTTGTTTAAAAAAAACAATAAAATACTGAGAATTGAATCAAGCAAAGCAAATGCCACTTGAATTAGGTTATTTTGTTTTTACTGGAGGTTATAAGCCACTCTCAGTTAGGGGTTCCTCAAGGATTGTTTTGGGCTCACTGCAATTTACTCTTGTTGCCTTTAGAATCTGTTTTTTGGGAAATGTTTGTTTTTCCATTCCATTTCTCTCTTTACCTCTTTTGTATTTTCACAAACTGTTAGAAAGTAGTTGTTTTTAACTGTTTGGTTTTGGCATCTGTTCTCTGGCTTCTATTTCTTTTTATTCTTTTTTAATTGAAAACTGTCAACCCCACCATTATTTGTGATAGTCTCAATATTCACAAGTTTTTGAAACAGTCCTGAGAGTCATTTCCTTTAAATGATGAAGATTAAACTCATAGCTGTTCAAGCCTTTCTTGAAATATGACGCGTCACGTCTTAATTTACTCAGGCAGTGGACTTTCAAATCTCTGCGCTAAAGATTCATTTATTTGCTTCTGGCTCTCCACTCAAGTAAAGAGAATATCTCAAACAGCTTTTCATCCAGAAAAAAAAATGTTTTATAAAAAGCAGTGTGTCAGTAGTGTAGTTGAAAGTACAGGAAATTTAAGATGAAGGGTAAACAACTATCATTTTATCCATTGTGATCATTATAGCAAAAGCACACCACTGGAAATACTTTTTTATTTGATTTCTAGAGATCTCACTTCTTTTTCAATATATTTTGCATCCAATCCAATATATTTGCGGTTTATATGTAATGACACACAAATAAATATGAATGCTGTTTCTCTGTAATGTCAAGATAAAAAAAGTGCAGATATAAAAGTTTAAAAAGTATAACAAAAGTATGAGATTTAACATAAAAGTCAAGAGAGTCATGCAGTGGTGTGCTGTAGAAGGACCCAACATGCAGGGAAATCCAGAAGGCGGCCAGGTAGGTTTAAAAATCAAAAGTTTTATTATAAGGCAGTGGTCTATCAGTGGAACATTCACAATAACAAAGTGTTGATATGCATCTACTGTTGTATTTTTCTTTTATTTAATAATCTTGCTTTTATTTCTTTTCATTATTTTCAACAAAATTGGCTGTCTTCTTTGGAATAATTAAATTGTAATTTAGCTTCAAAGCAGATTTACAATTATTTTTGTTGGGAGAAATCCTCTTATAGGGTGTAAAATAACCATCAGAAATAAAAATCTTATGATCAAAAGTCTGAAATCAATTTTACTTGCAATATTCTACCACTCTCCGTGTTGGCCATCATTAATCATGGCTGACATTGTTTTCTCCTTAATGAATGTAAATTAAAACCATATCTTGGCTGTAAAGTGGACAGGCAGGATGAATATAAGGGATCCGACTCCAGAACATCTAACGTATCACGCTGAGTAGTTGGATTGCAACAGATCTCGGAGGAGCTGGGTGCACGCAGACCATCAGGCTGAACATTCTTAAACCAGGGACTAATTTTCAGTCCTCCACTTTGGTCTGGGTAAACAGCACCGCCCCGACGGTTGTTTGTTTTAAGTGTGGAACGATCCATCGCACAGCGCCGGGCTCGATTGACACTGTCTGCTGAACTGCTACTGCGGATTGCTCAGAATAACAAGGCTGCTCGCTAATTCCCGTCTATCGGGGCTTTCGCCGAAACACCGAGGAGAGTACAGGGTCCAAAAAACCCAGCAGGGCAGGCAAGAACGCCGCGCCGCCGTGGTCCGCACCCCAGAATGGCTTCAGGAGACCTTTACGAGGTAGGCTCAAGGCACGTCCACGGAAAATGCACTGTATTATTGACGAATAATGGAATTAGGAAGTAAAAGGAAAGGGCGTCGCGTATGTAAAAAGCGGCGTCCTAAGCCCTTTAACAGGCGAAACTAACCGCTCTCAAGCTTTCCGGGGACAAGGCTGCCTCGTTTCTGCTCGTACTTGAAGTCCCTTCTGGTACACTTTGACATAATTCCTCTCGCTTCTCGTAAATAAGATGTAAGGCAGGAGGGCTGAACTCGCCGAGTAGAAAGTCGTGGTAAAGTGACAGCAGCGCTGAGCTGAGCGGACGGGCATGGTGAATAGCTACAGACGGAGTGATGGGCTCTGGAGGTGCGCATGCATGACCAGAAATGTTTAATCATCTCGGTGTTTAGAGCGTCCCGTGTGTTTGCGCTTCCGATCGGTTCATAAAACCAGGGTTTCTTTTTCTTTTACATTCGAGCGGTGAAAAAGTGGTTTGTCTGGTGCGTCTTTCAGCAGCTGTGAAAAGTGCTGGGTGTAAAAAGTTGCCCCAAATTGGTGTTAGGAAGGTCACGCTGCCCTCGTGCGCAACATCACTCTGGAAACGGTGCCAGATAAAAATAAAATAAGTAAATAAATAAAAGTCTGGTCTCCCCATCAATTAGTGCCATTTTGTTACTTATTATGGTGTCATATGCTTCTGAGGGGAGATTTGAGTGTCTGATGACCACATTTATTTAAAACTTTGTGGGGGTGTAGGGGCATATAAAAGGGAAACTTGGATGTTTCCCTAAATGTAGATAACATTATCTGTTCACAGCACTGGCAGAGAGGAGATGGGTTAAGAATGGCACCTGTTAGAGAATGATACACAGTTCAGTGAAAAATATTTGTCCACTGACAGGTTCTTTTTTTTTTGTCACACTTAAATGTTTCAGATCAGCCAACAAAATTCAGTATCAGGCTAATGTAACTGAGTAGATATAAAATGCTGTTTGTAGAATTTATAATTGACTTCAATAGAACCTGACTGACAACATCGAGTAGGCTAAAAAGTCTGAAAGTAACACATCATGCCCCATTCTGAAGAAATTCAACAAGAGAACCCAGCACATTTAAAACACTGTAGGCCTTGCTTGGTTAAGATTAATATCAGGGTTTGTTAATCAGCAATAAGAAAGGAGGAGGCAAAAATGAGTTCTAAGGCTAAAACATCTGCTAAACAATAAAGAACACAAAGCCCTATCACATTTACAAAAAATAAAAAATACCTTTGACTACCAAGACAAAAGTGGAACATTTAGAAAGGTGTGTGTTCATTTCATTTGGTGTAAAACAAACACTGCATCATTCCAACAGCCAAACATGGTGGTGGTGGTGTGATGGTCTGGGGCTGCCTTTCCACTTCAGGACCTGCATGGCTTGCCGTAAATGATAGAACCATAAATTCTGATTGGAGGTTTTGACTCTAAGGATGTTATAAGCATGTATTATGTTTAAGGGTCAGTTACCTTTTAAAGCCATACTAATCAACTTTTTTCATATTTATAAATCATTTTCTTGAGCCACTATGTGCTAAAATGACTCAGACCCCCACCGCCCTCTGTGGCCAGACTACCGCACTTGCAACTTCTGAGTGCCGGTCCGGTCTGTTGGACTTAGAAAAAAATGGAGCTGACATGCCTGGTGCTGCAGTCTGCTTCCAGCATGTTTCCTGCATGTTTTAGATTGTGAACACAGCTGATTTGTTTGATTTAGTGATGAACCGCTCCTGTAGACATTAATGAAGGCTGAGGAGACATTTCAGCAGTTAGAATAAGGTGTTAAACAGACGAACGCACAGCGAGGAGATAAGTTTCAATTTTGGTTTGACCACAGAGACTAACAGACACTAGGGGGCACTAAAAGATTTTAAACATAATAAAATCACTTCAAAACTGCATTTCATATCTACATGAGTTATTTTTTTCTGATATTAAAATAAGTTTGTTTATCTAAAACATTTTGAGAGTTGCAAAAAAGCCAAAGCGGAAGAAATTTGTTAGGGGGAAAGTTCTTTTTCACAGTACTGGGGAGGCGACGGTGGCAGAAGAGTTAAGTGCCCACCCCATAATCGCAGGGTTGCAGGTTTGAGCCCCATCTGTCGCAGTTGTTGTGTTCTTGGGCAGGATGCTTAACCTGCCTGCTGGTGGTGGTGGTTGGAGGGACCAGTGGCGCCAGTGCTCGGCAGCCTCGCTTGTGTCAGTGAGCCACAGGACAGCTGTAGCAACAATGTAGCTCATCACCACTAGCATGTGCATGTGTTGTAAAGCACCTTGGGGGGTTGTAGAACTCTAGAAGGTGCTATATCAAATACAGGCTATTACCATTTACTGTATTATGTAAAATGAGTGTTTTTCATTAAGTCTATTTCATCACAGTGAAGCTGTCTGACTCCCATTTCTTTTGACATATTGCTTTTGTTCTCAGACCAAATTTGATTTAGAAAATGACAACTCAAAGCTGCGTTTTGCACTTGATGAAAGTAATGATTATTTTAGTTGGCATGCATTTAATGTACTTTATAAATCCATTTATACCTTCACTCCTGTTCCGACTATAAAATATTCCATTACATCTCTCACGTTGGCTTCATTATTAATGTTCTTCTACTGAGAAATGAGAGCTGTATGTGAAATGGCACATTCAAGTCATTGGTTATTACTGTTGTTGCAGATAAAAGAAAAAAATTCTCACCTGCAAGTTTCATTTTTAAATAATGCTTTATGTCCGTGACATATTACTAAGACTGTACTTATATTTTTAGGTCTGAGTCTCAGAATGAGAAGACTTCTAGGGTTGAGGATGACATGTTTACATATGTTTACTTTAAAAATGCAGTACAAACACAAACAGTAACTCTTGTGAATAATTTCTGATTAAGGCACTGGTTTATAATTTTATAAAATAGTTTCTATTTTGTTAAAAGCACATGTAAATCTTGCCCATGGACATAAGTATTTGAATTGTGACAGCAAATAGTGGTCGATGGTTGTGTTTAGTGAATAGATTCATAAAGCTTACCAGAATTTCTTTCTGCTGCATAGCTCTTTTTTGTTGTTTAGTTATCTTATTCATATCTAATGACCTACTGGATGTGCATGGTGTTGCTTTTCTCTGCAGTAACTTAGCCATCAGGTTGCACATTTCTTGTTTGTACAGTTTGAATTTGTGTTTAATATTTTGACTACTATAAAAAAGATTTTTTTTCTATTTCATTTACTGCTTTACTCTGAAAACATTGTTGCAAGCACAGGGGAGAAGGGACCCAAGTTTGAATGCTGGTTTTAAAAAATTAACTGCTTACTCTTCCTTCAAGCGCTTTTGGGCCAAGTAGTCCTGGAGATTCTTTTAGGAGAGCATCCACAGGAGAATTCAACCAAAGCATAGCCTTGTTTTTGTCTGTGTATGTGTTTTTGCCACCAGAAGGAATGCTGAACTGACACAATAGTCTGCAGTACTCTGTATCAAGTGAAATTTGTGTGCTGTGCTGCATTTACAATAGAGATTAAATCATGCTTTTTTTCTTCCCACCCATTTACAAGTACTTACATTTAAGTACTTGCCAATACTGAGTATTGTAATGAGTACTGGTAAATCCTATAAAACGTCTTACATTTTATCTTCTCTTGCTCTTTCAGAAAAAAAATCTTTTAACTTGATGTTGTCCCTGCTGAAAAAAAAACAGCATAGACTAGCATATGTTGTGTTTTGGTGCTGGTTTAGCTGGTGGACCAGCATACATTTCTTTTTCATCAAGACAGATCTATTTAAAGGTGTGGAACACTGAAAAAACATTTTTAATTATTATTTCTGATTATAATCAGTCGCGCATGCAGGCTGAATATGAAAATAGTCTCCTACATCTATCTCCTGCATTCACTTCTGATAGAAAATAGACAGTGAAGTGCTAGGATTTGAAAAGCCTAACAGATTTACACTGCAAAAAGTCTAACATGCAGCTTTTCATTCAATCTAATAAAGTTAAAGTCCCAAGTATTCATCACACACTGGTGAAATTACATCTCTGCATTTGACCCATCCCCATGGTGGGGAGCGGTGAGCTGCAGCTGTGGCCGCGCTCGGGAACTATTTGGTGGTTTAACCCCCCAATCCAACCCCTAGTGCTGAGTGTCAAGCGAGGAGGGTCCCATTTTTTCAAAGTCTTTGGTATGACCCGACCGGGGGTCGAACCCTGATCTCCCAGTCCCGGGGCGGACACTCTACCACTAGTCCACCGGAGGTGCTAATAACTAAGCTAATAACTGTCATCAAATCATTGATTTGATTGTGAAAGTCTTTCTTTTTGATTTTCAAAACATCACTTTTGACTTGTATGGAACTAATCATCAATTCAAAGCACACAACACAAAGTTTTTGATTTCTTTCAAAACATATACTTCTTTTTATGTACAGCAAATAATATTTTTAATTTGAGTCAAAGTAATTTGCACTTGAACACCCGTGGGAGCTACTAGTGCAGTATCAACATTTAAGTTGATTTAGGTCGATCTTATGATAATAATCTGGAAGTCTTATCCTAGTTTATATGCGCATTAGAAAACCAAAGTCTCAAATGAAGTTCGTTCCACTCCGATACAGTAGGTGGCGATATGCGCCCTTTCATGTCGGGCATTGCTCCGGTTAGCTTGTAGCAACACAACTTGTAAACAAACGCTGGTATGAGTGAAGCAGACGGAATTGAAACAGGATATACACAATGGCTGAAGGAATGGACAACAACAACGCCTCAGCACAGCTTATTTGGTAGTGTACTGTTTGATGTACGTTGTGGCGGTGATATTATCAGACGAGCGCTACTGCGGTCGCGTCACTTCCGGAACGCGAGCGTCCAGACGGTTCCGTTCAGCGTTTACATGCAGAATGAATTCAGATAACTACCGCATTTTCTGGGTGCTTCAGCCCAATTAGAAGTTCACCTTCAGCCAGACTAACGCGTTTACATGCATTTAAAAAAACTGACGTGTCGTTTTAGGGCAATACTTCGGTTTTCTGATGCGCAAGTGAGCGAGGTGCATTATGGGTAGCCATGTTCTTAGTTATTTTGTTCTATTTTGGGGTCTTTATTAGGGATGCTCTGATCCGATCACATGATCGGAAATCGGGCCCAATCACGTGACTTTCAAAGGACTCAGTTGAAAAAGATTGGATTTAACCTTATAAAACAACAAATATGATATTTTAAATTCATTCTGATATCTTAACAAGTTCCTCTATATCAATATTATTTTTTTCTTGGCCAAAAACAACACCATTATGTCACACAATGTACAGCAGGCGGGGATTCAGATACCATACAGCTGTTAGCTAGCAGGCTAACGCAGAGCTAACTTCTCTCCACAGGAGAGCTAAAATATTTGTATGTTGGTGGTATTTTAAACTGGGGAAAGCCTGCTGCGGAACCGTGGCTATGGAACCCAAAGTGTGCCACAAACGCGCAACATTACGTGCGATTCTCACACGAAAAGTACACGTTTTTAATGAGCAATCAACGTGTCAACAACACATACTTTACGCGTGAACATTTTGCGTGATTTAAACCAGCAAACAACACGAAAACAACATGTTGTTAAAACACGTGCCTCCAGGTCACAGAAATGTGCATCACTCCACAGCCGCATAATGAGGACGTAAATAATTTGAAATATGAGCATCTCAGCTACTTTTAATGTCATTCATAATATTAACACGTTTTTTATTAATGTACTTCCTAAACAAGTGATGTTTTTGACAGATAAACTAAGGAAATGACATAAATACAGAAAAAAAGACATACCTAAATAATAATAAAAAAATTAAAGGAAAATTTGGACGTGTTTTCCCTTCATTTCTTCTTTTTTAATGCTTTGCTGAAGTATTGGATCGGGACTCGGTATCGGCAGATACTCAATATCAAATGACTCGGACTCGGATCGGGAGCAAAAAAATGTGATCGGAACATCCCTAGTCTTTATGCATGTTTATTTTGTGGGTGGTTGTGTTGTTTTTATTTATTACTTCATTCCCTGTTGTAAATGTGGCATTACTTGTTATGTCATGTTGGCACCATAAGTGAGGAGGTCAGTCAGAGGAATGACACCGCTGTGCCATGCCGCTGTTCAATGTAAGATGGAGGTTCACATTATAACCTCTGAAAGCAGCGCTTTGTGTCTCACTCTCACTGGCAGTTAGCTAGTTTGTGAGGCTTGAGGTAACTGGCGTTTGTCAGTGTTGTTGCTAAAAAAAATGTAGCTTTTATATATGTAAATTAAACAATGGTGTCAATGCAAACATGTTGAGTCAAATTAATTTGGTTGAAATGGAAGACATTAGGTTGGTTCAATAACTAAAATACAGTTGTATGTGAAGAAATTTATTTGGAACAAAGCAAAGAATTCAGGTTTGGTCAAGTGAAGTAATATGGTTTACATCAATATAAAAGAATCAGGTCATATAAAGTGATTCAATTTAGTTTCTGTGAAGTCAAATATTTTGGATGTGAAAATAGGACATCAGTTTTTTTAATTTGAGTAAGGTTATTCTTTTTATAGTGTACGTCACACTGTCACTTAAAGCCACAATGTGTAATATTTTTACCTGTTTACTACCAAATTCTGTGTATCCAGTGCACAAACTTGTCCTTTTTCATTAATATTTCTCACCAACATCAATTCTAAATATTCCTCTCAGCTTCAAATTTTACATTTTTAATACATAAATTGTGGTAGACGCTCCATGGTCATCCTCCATCTTGAAATACGGTAGCTATTTAGGGACATACGAGCTCTGAGTTACGCGTTTGCACTATGACTGTAACCTGAAAGAAACAGCAGAGGGCAGCAGTGCGCCGTGGAAGCATGGCGTCTGACAATGCAACTAAGAAGAGACGAGACTAGCTGTTACACTGTTGCTGGACTTTGTTAGTTTGAATAACAAACAATGAAATCAAAAGACACATCAAATATGTCAGGTCTTATTGATTTCCAACACTCAGCAGCCGCATATGATGAGAACCCCGCCCGCAACAGCTAGACACCAGCATCCAAGTGTTTTTATGACTCACCTCAGCTGATCTTTTCTTCATAATAAAGCTCCCAATCCGGTCCCAACGTATCAGTTCCAAAGTCCTTCTTCAAGAAAGCTCCTTCTATTAAAGTCTCCTCTCTTACCGCAGCCTGCCGTGTCTCTCCCAACGGTGGTCCGCTAGCCGGTAGCCATGTTAGCATTAGTTACCGGTACTTTATTTCCACAGCGTGTCCCCGGCTCCAGCCAAACCTCATCGGCTATCCGATCGCTAAACAGCCAGTGGTTGATGTTAGCTCCATCTCGATCCTCACTGCGGCGCACACCGATCAGCTGATGGCTAACCGGCAGACTCTTGTTTACTCCGCTGCTCTGATCCACATGACACCGGACGCCACAGCTGATGCCACCCCTCCTCCGTGTGTGAATCGGTGACAGGCAGCTATGCTAGCTTCCTTCAGGACTGGTAGGTTGATACAACAGCTAACAGCAGTGTTTCCCCTAGAAATGTTCACAGCCGTGATGTTTGTTGACTAAGGGGGGTGTAGGGCGCATCGTCTTGTCGGGGGATGGGGAGGGGGGGCTACGTGTGGCATTATGCATTAAGACTGAACACTCATTAAAAAATGTTTTTTACCTGCTTGAGTAGTTATATTCTTTGTGTGGGTTAGCCTACAGAGACTGGAAATAAATCAATCTCATGCTTTTTTATAAAAAAACGAACCAGATAGCTGGAGTGAACGCTGGAGTTGTTGCCTTTTTGAGTGGGCCACCGTAGCTGCAATACTTACTCGAAACTGCATGGCGCTAAAGAGTCGCAGTTTTTACCATGATTTCTATGAATATCACTGATAGGGCCTTTAAAGCAGCTGTCTGGAGTATTTCTTTTATCCGATAGCACCATCTAGTGGCTGACAAGCATATCACACCAAGAGTCGGTCGATCTGGTTTTTTAAGATGGCAACTGCACGTTTCTTGTTTATTCTGTAGCTTCTGTAGCCAACAAACAGAGCTAAAACACGTTTTACAAGTATTATTCTCATGTCATGTTGTGTTTTCATATATTTATATTTTAAAGACTGACTTGTCCATGAAAAGTTCATCAACGCTGCATCAGCCCAAGGGTGCGTCCTTAAATTTGAAGCACGTAAGCGGTAGTCTAACGCTATTGGTTAGTTTTGGTCAGCGCTGTTTCCAATTGCACGGAGCTCTAAGGGGCAGGGGGTGGGCTTAGCAAAAAAAAGATGTATTACTTACATTATATCACAGTACACGATAAGACAATCACTTTTACGGATTTCTGAAAATCCATCCATCCATCCATCCATCCATCCATCCATCCATCCATCCATCCATCCATCCATCCATCCATCCATCCATCCATCCATTTTCATCCGCTAATTTTCATCCGCTTATCCGGAGTCGGGTCGCGGGGGCAGCAGCATAAGGAGGGAAGCCCAGACTTCCCTCTCCCCAGCCACTTAGGCCAGCTCTTCCAGGGAATCCCAATGCGTTCCCTGGCCAGCCGAGAGACATAATCCCTCCAGCGTGTCCTGGGTCTTCCTTTAGGTCTCCTCCCGGTTGGACGTGCCCAGAAAACCTCACCAGGGAGGCGTCCAGGAGGCATCCTAACCAGATGCCCGAGCCACCTCAACTGGCTCCTCTCGATGTGGAGAAGCAATGGGTCTACTTCAAGCCCCTCCTGGTTGACCGAGCTTCTCACCCTGTCTCTAAGGGAGAGCCCAGATACCCTGCGGAGAAACTCATTTCGGGCGTTTGTATCCGCAATCTCGTTATTTCGGTCACTACCCAAAACTTGTGACCATAGGTGAGGGTAGGAACGTAGATCGACCGGTAAATCGAGAGCTTCACCTTCCGGCTCAGCTCTCTCTTCACCACGACCTTCCGGTACAACGCCCACATCACTGCAGACACAGCACCAATCTGTCTATCAATCTCCCGATCCATCTTTCCCTCACTTGTGAACAAGACCCCAATATACTTAAACTCCTCCCCTTGGGGCAGGACCTCGTCCCTGACCTCGAGAAGGCATTCAACCCTTTTCCAATTTAAGACCATGGTCTCAGAGTTAGAGGAGCTGATTCTCATCCCAGCTGTGAACCGCTCCAGCTGGAGATCACTTTCTGATGAAGCCAACAGGACCACATTGTCTGCAAAAAGCAGAGACCTGATCCTTAGGCCACCAAAACGAATCCCCTCACCACCTTGGCTGCGCCTAGAAATCCTGTCCACAAAAGTTTATGAAATCATACATAATTCCTGAAAGGGGAAATCTCCGGATAGCTGCTTTAACATTCATGGACTCACCCACCTTGACTCACGGCGGGGAAGGCTGTTGTTGTTTTAGTGTCCAGGAAACAACAGAGAACATTTTGACTAGTAGAAGCTAACTGTGAGCATTAGCAACTCTACCACACAGCAGAATTCCTCCAGGCTTGTGTTATTTGTGGAGATAAAATGTCAAAGTTGCAAAGCAAACAAAGTCAGTGGTAGAGTCACGTTGCTGTTAGCCAATCCGAGGCAAAATGTCCAAATATCAGGAAATAGGAGTCTAAAACCTGCTGTCTGAAGTTACTTTCTCCTCCAGCCGACTTGTACTTCCTAATTTAGGCGCATCTAAGCTAAGTACACAAGTTCAGACAAGTACGCATTTTTAGAAATGACCCTAAAGTAGCTCTTGCTGCCTGTCGAAAATAAGCACTTCTTGGCATCAAAATATGTTTTTAAAATTCACGGGCATGATATGGTACATCCATGGCACATTTCAAATGAAATCAGAAAACAATTTTTATCATTCCATAGACCCTCATTCATATTTTTTGACAGTAGACCCATGGACTGGAGGTAAATCTGTGTGACTTAGGCTCCCCACTTGTTCTAAGTGATACTTTGCCTAGAAATCTAGACGAACAGTAGTAGAAGCTAAATGATTTTGCTCTGCATGTCGGTCTAGCCACGCTCCATTGGAAACTCAGGAGTCCGGACCAGTCTTGTGTCTTGCCAATCACAGCGCTCTGTCGGTTTGGTGGGCGGGATGATGCGACATAGCAGAACAGCTAAGATAGCGATGGTTCGTTTGAAACGGCTTTGGCATCAACTTTGGACTATTTAGACTTGGGCTTTTCTTTGAGTCGAGAGCAGATAGAGGTACTTAAGTCCTTTATTTAGAAAAACAATGTATTTGCATCTTCTTTGACAATGTACAGTGAACTGCCCTGTTGACTGACATTCGTACTAGTGAGTACATCATGTTGTTTGTTGTCCAATAGCATGTGGAGACAGTTTTAAAGACAACCGTAAATTCCCCATGACTGAGCTTTTCCTATGGGTCATGGCCAGACTTTACATTCCTATATATAGGATGCCTTGCTAGGGTAGTACTTTGGAGGAGCAAAGCCAAAGAGATGGATACTTTAAAGAGCTGTAATTCTCATTATGGAGTTTTTTTTTCTTGAGTTTTCATTAATAATCTCTAAAATAAAAACACCAAATTTTCATTATCACTGTTTTTTTTTTTTTAAACCAAGTGTCTTCTGGAACCTCCTGTACTTTTATTTACTCATTATAACTTTTTATTTGTAGGATACTTTCTCAGAACATTTCACAAGAAAGCTAACAGCCTCCATGTTGTTACCTACTCATGTCCTGAGGCGAGATGTTGTGATATTGTGACAGCTTATTTATTTTTTGTTACAAGACATTGGTGTCTAGGTACATGGCATTGCGTGTGTTTGGTTGGTCTATATGCAATAACATGTCTATTAACAGGCCAAAAGCTTCTGTGTTCATGATCCTGAATTATTTCTGACACCGAATAGGCTTGAAGGCTGAAGAGTTCCCAATTACAGCTGAGGTATTTTGTGCATTATGAAGAGGTACCACACTCATGATTATTTTAATAAGTAGTTGTTAGTATCAGTAAAACTGGTCTTGAGTTCCTCCCAAAAGCCTTTTACAAATTAATGCATAAAGATGCATGTGTCATCTGCCCCAGGCATTGTTGTACAATTATTTGAACATTTTCCATCCTTATACTTCAATTTTTGCATAATGTTTTATTAAGGACCCAACTTGTGTATGTCAGTCACATTATGAAAATGCTAAAAGGAAGTTACTTATATTTTACTATATCTGTGTAGCTATAAGAACGTTTTTAGGCATAATATGAAAAATGACTCAAAATTAATAAATTTTCTATTCATTTTTGAAAGAGCAAGGATGCTTATTTTTGTCTGATGTTGTTAAAACATGACATGATTCAGTCAGTTTCTCCATTGGTCTTGTGAGTGATGGTTTCAATGTAAATCATGTGTCTTTGTTGGGGGTGTACTTAATGAAACTGCATCTTTGCCTGATGTACTGTTTGCTATGTTGATATCCATTTACTTTGATATCAGTTTCTGTTTCATTGACTGATGTAAAATCTGTGCTGTGCTACTCATTCTGATAACTCCATTATCAGCTTGCTAAATGTGTGACCCTGTTGACCATGTTTAGTTCGTTTTTATCAAAAAAAATAATGTCCAGAGACAAATCCCTTGAGATAGAATACTTTAAAGTTTAGTTCTTAAAGGAGATTGTCAGTATCTCTCATTGAACGTGTGCTTTAGAACACTGACTCATAACAAACTGTGTTGGTCCTTGACTTACACCCATTTTAGCATCATACCACAGATTGCATCTTGGCATGATTCTCAGGATACATCGCCACACTAGAAAATTGTGCCATGCTAGCATGACACTAATGGCACAATGGGGTCATTGTCTTGGCGTGAGGCCTGCCAGTCCTGTTTCAAATTCAATCAAGCCACAATTGTGTGTGTGTGTGTGTGTGTGTGGTGGGCCCATTTCATGGATATGCTGCTACCATGCTCCTCCACACTCTATACAGGACCCAAAATGATACCCTAGACAGCTGTGGCTCAGAATAAAGTGGTCCTCTGCTATTTAAATAGTTGGTGGTATAGTTGGTTCAATCTCAGTTCACCCCACCTCATGCTTATATGTCCTTTAGCAAGACACCCTTTTCAGTGAGCCAATGTGCAAATGAGGTGATACGTGTGTGAATGCAGATTAAAGGAGTTCTAGTTTTAAAGATTCCAAATTTTAAAAAGGTTTATTTGTAACATGGTCGGTTGCGATGGACTGGCAACCTGGACAGGGGCAGCAGTAACTCAGGAGGTAGAGCAAGTTGTCCAGCAATCGGAGGATCAATCCCCAGCTCCCTGCAGGAAATTCTGCTGTTGTGTCCTTGGGTAAGACACTTCATTCTGCTTGTCTGCTGGTGGTGGTCGTAGGGAACCGGTGGCGCCTGTGCAAGGCAGCCTCGCCTCTGTCAGTGTGCCCCAGGGCAGATGTGGCTACATTGTAGCTAATCAGCATGTGACTGTGTGCAAGAATGGATGAAAGATGCACTGTAATTTAAAGTGCTCTAGAGTCCTCTGACTCTGAAAGGTGCTATATAAGTGTAGGTTAGGGATGCACATTTTCCTAAATGTCCAACTGGTAATTGGTGCCCCCTAACGGTTAATAGCTGGTTAACCAGGAACATAAAGCGAGGAGTGAAAGCTGAAATGTCCGTCAGAACCATCGTCAGAACCAGAACCTGTTGCGCAGCGGACCGTCTGGCATCAAATACACAGCGCTGCTTGCGATTGCGTGCTTATAAGCGCATTCTGGAAGCCACGCTTTTAGAAAAACACTTTAGTTTGCTTACATTGAACTAAATACTTAAACTGACATTTATTTTACTAGACAAATTAGGAGTCAGATGCAAGCAGGAGCGTCATGGCAGACTGACCTGTTGCTGGTCTCGGTTCAGTTTGCTGCACCATGCTCTGCCAGGCTCAGCTCTTTGATGTGAGGCTTATTGTGTTCCAAGAATGAAATAACCAAGAACAAACTGCTCCCACGCTGTGCTCTTTGTTAACCACTTCATGTTTGAGTACGTTTGTTTGGTCATGTGACATTCACGTCTTCTTCTGTGTTGTCCAGTAAACATATTTCGATAGCGGCGCCCTTGCACCCTCTAGTGGCACAAAATATATTACACCTAAGCGCAGCAGAAGGACTTGGAAGCAGTTAACCGTGCAAAACTATTTTACCTGGTTACAACATTAACAGCAATTAACCAGTTAACTGTGTGCATCCCTAGTGCAGGTCATTTGTCATTATCACCTTTTATCACACATTATCACTCACTTACTCACTCAGTTACTCTGGCTGTTTGCCCGGAGACTGCTGGAGATAAGCACCAACCCTGCACGGATAAGCGGGTATTGATAATGGATGGTAGTACAAGCGGCAGTGAAATGTGACTCTAAGTTGCCCCATAGACTACAACATTCAACACAAGTAATACATTGCTATAGCCTGGCAAGGCATCCTATATTTGTGAATATATAGTCTGGCCACGACCCATAAAGAGATCTCAGTCGTGGGGCGGAATCTATGGTCATCTTTCAAACTGTCTCCTCATGCTGTTGGACAACGAACAACGTAACGTACTCACTGCTACGGATCTCAGTCAGCGGGGCAGTCCGCCGTACAATGTCGAAGAAGATGCAAATACATCCTTTTTCTAAATAACGGACTTAAGTATCTGTTCTTGACTCAAAGAAAAACTTGAATAGTCCAAAGTTGATGCCAAAGTGATTTCAAATGAGCCCATGCCATCTTTGTTGTTTCGCTCTATCGCAGCACTCATGCTAATCTCGCCCACCAAACTGATAGAGCTCTGTGATTGGTAAGACACAAAACTGCTCAGGCCAATGACAAGCCTGCTGAGGCTACAATAGAGCATGGCTAGACCAACCTGCAGAGCAAAATACTTTTGCTGTTGCTATTGGTATGTCTAGATTTTTTGGCTAACATTGCTACGCTCTCAAGGTGCTTTGAGTGGTCTACAAGAGATTAGAAAAGCTCTATCCAGTTAGCACCTTATTAACCCACTACAGCTTTGCATCAGGGGCTTTTTGCACAATCAAAACAATCACTGAGCTCTGAAACTCTGTCATGTGTAATGGTGAGTCCTCTTCCTTCTTCATACCCATTTGAAGACCTCACAAAGTTGCAAGGTCTTCATCCTGTCTGAAAGAGTCCAAATTATTTTATCATGAAATAAATGTAAATTTCATATAAATCAACATTGTGACTTTTTGAATTGTAACTTTAGTACAGTACGATGAATACACAACCCTAAAAGATGTACAACTTTGTTTATTGAGATCATGGTAATACCACTTATCCTTTATGCACTAAACTCAACTTTAAATATTATTTTATTTGAAATATTCCAAGTCAGTTTCTAATCTAAACCGAATCCAAACTCAAACAGGCTAATGATGAACAATTTTTTGCTTATTAAAGAGAAGAACCAAGTGTGCCTGGAACAGTGCTGTCTAGAGCTGATATAAATATTTTAACACTTGAGTTTTTTTTCCTTCATGACTTCTGCATTTTCCATGATGAGGCAAATCAAAAAGACCTGCAAGCAGAACATTTCCAGGTCTTCCTTTTTCCCACATTTGATTCAGACAGAAAAATGAGACCTTTTCTTGAATTTGTGTCCACAAATCACATTTTGACAAGTTTTTAGGTTTTATGAAATCCAACAAATAGTTCAAATTCTGTCCATATTAAATATTTAGCTGATGCTCACCAGTAAAATAGATTTTCTGTGTTTTCACTGACCTGCTCCACTGTATTGAAAAAATAATAAATCTAATGGAAAATTTGTTGCTGGAAACTAAAGGGCTGCCCTGGGATTGAAACCCGTCAGAATCTGGTGTAAAATTTATTAGAGCGAGCAGTTTTAATCCTGCTGCAGAAGAAGGAGGGGGTAAAATAATAAACAGCTGTTGTGGCTCTGATATTTAGGTTACTTCAACAAAGACATGATGGAGTTGGTAAAATATTCTGTAAAGATTAATCACAAAATATAAAGAAAATGCAAGAAAAAATGAGATGAAGGTGTCTGACAAATAACCTGGGCTTTATGCGTAAGCAGCGCATAATGTAATAGACACATTTTTCTGTGTTTTAATGGAAAAAAAAAGAATGATAAATGATGCTAAACATAGTGCATTAACGGTGGAGCCTTATGGTAGAATCTTTAAATCTTGCTTTTCTGCTCATTCCTGCAAAAGTTTGACAGTTTGCATGAAAGTTATAAACTTAGCTCAAAAACTAAGAATGTTTGCAGTAAAAATGATTGCTCAGACATTACTACAACAAACAACAAAGTATAACTTGTAAGGATCGTGCATCTGGCATTAGCAGTACAGTACGTCTTAATGTTTTGGTAGAATCCTTTTATTGGTGTCCACCCATGTTTTGAGCCTTAATTGCTGTCAGGTGTGTATCAGTCACAGTATAATTGGCCCCTGATTGCCAGCTCTTGGACAGCTTGAGTATACGCTAGAGTGACCTACATCACCACACTAGTTGGCCTTCAGCAACTCCTAGTTTAACAATGTGATGCCGTTCATGAGCAAAATGTGACCAGGCTGGTGACTAGTATGAGGAGTAAAACCTTGTATCCACCGGACGTGAAAGCATTACGTAACGACTGTGAAACGGCCGCGAAATGTACTTTGCGGCAATTAGCCACTGTTATAGCGGATGGGTTCCTTTCCACTGGCTGCAAAGTGTAACGTTTGTGACGTGTCCCAGAAGCGAAGGGATGCTTTCATTACATTTGATGTCTGTTTTTTACGTGCTACACTTCCAAAACACATCAAACTCCGCAGTTCAGATCGGGCCAGACAGGAAGTAAAGCACAAAAGCAGTGTAAAACATCCAGAAACTTTCAAAATAAGAGTCACGTCCACTTAAATGTGCGTCATTTCCTGTGAAACCTCTATAGCCAAGTTAAACAAAACACAAAATAAACCACAGACCTTTTTGGATACACACAGCCATCTTTCTCATTGCTTGTCATTGTGTGGACTTCTGAAATCACGCGTGTTGCAATTCTCCTATGATTTAGTGACTTTGCGGAACCAGCGGTGTGAAACACTTTCGCTCCCATTTTGCATCTGAAAAGCTCTCGATTGGAAAAGAGCTCACAGGTAAAATACCGCTATTACGTTGCTTTTGCGTCCGGTGGAAAGGAGGGGTAAGAGCCAGGCTGTTGTAGCTGCATATGGCTCCTTCACCCGTTACTGAAGTCCCTGACACTGTTAAAGGAATAAAGAATAAAAACAGCCAAATAGGTGTTGATTTATCTTATTATTTATTATTACTGTAGGAAAATGCAACCATCCAATTCACCATACAACTCAGAACAAGAGTGAATACAAACAGGAGAATATTGCAGAAGATTTTGTCACATTTTGGGGTGGCGCTACCAACACATTGAGCACATTACAGGTTGTACTTCATAAAGGTGACTAATTCGGCTTTATGGCAAAATTTAGCAAGATCTATTGCCAAGAAGCACTGTTGTTGTTGCTTTTAATCTGAGTTTATGAGAGAACATGTCATTCTTTCTACTCAGTTTATATCAGCTCTTTGTCTCTGCTGCAAGCATACCACATAGTCATCTGTTTATTCTTCTATAAAGTTGTTTTAAATGTTGACATTTAGCTTACAACAGATCGTTTCTCAGATTGCTCATGAGAAAACTGCCAAGGTGCAGAATGTATAAAAATACAATGCTGGACAATCTTACATATTAACAGGGCATGAGGTTCAGGACAGTAGAGTGCAAATAAAGGTACAACAGTGACAAGTATGCACTAGGGATGGAGAGATTCACCGATCTGAACTGGTTGTTCGTGCATGACGTTAGCGATGCGACTGCACCGGTAGCTTCAGTGCGCGTTGGTTATAACTGACGGCTGTATCGCAATGTATCTTCCGGTACGTGTCTATCATTGGTTAAAACCATGGTTACATCGATTACTTCATTGTTTACCTGCTATGTCCTCGTTTTTTTGAGGTGCATTGAACGCACCATCCTTCTCTTTTAGCGGAGGCCAGGTGGTGTTTCTGCAGCAGAATATTCTTCCGAGCATTCTTGTTGATCTGCGCAACTAAAGCTTTGTGTGAGGTAATTTAAGATAATTCCTAATTATTGAAACATTTGTGCAGAACTAAACAAGACAGAATGACATTTTGGTTCAGAGAAGTCCAATAAACAGCTGAGATTAACTCACATCTCAGCTTGGACTTTTCTCTTAAAGGAACAGTAACATTAGGCTACAACAGATTTTAATAATGCCACATATGGATCATCACAATATTTAGAAGCACTGGAAGCTCCAAAGATGGGATGGTGAACATCTCCTAAAGTGGTGCATGAGAGCAGGAGCCTTGATTTAGTAAAACCTCCAGATCAAGTCTGAGAAAAAACAAAATGTGTGTGTGTGTGTGTGTGTGTGTGTCACATCTACACAATTTATTTTAGAAACTAGACATTCATTAGGAAAACCTGGTGTGGTGACTATATTTTCATCTTACATCAACTTCTTTTGTGTTTGTGCTGAGCAGACAAAGAGACCAACATCAAAAAGCCTCCTCTCAGCACTTTTCTAAAATTTAAAATATTACCAGACTTCATACTCTCTCTTTCTTGGCAGCTGAAAATTCTCTGGTACGCTTTTGCTTACACTCAAGACTCTTGAGAACTTACCCTGAGTTTTACATGTAGCCACAAACTGGTTTGGTTCTCTAATCCAATATGGGCTAAAACATCTGAAGATAGATGTATTAGGTTATCTTTTTGCCAGTAAGGATAGTAAAGGGATTGTACTGGAACGCTAAAACAAATTAATTTTAGACAACTGCAATAAACTATATAAAGAACTCGTTTCATACTTTATTTAATTGAATAACTGCACCATGAAAAGATATTCCAGTTTAGTTCCAATTGATAACATAATAGCTCCCCTAAAGCCGTAATTATTCATTTGTCTAAAGTCTGCCTTTAATAGTTCATAAAGATCATCAGCCTCACTGCAATGCAAAAGTCATGACAGTAATAGACTCTTACGATTTCTCATTACTGAGACATAAAATGTTTTGCCAAAAATAAATTATTAGTCAATCACAGCACAAGGTGAAAAACATTGGACTCAATATTTTTTAAGGTCTGTGATTTGATTTAAATATGTAACTTGCATCTGTACCATGTAGTTCAATATTATTAACTAAATCATGCCCAAATGTCGGCAAATATGTTTTAACATAATAAATTAAACTGCAATCCCAACTATGAGACACTTGCGGTGGATAAACCACTGTACACTAATGAGACAAACCAAGTGTTGCTTGTTAAATTTTACATTAAATATTTTTGTCACTTTCCAATTTTGGACCAATTTGACCAACTTTGTTAAATTTGTAACTCCCCCCCTCATGGCAGACATATACTTGCAACCATGCAAGCTGTGGAGAAATAAAATCAATCTAGCTTTGATAAACCATCAAAGTGACGTGCACATCAATCCCTGCTGTCTCTGGGGAAACTTCACAACCAAGTGAAAATTTAGACGGGTACTGCCAGTGATCCTCACCTCTCCGTCACTGTGACTCTGCACAAAATCAATCCACTTAGTGTCCATTGACCTAGTTACTCCTGTTACTCCAGTAACTACTGTCCTCTTAGCAGGAGTTTAATTTTGTCACCTCGACATCACAGTAATGACTTCATGTGTATTCAATACAAAATCACCCTAGCAAGTTGCTGCCATACAGTCCATAGTAACCTAAGTAGAAGATTTTAATGGACTGCCACAGTAAAGATTTGAGATTTCAGACACACCCTAAAACTCCTACATAGAAAAACAATAAAAAGATTGTTTAACTGTCTTGCTGTACAATTCAGTGCTGCATACACTCATTTGCAACTTTACTAGTTGCATCTGATCAATTGCTCTTGATCACAAATGGCTAACCAGCAAATCTCATGTCGAAACGTCAGTGCATTTTTGCACCTAGATATGGTGAAGATGCCTTCCCAAACTTCAACCATCTCTCTTTACAGAGAATGGTGAAAAAAAATAGAAAGTATCAAGTAACCAGCAGTTTTGTGGAAGAAAATATCTCAATGTCCGAGGAGAATGGGCAGACTGCTTTAAGATGATAGAAAGTCAACAGTAGCTCTAATAATAGTTTTCACAAAGGTTTATAGTAGGGATGCTCAATATTAATGTTTTTATCGATATATTGATATTGTCGACTCTTAATTTCCGATATCGATATAAACCGATACGATACATGATGTGACATTCCCTGGCGGGAGCCAGAATCAAGCCTGCAACCTTCCGATTACTGGACAACCCACTCTACCTCCTAAGCTACTGCTGCCCTCAATAAAGATATTCAGTTAAGAAAAGCAAGCCTTGTTTTTGTTTGTTGTTTGTCACTACACAGGGCAAATTTCTACTTCACAAGTTGTGCCAAATAAACTAAAATATCTCAAAAACTCTACCTCATATGACATATTTTGACATTTTGAGAGAGAGGAGAAGCAGCTGAAGAGTTTGATGTATAATTTGTGTATGGTATGTAAAGGTTGTCATTAAAACACTAAAAACCGATATCGATATTTTCTGATATTAAATTTTAATGCTGATGTTGGCCGATATTATTAGGAGACCGATAACCCTTTATAGGGCCAGCACCTATATTTAGACAGTTCCACTCACATCATAAATGATGTCAGTTCGCCTTTCACAGGATCACAGGATTTCACCCAACCAATCATCAGAGATCAAGCTATTCACAGTTCAGGCCATGGTGCCATTCAACCAATCAGAGCAGATCTGTGATGCGCCAAATATTAGTGTGTCTGCAGAACCGAAAGACTGCTTCCTTGTAGCCCGATCTCTTCTCGTGTTTACAGTCTGGATCTCTAAGTCGTGAGATTTATGAAACTCTCACGACTTGACTGGTTGTAGGACATAAGTATTGTAAATGTAAAACTCAATGAAGTTGGTGAAATCATAGCATGAAAATCAAAGCTGCCATATTTGATCATACGCCCTGAACAAGTAAGAAAAATTATGTATATTTTTTGTCAAAAATTATTTATTTTAGACTTAGTCTTTCTAATGATTGAAACATTAATATTAACAATTATGATATTGAATATATTTTGCAGTTTTCTACTGAGATTTCTATGGAAAACAGAGGAAGACAGTTATGGCAGAAAATCTCGCCATCAGTGATGATAATGAAGAGGAGGTGGATGTTATTGAGGCAGATCTTCAATTATATAATATTCTAATATTCTATATTTGAACCAAAAGGATTTCCATTTTTCAATAACCCTCAAAATATTCTACAGTAATCAGTTTTTATGAAAATATACTATATTTTACAATAATTGTACAACATTCTGTATTGTTCTACCATGATATCATGTTCTAAAATGTGCCAGATTATTCTAAAGTGTCTTATAATGTTTTATTTTATTCTAAATTAGTGTTTATTTAACTTGTTCATATTTATTATTTTAGGATGTCTTTTACCAGGACAGGGTCAGTGTCCATATTTGATTACTTCATTTTCTGCATGAAAATAAACATTTTTGAAAAAATGTAACAAGTAACAACATAAGAAAACTTTAATTATACATCACAATAACGCCCTGGGGTTGAAATTTTAAAATTTCTAAGTATTTCAATGAGTGCCCTATAAAGGGATAATATTGGACATCCCTAGTCTATAGAATACTGTGTGAACGAAAAACACATTGAACCTCGAAGCAGACTATACAGTGGAGCAAAAAAGTTGTCCCACTTAAAAAGATGAGAGGTCTGTAATTTTCATAATAGGTACTCTTCAACAGTGAGAGACAGAATGTAAAAAAAAAATCCAGGAAATTACACTGTATATGTCTTAAAGAATTTATTTGTGTAATGGTGTATAATTACAGACCTAATCTCTTTTAGTGGGAAAACTTGCACAATCGGTGGCTGCCAAATACTGTAACAGCTGAAGACCACACCAGGTGCTCCTCCTCTCAGCTGAAAACAAGAAACTGAGGCTAGAATTCACATAGGATCACCTAAACTGGGTGACTCGGAAGATGTCTTGAGTTCAGCTTCAACGTTCAGATTGTCAAGTCAGAATTTCATGTAAACAGCATGAACACATGAATCTGTTCTGCTTTTTATCGACAATTCAGGCTGTTGGTGGTTTAATGTGTGGGAGGTATTATTTATCATACTTTGGGCCCCTTAAGCATAATTTATGCTTCTCCGTCAGCTCCCCAAGGAAGAGATGCACTCGCATTGAGGGAGACGTTTTGCATTCGGACTTCTACGTTACCTTGGGAGTGTTGCAAAGCAATTCCCCGCCAGGACAACAGAGGGCGTAGCGCTTTTCTGGCATATCCTGTCATGTATCTGATCCAAGATAGTGCATTTACTATTGTGTTTAGTGTTTTTTGTATTTCAGAAACTTTTTAACACGGACAAATTTGTCCCACATTCTCCTCCACTTCTTCATGCGCTCGCCACCTCTAAACCCACATTTCCCTTCATTTCCATCCATGAATAAAAATGCGGATATATACGTTCGTATTTTCGGAGTTTTTCCACGAGTTATTCTTCAAGCTCCTCTGTGTCTGCTGCTAGATATCTTCGGCCCTATATTTTTTAAAAAGAGAATGACGGTGATGTTGACGAATTTAAAGGAAGCGGCGTCCTGGCCAATTACAAGCTTGCGCTCTCCGTCTTTCCTGTTAGAAAAATGCACCTAAAGGAGGCGTCGCCTGGCAGACCCAGAGAGGGGCACTGAGGCAGTGATTGCCGCCTAAACCCCACGAGCGCTGTCGGAGTTTCTCAGTCAGAAAAACGAGTCGTTAACAAGTGCGTGCACACGAGCACACACACACACACACACACACACACACACACACACACACACACACACACACACACACACACACACACACACACACACAGCAGACTCACTGCTCAGGAGAACAAGCAAAACGAAAATGTGCAGCAGGCTGCAGGATTTTCTCTCCACCTCGATCACTTGCAGAAAGGGAGGAGGACGTTTTTTTAAGGAGGCGAGCGGCTCTGAGCAGTGTCGTGTCATATTGACTGGTGCGTGGCCGAGCCAGCTAGAGGTTCGGCCGAGACTCAGCTGGAGTCCAGTGCATTGCACCCACGAAGTACAGTACAGACAATAGCTACGTTTACATGGGCACAAGGATCAAAAATTCGTCATGTAAACATGTCAATCGGAATATTCTGATCCGATTCGGCCTGATCCAAATGAAATTTCATTCCGATTGAGAGAGGTGGTTTTGTCCAATCATCAATCCGATTGACGTCAATGTACTAACAGCATTTGGATTGTTGGGGTAAAATAATGCCCACTGCGCATGTGTGCAACTTCAGCATGACCTCTTTTCGCCTCTGACAGATCAAAAACATGGCGGGCGGTAAACAGAAGTGGTCTGTTGCGACGCTATTTTCTACTGGAAATACTACGGGAGCTCAATATTATTGAACGTCTCGATGGCCGAACGGCTAAAAATGCCGAGTTATACACTCAAGTGCATCTAAAAATGCAGGAAGCGGGAATTCACCGAAGCTAGAGAATAAGAAATTAAAATGCAAGGGAAAAGACGTGCGGACAAGATAACGTTTGTTTACAATTTTTCTTCCTGGAAAGACAACTCTGCGCATGCTCAACCTATCGCATCGCGGCATGATCGGATCATTCCAGTTAGTGTTCATGTAAACCGAGATTTGGGCTTTCCGATCAACCAAGATTTGAATCGGATTGGGGAAATTTGGCGCATGTAAATGTAGCTAATGTCACCCTGCACCTCTATATGCATCAGCTGTGGCTGACTCCAAATGCAGAGCAAAGTTTTTATCTGAAGAGGGAAAAATAATTACGGTTTTTGGACTGAATTTTAAAATTTTAAATGCACTAAAATGCCAAAATAACGACTACACATGTCTACAGCACTATTAGACACTCATCTATACAGGTTATCAGCAAAAAAAAGTTGATTTAGGTGTTACTCGCTCTTTAACTCATTTATCTGATGTATTATTCTTAAAACAAAGGCACCTTTATGTGGACCGGACTAGAAACCAGCAGTACAGGATGTAGTATGGTTATACATTGAGAGATTTAAATGTCTTATAAACCTCTCTGCCTTTACCAGCTATTTTCATATGTGTGTTTTGTCTGCTTAGTTTTCCCCAATTAATTGAGTGCCTTCAAAACAGTCAAAAGTAACAGCTCTGTTTAAAGTTTGTTAGACATAACTTCCATCCATCCATCCATTTTCTCCCGCTTATCCGGAGTCGGGTCGCGGGGGCAGCAGCCTAAGGAGGGAAGCCCAGACCTCCCTCTCCCCAGCCACTTGGGCCAGCTCCTCCGGGGGAATCCCAAGGCGTTCCCAGGCCAGCCGAGAGACATAATCTCTCCAGCGTGTCCTGGGTCTTCCTTTGGGTCTCCTCCCGGTTGGACGTGCCCGGAAAACCTCACCAGGGAGGCGTCCAGGAGGCATCCTAATCAGATGCCCGAGCCACCTCAACTGGCTCCTCTCGATGTGGAGGAGCAGCGGGTCTACTCCGAGCCCCTCCCGGATGACCGAGCTCCTCACCCTATCTCTAAGGGAGAGCCCAGCCACCCTGCGAAGAAAACTCATTTCGGCCGCTTGTATCCGCGATCTCGTTCTTTCGGTCACTACCCAAAGCTCGTGACCATAGGTGAGGGTAGGAACGTAGATCGACCGGTAAATTGAGAGCTTCGCCTTTCGACTCAGCTCTCTCTTCACCACGACAGACCGGTACAACGCCCCCATCACTGCAGATGCAGCACCAATCCGCCTGGCGATCTCACGCTCCACCCTTCCCTCACTCGTGAACAAGACCCCGAGATACTTAAACTCCTCCACTTGGGGCAGGACCTCGTCCCTGACCTGGAGAAGGCATTCTACCCTTTTCCGACTCAAGACCATGGTCTCGGATTTAGAGGAGCTGATTCTCATCCCAGCTGCTTCACACCCGGCTGCGAACTGCTCCAGCGAAAGCCAGAGATCACGTTCTGACGAAGCCAACAGGACCACATCATCTGCAAAAAGCAGAGACCTGATCCTTAGGCCACCAAAACGGATCCCCTCACCACCTTGGCTGCACCTAGAAATTCTGTCCATAAAAGTTATGAACAGAATCGGTGACAAAGGGCAGCCTTGGCGGAGTCCAACTCTCACCGGAAACGAGCCCGACTTACTGCCGGCAATGCGGACCAAGCTCTGACACTGGTCGTACAGGGACCTAACAGCCCGTATCAAGGGGCCTGGTACCCCATACTCCCAGAGTACCCCCCACAGGGCCCCCCGAGGGACGCGGTCGAACGCCTTCTCCAAATCCACAAAACACATGTAGATTGGTTGGGCGAACTCCCACGCACCCTCCAGGACCCCCCCAAGGGTATAGAGCTGGTCCAGTGTTCCACGGCCAGGACGAAAACCACATTGCTCCTCCTGAATCCGAGGTTCGACTATCCGACGGACCCTCCTCTCCAGAACCCCTGAATAGACCTTACCAGGGAGGCTCAGGAGTGTGATCCCCCTGTAGTTGGAACACACCCTGCGGTCCCCCTTTTTAAATAGGGGGACCACCACCCCGGTCTGCCAATCCAGTGGAACTGCCCCCGATGTCCACGCGATATTGCAGAGCCGCGTCAACCAACACAGCCCCACAACATCCAGAGACTTAAGGAAATCTGGGCGGATCTCATCCACCCCCGGAGCCTTGCCACCGAGGAGTTTTTGACCACCTCAGTGACCTCAGCTCCAGAGATTGGAGAGCCCAACCCAAAATCCCCAGACTCTGCTTCCATCCTGGAAGACGTGCCGGTGGGATTGAGGAGGTCTTCGAAGTACTCGGCCCACCGATTCACAACGTCCCGAGTCGAGGTCAGCAGCACACCCTCCCCACTGTAAACAGTGTTGGTAGTGCACTGCTTTCCCCTCCTGAGGCGCCGGATGGTGGACCAGAATCTCCTCGAAGCCGTACGGAAGTCTTGTTCCATGGTCTCACCGAACTCCTCCCATGCCCGGGTTTTTGCAAGACATAACTTGTTTGGTACATCTGTTACAGCCTTTCAAACTTAAAGGGTGCACAAGGAAGTAGTCGAAGGCAGCAACATGCTTTATGGTGTCAGGTGGCTCGATAAAATCTTAAACTCCTCTCAGAGATAATAGGACCATGATGATGGCTATAAAATGTCTTTAAACCCACACTTACACTACCTCTGCACATTTTAAAATAAAAAGGGTATGGCATTTGAAACAGCTTCTGCTCATAGGTGGACTGCCAGATGATTAATAGGTTATTTCTGTTAAGAAATATGGGTATATAAAACAAATAATTACAAAAATAAACTTTCTTCAGCTAGTAGAAGGCAAAAGAGAACTGCTGGGATTGTTTAATCATACAGATCAGTAAATGAATTTGTACCTGTCTTTAATGCCTACATAATTACTGTGTAAAGCTTTTAATCATTAACCTTGAGTTAAATATGGTACTCAACCTACAAAGTACTTAGAGCTCAGACATGGTTTCAGAATAAAAGATTCATCAAAATTACTAACATTTAAGGCCAAATCAAAGGCTTCTAATGGAATATTTTTCAGTATAAGTGGTGCACTTCATATTCAAGTGTCTGAACTGTCAACCAAAAAAAAAAAAAACCCACCAAAGATGGTATGTTCCATCCCGGTTAAGGATGACTCACTATTTTAAATGAAGGAGTTCAAATGTCTTGAGTTTGTTTCCGTGATGAAGCAGGGGATGACTCATGGCTTCATCAGTAAGTCATGAGGGTGCTGTGCCAGTCCATGGTTAATCAACAGATAACTCGTAGTTTAGTTGCAGTCAAATTCATAAGATAATGCAGAATAAAAGCAATTTCAAAATGCTATTGGAAAAGAAAAACTGTTGTATTTTGTCAATTTAATCCTGTTATAACCAGATTCAGTGTTGTATAAAATACCATTTGGTAAATAGTTGTCCTAAACCAGCTGATTGCTATTAGTCTTGCTTTTAGACTAGTTGTATATACTTTATAAGGTCTTTATTTTGAGCATGTTAAAAAGAAGAAATCCAACTCTTCTCTTGCTTAAGACTGAGTGATCACTGCAAAAATTACTAGGAAACACAAATGATGAAACAGTCTCACATGGAGGATGGGATTTCAATTAACAGCTTTATGAGGATGGTAATTTTGAAGCGTTGTGTAAACATTGCTTTCTTTGATCGGTCTTAGAGGATAGTTGTGACCCATATACTAATTCTTTACAGCTCTCACTTCTAAGCATCTTGAATTTTGAAACCCTCTTGGTCTCCATACACAATTTACCATGCTGTCTTTCTCTGCCCGTTTTTGCATTGCCTGTTTCACTCTGTGTGTGTTGCTGTGTATGAAGTGTGACATTATCTGGAACCCTAGGCTGCATAGTCATTTTTCTTTCCCGACACTCCTGCAGCTCGCCCATCAAAGGCTGTTTACTTTTCGTAATGTGCTCAGAATATCTGAGAGGATGATGAGCACTAATTACCACCGCTATACTGACACCTCTGATGAAACCTCTCAATCATTTTCCAGAAGTTACATGACCAAAACCTTGTACTGCAGTCTAAACATTTTCCTTGCATGGTTGAATAACAAAAAAAAAAAAACACAACACAAGAAACAAATGAGATGCAGTTTGTATAATACTTCGAAAATAAACAAGGATTTAACACTTTGAAAGAAAGTCATGTCATCGTTCCCATCCAACCACCAACTTGACTGGGTGAGATCCATTCCTCTTCCCCGCAACTTCTTCCAGCTAATCCAGTAAACCTGAGATGTTTCCAAGCCAGCTACAATATATAAAATATCCAACAAATACTTTGTGTGCTCTGAAACCTTTTTCCTCTAGGGAACATGTCTTAAAGGAAGTCTTTTCAGATACCAAAACCATATTAGGTGGCTCCTTTTGTTGTTTAGGAACAGTTGCCCAACTCTGAGCTCCTCCTGAACAGAGAAGCTCTTCTCACTTTTTCTCAGGGTCAGTCCAACAATACTGCAGACAAATGTCATTTCAGCCACCTGCATCTGTAATGTCATTCCTTCAGTTTATGTGTATAGGTGAGGGCTGGAATGTAGATTGACTGGAAAGTCAACAAACTGACTCATCTTTTAGCTCAGCTCTACCATGACAGATTTGTACAGCATCTATATCCCTGTAAATGCCACCCCAAATCATTTATCAATCTCCTGAATTATTTCACGCCCACTTCTGAACAAGACCCTAAAATATTTGTACCCCTCCATTTGAGGTAGAAGCTCACTCACACCATGAATCTGCGATCCACTGTTTTCCTGAGGACTATAATCTTGGGTTTGCTTATTTTTTTTATCGCAGCTGTTTTATAAATGGCTGTAAACTGTTCCAGTCTCCATTTGATGAGGCCAACGAGACCCTATCATCTGCAAAAATCAGAGATGAAATTGATAATCTACTAGAATATGTGACTCACTTCACTTTGGCAGCACCTAGAGACACTGTCCATAAAAATCATGAACAGATTCTGCAACAAAGGGAAGCCCTGGCAGAGTCCTGCACACCTCTCTTCACTTCATGTGTTCCCCACCGAGTTTGTGGGTTACTGCCAAGATAGGCACCAACCACCATATGGTTGAAACTTCATGCAGCTGCATCATTATTGACATCCTGGAATGTTGCCCATTTAGACTTCGTGTTGCTAGCTTTATTTAGAAAACTGAAAAAGCTCTGACAGTGGTAGGAGTTGAAGGTCTCCTGAAATGGACCTCGTCCAGCTGTTCCCTGCACACCCCCTCTAGATCTGTTGGTGAACCATATCTATCAGTCAACCTACCCTGTATGAAAAATATAATGTGTCCATTCATGTAGAAAGAATGTCCCTTTTCACTATCGAATATGTAATCACTACTTTTTGTCATTTAAAATGAAGGGCCGCCAATGGGAAACAAACTTATATCTGAAGGTAGGTACACTGTAAAAAATGAAATGTTGAATTAACTTAACCAAGTTATGTCAACTGGTTCCACTAAACCCAGTTGCTTAAATGTTAAGAGTAATATACATTGTTTTGTTAACATTAAATGTATATTACTATTTATATTAAGCAACTAGGTTTAGTGGAACCAGTTGACATAACTTGGTTAAGTTAATTCAACATTTCATTTTTAGAGTGTACAGTGCTGACACCTTTGTAGAAAATTAAAGTGGGTGCCCTTGCTTTGTTATAAAACTGATCATCATGTTGCCCAGAAGTACTACCCTCAAATTTAATCATCACATTTTCAAATCAAGCTGAATGCAACCAAATGAAACTGTGCTCTCATCAGATACACTCTTTAGTCACACTCATTGTGCTAATTTAGTAGCCAACATCAATTAAAAGTTATTCAAGAAAACCATGGCATTTCTAATGTTCATCTACAAACTTCCTTTTTTATTTATTAAATATATAACATTTTTGAAGTAAAAAAATACTCTGTAGTGGTTTCTAAATTAGGTTTGTGAGGGCAAGTAGCCATTATGTTTTAGTGGTTTCCTTACTCTAACACATCTAATTCAGTGATTGAAATAACCTCTTAACAGGTCATGAATTATGTTGTAGATATAGTCAACAATTGATATTTTTGTTTCTTTAGGCCAATTTGCAATTTGAGCTTTTGTTTTTTATGTGTGTATTTGTTTTGGTTTTACTTATTAACTATATGTGATAAAGTTCCCATAATATGGTTTTTTAGGGTTTTGAGATCTTTGTTGGTCTGAGATAAATAGCTCTTTACTGTTAGCAGCCTGCAGCTCCTCAGGGCTCCACGGTCACTTATCTTTCCTCCACAGAGCCGGCCCCTTATCATTAAGTTGACAGATGTCACATAATGCGTGTTTAAAGATTTTTAAACTTCCTTCAAATTGCTCAAAATACAACATGATAAAATAATTGCAGGAAGACATTCTTGACTAGAGACTGTAGAAAGAGCAGCAGCTATTTTAGCTTCCTTAGTTCTTCTCTATTAACAACCATTACCAGAAGTCATCCCTGCCTACTGTGAGATCTTTACATAAAAAAATTCACTATATTCACAATTTCTTTTAATTTCATGTTGATGTTCTTTTTTAAACCCATTTCTAACGTGATATTTTTTGATCAGCCATAATATTGTGAATGTGGTTTTAACAGCATTCTTAAGTCATGTCACAACAATGTTCCGATGGGAGAATTCTACATCCTGGAGTACATGTGGATGTAATATTGACAGTTGCCACCCACATAAACATTTTTAGACTAATCACTCCTCTCTCATAGCAGCAGCACTTCTCTACAGTAGCAGCCCATTCTCAGCAGGACTGTTGTGGGCCTGCAAAGACTGCTTAATAATGTAGAAATACAAAAGGCCAAGAATTTGAGGGTATTCACCCAGCCTCCTAGCCTGTCAAGCCATCCTATGTATGTAAATATATAGTCTGGCCACGACCCATAGAGAGAGTTCAGTCGTGGGGCGGAATCTAAGGTTGTCTTTCAAATGGTCTTCGCATGCTATTGGACAGTAAACAATGTGAAGTATTCACCGTTACAGATGTTTGTCAATGGGGCGGTCCGCCATACACTTTCGAAGAAGACGCAAATACATCCTTTTTCTAAAAAAAAGACTCAAGTACCTCTATCTGCTCTTGACTGAAAGACAAGCCCAAGTCTTAATAGTCCAAAGTTGATGTCAAAGCAGTTTCATCCATCGCCATCTTTGTTTTTTCGCTCAGTCCCACCCATCAAATCGATAAAGTGCTGTGATTGGCAAGATACAAGAGTACTCGAGCCTGTTGAGGTTCCAATAGAGCACGGCTAGACCAACCTGCAAAGTAAAATCATTTTGCTTCTGCTACGGTCTGTCTAGATTTCTAGGTTACCAGCCTCCCACTTCCCCACACAAGTGCTAAAGATTTCTGCTGCTGACACCTTTAATGTGTAAAACTCTGAAATAAACTGATACTTACTATCCACTAGGGGTTTAACAATATCCAAATCTCAGAATCAGAAGGGTTTTATTGCCAGATGTGTGAGAAATCACAACATTAGGAAATTGCTGCAGTACTTGGTGCAAAAAGAAAGATAAAAAATAAGAGATAAGCAAATATAAGAAGTAATAATATACTCATGATAAAATAATTATTATAAAAAGTGGCAATAATTAAAGAAGCAGCTACTATATACACAGTGCAGGTACTAATCAGAGTGGATCAGCTTCAGGTACAAACACAACACCGGGTCATGTGACTGGGACCAAGCGACTGGGGTGGGCAGCCCTAGGATTGACATTCATGAGTCCAACAGCAGAGGGGAAGAAACTGTTCTTGTGGCGAGAGGTTCTGGTCCGAATGGATCTGAACCTCCTGCCAGATGGGAGCGGGTCAAAGAGACAGTGTCCAGGGTGAGTCGGGTCAGCTGTGATACGATACGATCACGATACCATATTGTCACGATATGAACCTCACGATACAATATTTATTGCGATATTGTGGGGAGGCTCACGATAATAAGACTCACAACATAAAATACTTTGACTGCATTCCTCCATGCTGCGTTCACCACTGTAACCTCCATACTCCATGTTTGTTTATCTTTGCTGTGTGGGCTGCACGCACTCCCATTGGCGAACTGGCCGATGACGTGGAAGCAAAGGATCATGGTCTATGTAGTTTACTTTGCTATGCTCCGATGGAGCAGACTGAAAAGTGTTATTTTTACCTCAAGACGTACTGTACGATATCGTGACAAGACCACGACGATATTGTGGTAATTTTACTATGACGATATCGCGATATTGCCAATATTGTTACAGCCCTACTATCCACGTCTTTATTGGTTGGAGCTGGTTAGATGGCAAAGGAGGGACCATTGCAATTTCAAGAGGGTGTCTATCATATCATATTATACTGTAACAATATTTGTCTTTGGTGCCATTATTCTGTCTTATTTTATGTTTATGCATGTCATAGTTTCTGAACTAAAAGTTTGAAATCTGAAATTGGTATGTCACCATTTAAAAGTTATTAAAATGTTTTCTTTATTGCTTCCCTCCTTGTGTGTGGCCCTCAGGTGGAGCGGATCGTGGACAAGAGGCGGAACAAGAAGGGTAAGTGGGAGTACCTAATTAGATGGAAAGGTTATGGAAGTAAGGAGGACACCTGGGAACCAGAAAATCACCTGTTGCACTGTGAAGAATTCATTGACCAGTTTAACAGCTCGAGGCAGCATTCACACAAGCGATCTAAGGTCCAGAAACATCGTGGGGAGCCCCTTATCAACAGCCAACCCTCAGCAACAGAAAATTCCAGGGCTCGGTCTGAGGCACGAAAGAAGAAAAGGACTTGTGGCCCACCTGTAGGGGTGAGAATAGGATCTGTTCTGGGGATTGGAGGGTTAGGATCTACCCCAAAACAGAAGAAAGTGGGTGTTGGAGCGGGAAAACACACTTTAGGAGACAGAATGGGCAAAGCCATGACATACAAGCCTCATCCATCAAGTGGACCTCACTTTGTTCCACCATTGAGGGTTCCTCATAATGGACTCCAGAATGGAGAGATGGAGCCTCTCATGTACAGTACTGCTGCAAGGTCACATAGACTGCCTTCAGATCGGGTGGAAGCCGAGCTTGTACACAAAGAGACAACTGGACCACAGTTCACAGCTGAACTAGGTAAGTTGGCCTACAAATACAGGTCATTGCTTCACTGAATCTGGTATGTTGTGTTTCAACAGCTTATTTCAAGTCACACTCAGTCTTTACATCGTCTTTAAATTCCAGAACTTTATTTGCTATAAATTATTTTCTCCCTGTTGAGTTTTTTTTGTCAGGTTGCACACCTGCGATCTTATTAAAAATGCCTAGATGTAATTTTAAACATCCCTAAAGTCTACATTTTAGGACATTCTCATGTCTCGTGTGTCAGACATCAGATGATGGAGAAAAAAAAATCATCAGGTTTCATTCAAAAACCCATCAGACTTCTGATTAAATAGCATCAGACAAAAAGGTCTAAAGAAAAGTTCTGTCAGACTACAAGGTCTCAGGAAAAAGTCCTTTTTTTCTGACAGAATTTTTCCTGAGACCTTTTTGTCTGATGCTATTTCATCATACGTCTGATGGGTTTTTAATTGAAACCTGATGTTTTGGTCTGATGCCCGACACCTGAGGATGTCCCAACATGTACACTCTATGTCCTTGAATGATAAAATCCATGATTCACCCTCCACTGTGCTTTACAGTTGGGATCAGGTTTAGTGTTGGTCCACAGAACAATGTTCCTCCAAAATTTTCAACTCCTGTGCCCTGTTATTTCTTTACACACAATAATGTCAGAAGTAGGTGAAATATATTCACCACATCACAACACTCTTCACAACAAACTCTTTTCTGAGAATCACTAACCTGGTTAGTATCAAGGTTTTATGCTTTTTTAAAATTTATTCACATTCTAATGAAGATTTTAGTTCTTGAAGTTAAGGAAAAAGTTAAGAACACAGAGGTTTACTCTTTTAGTTGTTAGTCAGTACCGTAGAAGCTAAATATCAGGTTATTTACAAGAAATCAATGCAAAATTGATGATTTGACAATGACTGACAGTTTCTTGTTCAGTTGTAACCGTTCTAATTTGACGATTCAGTTATTTCTTTAGAGTTTCTATAATGTATTTTTCCTATTAACAATACATGGGTAAGAAAGTGCATTAAAATACAATATATTTGAACACTTTCACATATATTTTAGAAACCTGTGGTGCCCCTTATACATACTGATACCAACTTTGAATTTCACTCTTTGGTCACAGTCCACAGTTTGAACCATTATGATTAATCATTACTTATGTCCTCTTGATAGGTTCAACTAAAAAGTATATTTTACAAACACCATACAGTTGATTAGCATTGGTGGTGGTGGAGTTGGTTTGTTCTTTCTGTGGAGAACACCATCTTAGAAGATTTGAACGTTTTATTATAAGAAGAGGCAGAGGGGAAAAATGTAAAAGAAAGAAAAAGTACAAATAGTATCAAGAAGTTGAGCTACTTAGTTTATTATAAAAGTGTCAGAGCTCAAAAATTATTTTATTAGCTGTTTTGTTTATGCTGTCCTGTCAGATAAATTAACTTTGTTAGGCTGTGATTTGGAAACAACCCAGACTCATAAAAACACAGTGATCTTTGGTGCCCTATCAATGAGGACTTGTGACTGTAAAGGCACCACACCCATTAGGACAAAAATTGAACTCCTCACCACCTTTGTTCACGTTATTCAGAACACTGGATGTTTATATGGGTCTTTATATATGTTTTTGTTAACTTTCTGGAGTTTCAGTTTTTATTCTTCAACCTGAGGAACCTCATGTAGAGTAGGCGACACAGATTTTGAAGTGCACGGTTGCATAAATTTACACTAACAATATAGTCAGCTGTTTCTAAAATGTATTGAGTTTAAAAAAGACACCCATTTTGATACTTTCTGTAATAGGAACATTATTACCCACATTTCACTATATTCTTGCAATTTATCAAACACATTGGATGACTTTTATTAATAGCTTTGTATGTCACCCACTGTTAGCAGGTGCACCATAATGTTAACTTGAACACATTCCAATCTGTCATTTGTTCACTCGTGTATCAACATAACTTTACTGGTGAAGTATTGAGTCAGCCTCATAGCAATCACTCTGACAGCTATTATGAGTCCTAATCTCCTAATCCTCAGAAGACTGCTCCACTCAGCTCATTCAGCAATGTCAGTTCTGTTCAATAACTCACTGCAGTAAGAGAAGGGTGTCACACTGTAAATATTTAGTTGACAGCCGTTATTGATGGGATGTGTCAAATCTGATTGAACATCACATGGCTGTATTGTATCTGGAGCTAGAACTTACATCGTTATCTCTAGTACTGCATACATATTTATTAAAAGGACTGAGTCTTTTTCAATTCAATTGCAACATTTTATATAAAAAGATATGTTCGTGGAACAGTTTCATGAAAGTATTCTTATAGTTGTTTAAATAAGGCCAACTCAATTGACTCATTCCAGAAGATTACAAATGTCACACTAACTTTCCAAATTGGTTAAGTATAACAATAATTATCTTTAAAAACTAAACGTTAATCCCAAAAGTATATATATATGTTTTTCAGTTTCTTTACAATCCATAAAACATATTTAAGGAGGAATGAAGTTATGACCACCAGCAGCCAAGAACCCAAGTTCAAGCCCAGTTTAAAGGTTTCTGAGATCCTTTCACTTTTTCACTTGAACACTAATGGACAGTTTGGTTTATGCATTCAAACTTAGCTGTTACACATTCTGGAGTGACTCTGTGTTTGTTGATCATGTGTGAAACATACATTTGAATGGCCAAGTTTTAAACAGAAATGTTGACTGAATCACACTTTTAAGGCCCAAAAAGTAGCTATCATCATACACTTCTAATTGATGTTATAGTGTAGAAGTGTAACGCAAAAAAAAAAAAGGATTTTTACTCCTACTTTGAGTTTTACTCGAATACAAAAACAAATACAGATACAAATACTGGCTGCTTTGCACACCCCTGTGGGCGGGATGTTACTGCGACTGAGTGAAAGTAAAATGGCCATGGCTCTGTAGTGGTCCAATCACAGCACTCTGTTGGTGGGCGGGATGTTACTGAAAAAAACAAAAATGGCCTCAGCTTGTTTGAAACGGCTTTGGCATTAACTGTGGACTATTTAGACTTGGGTTTTTCTTTGAGTCAAGAGCAGATAGATGTACTTAACAGGGTTTTTCCTGGCTCAAATTGAGGCAGAGGTGGTACCATCCTGACCATGCGCCAGCACATGCATTCAACTGCCTCACTTTTTTAAAGGCAAAATATTTTTTAGTTAAGCGTTCTAATTAGGGATGCACCGATACTGGTATCAGCTTTGCGTTGTTATGCTCTTAAAGCAACATTCTGCAACTTTTACACCTTAAAATTATGCTTTTTTGTAAAGTTTTTGCATCATACTATTATCTATTATGTTAATTTTCGTACCTGTGGTAGTGTTGGGGGGTCCCACGTCTGTTTACCGCACTATACAGTTTTTGAGCTCGGGTCGCTACCGGAAGTACTGACTCGGTGTTGCTTTACGGGCATATATGGCAAGCCAAAGGGATAAAAAAAAAGTGTACGTTCTAAACACGCGTTATGTCTGCCAAAATGCGCGTCTTGAACACACGTTTTGATGCCAAAGGGGGCAAAAACTCACGTGTTCTAAAAGCGAGCATTATGTCCGCCAAAATGCGCATCTTAAACAAGTGATTTGGCAGACATAATGCGAGTTTAGAACGCGCAATTTTTTTATCCCTTTGGCTTGCCATATTTTTTTATAACGTAGACTCACGGTTTAGCAGCGGCAGAGGAAAGTTAAAGTTAAAGTCCCAAGTATTAATCACACAATGGTGAAATCTCCACATTTGACCCATCCCCATGGTGGGGAGCGGTGAGCTGCAGCTGTGGCCGCGCTCAAGAACTATTTGGTGGTTTAACCCCCCAATCCAACCCCTTAATGCTGAGTGTCAAACAAGGAGGCATTGGGTCCCATTTTTCAAAGTCTTTGGTATGACCCGACCGGGATTCGAACCCCGATCTCCCAGTCCCGGGGCGGACACTCTACCTCTAGGCCACCAGAGCTGGTAATATAGGAATATAGGAAAAGAAAAAGAGAACGTCATAGAGTAAGAGCAAAGACCAGAGTTAATATTGGGCCATCTTATCCTCACTGGAGAGCTCTTTTAGAAAGAACAGCATGTACTACAGACTCTAACCTAGCCGTGCTGCTAATGGCTAGGTAAGTAATAAATAATATTACCGGGGTTATTGTGTTTGGTCGAGCATAAAGTTGTTATACAGTCCTGATAAAACTATTTATTCAGTGTGTGGAGGTGGAAAAGTTTGTTTTCGTTGTTTTGCCTGACATTAGGAATGTAAACATGCCTCTTATGCCCCAGAGAGAGATTTGATTTTACGACAGTGACATTAAGCAGCAAACCTTGAGAGGGCGACAAAGACCATATAACTGCAAAGTTAAGGAATGGGGCTTTAATGACTTGGAAACGGACTAACGTACCCTCGCTTCGCCGACTCTTCTTGTCCTGTATTCTGACCCTCGCCTGTCCCTGCCTGCGAACTATGTTCAGACCTGACATAATTTTCACATCTTGTCACAACAACCATGAATTAATACCTTTTAACTGTCTGTTATGCTAATTTGTCTGCACGGTTTCACCTGGAATCCTGACTCTCCTCCTCGCGAGGTTGCTTTATAAAGTAGTGGTTGATTTTCCCAGCCATATCTGAAATGCTAAAAAAAACATTAACGTTACTCTGATATGGAGGATTTAAAAAAAAAAAAGAAAGAATAAACATGGATACAAAAAAAAACAATATTTACCTGTTTGAAGAGCCAGGGGGAAAATCAGGACGTTGATAGCACCAACTAGCGGGAAAAGCTATTTTTGATCTTTTTTTCTGCAGCTGTTTTAGCGTTTTCTGGTGCACCGCTGCAGATACAACGCCCCCGTAGTGGCACAACACTGCAAATGCAGTTAAAATAATGAATGAAATAATGAATCCATATAGCTGGTGGCAGAGTGAAATCAGACTGGGGTGGCACAAAAATAGCTGGAGGCGGCCGCCACGCAAATTTGAACGCAGGAAAAACCCTGACTTAAGTTTATTTAGAAAAAGGATGTATTTGCATCTTCTTTGACAGAGTATGGTGAACTGCCTTGTTGTCTGACATCCATAGCGGTGAGCATGCAGAGACGGTTTGAAAGACAACCGTAGCTCCCACCCCATGACTGAGAGCCGTCAATGGACCGTGGACAGACTAAATACGTATTATCAGATGGCTTGCCAGGCTAGTAAAATTGTTCTAAATTCTAATAAGCTTGTCCCAAATAGAAAGAGGTTCTACTGAAAAATAATTGCCCCACTAAATAATTAAATCCAAAAATCCATACAACTCAAAGTAATGTCTCAATGTTCATTGATGAGAAAATGAACTGTTTCAAGATTATGAATGGTGAACTCTTAAGTGTGAATTAGTTTTTCCTTGTTAATTGTGTTGGTGAGTGTAAACTTTCTACACTAGTATCGGACATCACAGCAGTAAGTGTGCATTTTCTAATTGCCCACAGATTTAAAGAAGTCCCGTCATGTGAATAAAATTCTGTCAGTTAGCAGTTTCTGGCTCAGGGAAACCACATTTCACAGTCTTTCCCCAATTATTCAGTTTGGAACAATGATCTTCCTCTTTACATAGCAGAACTGAGCCATCATTTATTATGTGTAGCTGCATTTTACTATACCATACCACATTTATTTCTATAGCACGTTTAAAAAATGGCATGAGAGCAGACCAAAGTGCTGCACAAAGCAACAATCCTAAAATAACATTACAACAGATAAGAACAGTAAAAAAAAAAACCCAGTAGAAACAGGTATAAAAAAGAGTCACGGCCCAAAAGCCAACTGATAAAAGTGGGTCTTCAACCGAGATTTGAAAACGGCGATAGATAAAGACTGCCTAATTGAGAGGGGTAATGCATTCCAGAGCTTCGGGGCAACATACATAAAAGCCCACTCCCCCCTGCTTTATACTTCATGGATGGAATGCAGAGCAGCAAGCGGTCAGCCGATCTCAGTGAACGAATCGATACATAAGGAGTGAGCAAATAAATAGGTAGGTGCAAGACCATTTAAAGCTTTAAACACAAAAAGCAGGAGTTTAAATGTCACCCTAAAAGTTACTGGAAGCCAATGTAGATGCGCCAGAACTGGAGTGATATGACTGAGTCTATTTGTACCTCGCTGCAGCGTTTTGTTCTATCTGCAGCCGATTCAGAGCTGAAACAGAAATGCCAATGAGAAGTGAATTTGCATTATCCAGACGAGAGGTAATGAAGGCATGTATAACGGATTCCAGATGGGACCGTTTCAGAATGTGTTTCAAGCGTGTTAAGTGGCGTAGTTGAAAAATGTATTATCTCACCACCGCATTTATCTAGGGGACCATCGAAAACCCAGCATCCAATTTCACTCCAAGGTTGGTCACACGCTGTTTGAGGTCAAAATTCAAATGAGTTCTAGCAGATGAAGTGTGAGATAATTTTCTGGGTTCGAAAATAATTGAGTCAGTCTTGGACTCATTTAGTCTGAGGAAGTTGGTTTTAGGGAGTGACTTCTCTGGGTCTGTCTTGGGTATTTTAGAATGCAGATTATACAGTAAAACTCAGTTCAGTTTATAAGATGCCAATTCACAAATATCAGAATGTCATCAGCATGTAAAAATAATTTGTTCCCTACCACCTCTCATGACTGTTTAATTTTTGTTTTTCCACTTTGATCATTGCAGTCAACTTGCCATCTTCCTTAATTGCTGTAACTGTTATTTGTTTCTTCACCACTTTCATAAAAACTAGTTTTCCGCCTAGTGCAGGGGTCACCAACCCCGGTCCTCGAGGGCTACCATCCGTCACACGTTAGTGTGTCTTTGCACCTACACACCTGATTGAAATGAATGCGTAATTAACAGGCCTGTGCAGAGTTAAACATGGTTAGGAGATGATTAAATTACTCCATTCAGGTGTGGTAGAGCATGAACACAGAAAACTAGCAGGATGGTAGCCCTCGAGGACTAGAGTTGGTGCACCTGGTCTAGTGAGTACACTGCCTTTCTATTATACAGGTCCTCCTCAAAAAATTTGCATATTGTGATTAAGTTCATTATTTTCTGTAATGTACTGATAAACATTTGACTTTCATATTTTTTAGATTCATTACACACAACTGAAGTAGTTCAAGCTGTTTTTTTGTTTTAATATTGATGATTTTGGCATACAGCTCATGAAAACCCAAAATTCCTATCTAAAAATATTTGCATATTCCAACCGACCAATAAAAGAAAAGTGTTTTTAATACAAAAAAGGTCAACCTTCAAATAATTATGTTCAGTTATGCACTCAATACTTGGTCGGGAATCCTTTAGCAGAAATGACTGCTTCAATGCGGCGTGGCATGGAGGCAATCAGCCTATGGCACTGCTGAGGATGCTTCGATAGCGGCCTTCAGCTCATCCAGAGTGTTGGATCTTGCGTCTCTCAACTTTCTCTTCACAATATCCCACAGATTCTCTATGGGGTTCAGGTCAGGAGAGTTGGCAGGCCAATTGAGCACAGTAATACCATGGTCAGTAAACCATTTACCAGTGGTTTTGGCACTGTGAGCAGGTGCCAGGTCATGCTGAAAAATGAAATCTTCATCTCCATAAAGCTTTTCAGCAGATGGAAGCATGAAGTGCTCCAAAATCTCCTGATAGCTAGCTGCATTGACCCTGCCCTTCATAAAACACAGTGGACCAACACCAGCAGCTGACATGGCACCCCAGACCATCACTGACTGTGGGTACTTGACACTGGACTTCAGGCATTTTGGCATTTCCCTCTGCCCAGTCTTCCTCCAGACTCTGGCATCTTGATTTCCGAATGACATGCAAAATTTGCTTTCATCCGAAAAAAGTACTTTGGACCACTGAGCAACAGGCCAGTGCTGCTTCACTGTAGCCCAGGTAAGGCGCTTCTGCTGCTGTTTCTGGTTCAAAAGTGGCTTGACCAGGGGAATGCGGCACCTGTAGCCCATTTCCTGCACACGCCTGTACACGGTGGCTCTGGATGTTTTCACTCCGGACTCAGTCCACTGCTTCCGCAGGTCCCCCAAGGTCTGGAATCGGTCATTCTCCACAATCTTCCTCAGGGTCCGGTCACCTCTTCTCGTTGTGCAGTGTTTTCTGCCACACTTTTTCCTTCCCACAGACTTCCCACTGAGGTGCCTTGATACAGCACTCTGGGAACAGCCTATTTGTTCAGAAATTTCTTTCTGTGTCTTACCCTCTTGCTTGAGGGTGTCAATGATGGCCTTCTGGACAGCAGTCAGGTCGGCAGTCTTACCCATGATTGCAGTTTTTAGTAATGAACCAGGCTGGAAGTTTTTAAAAGCCTCAGGAATCTTTTGCAGGTGTTTAGAGTTAATTAGTTGATTCAGATGATTAGGTTAATAGCTCGTTTAGAGAACCTTTTCATGATATGCTAATTTTTTGAGATAGGAATTTTGGGTTTTCATGAGCTGTATGCCAAAATCATCAATATTAGAGGAGTCATCACCTAAAATCTTCACTTGTCCACTTGAAAAAATGTATATAATGGTTTCCTAATGAATTTTCACTGGCTGAGAAGCCGATATTTAACATTGACGTGTTTGTTTAATCTTGCCTTCTTCAACCAGCTCACATGCACCCCACGAGCACGCGCATTCCAAAACGAGAACTTGAGCTTTGGCCATATATGCCAACACAAAGGTTGAATATAAACAAATATGAACCAGCAGTGAACAAACCAGCACAACAAAGCTCATTTCATAACGTGAAATGCATAAATTATGTCTTACCGTTGACGACTCATGTTGTGATCCGTGTTATGGGAAACAAAACTCCAATCGGTTTGTGTATTCCATCTTCACAACAGCATAAGAGCTGATGCCTGGCTGTTAGCTTGCTTTGTCCCAACTCAAGAACAAATGAGGGCGCCATTACGCGCGAGGCGAGGCGAGGGATCGTAAATACACGGTTAGATCCCGTAGGTCACTGCCAGGTAGGGTTCAGTTATAACTTTTGTTGTTTTGGAGCGAGACCCTGAAGCTGCGTCCTGCTTCCTTCCACCAATCAACGCCCTCCTCAGTCCCGCGCATGTCCGAGACAGCCGAAAAATCGCGTGTGATCTCACAAGAATTTTTCACTGTCTCTTGGGTGTGAGTCAAATATCTATCAAACCTAGTTTTCCTGTAAAGAAGTTATAACTGTCCCTCTTCTGATTCGGCCTCCTTGAGTCGGTTTGCAAAGCACTTACTGTGTTTTTGGTCCTATCTGCTTTATTCAACGACACGTCGTTTGCCACTTTATTTTTGAGTGGTGCTCATTTTTGCAGTTTCAGCGAGGACATACGAGTACAGCAATAGAAATAATTCACTAATTGAAATTTTATATGAAAAAGATACAACAAAAAACATTCCTAACTGTTTTTTTAAAGTAGGGTTCATCTACAAGATGAAAATATTATATTTGGCTAATTTTGACAAAAGTTTAGATCAGTGGTCTGCAATCCCAGGCTTTGAGGGTCACTTTCTCGTATATTTCTAGATTTATTTTTGCTCCTTCACTTCTGATTTGAATCACTAAGTGTTTAGTTGAATCTATAGCTCCTGCTACAAAAACAAAAAGAATCAACAACTAACAGCTCTTGTAATACGTTTTATAAAGAAAAGTAAGAGCTGTAAACACAATTGTACAAAACTATTGCACCCCCTGATAAATCACAATATAAAAAACCTCAAACTCCATAAATCAATCCATATTCATAAGACGTGTAAAATGCTGTAAGGTCAAATCCAGAGTCAATCCATCTAAGGTATTGATTCTTAGTTAAAGGAAACTAGAAGCACTGATCAGAAGCATAATAGTGCTAAAGTCATGCATCCATTCCTCTTTCCTCCTGCAGAAGCTCTTGAACTACTTCAGGTTCCTCTTCTGACTTCAGTTTCTGCTCCTCTAGACTTTGAGCCTGAAGATATTCCATTCTTGCAGAATGTGTTGCTTGTATTATTTCCTCAGCCTGCATTGCCAGTTCCTGCAGGCTTTGCAGCATTTGTTCCATCTGTTCTCTCACCTTTTCAGTTTCCTGATCAGATTCTTCCTCAAAAGTAACCCTCTGATTCAGATTTTCTCATGTTTTAGAAATTCAAACCCCTCATCCAAAGCTCTTCGTCTCTCATGATTTTTCTGCTTCCATTATTTCCATAAGCTCTTATTTTCTCTTTTCTACTTAATTTGTTCTAAAAATTCTCTCCTTTTAAAATCTGTAGGATTATTTCAATTTCTTGATCAGATTCTTCCTTTCTCTCCTCAAAATTACATTTCTCCTTTCATGTTTGTGTTTTGATTCGGTGTTATTTTGAAACCTGTTTTGTGTTTGTCTTTTTGAGTTTGATCCAGTAGCGGTGGGGGCTTTTTGTGTTATTTCTTCTGTTTAAAATTTTATATAAAAAATTAATGAAATAGACCTTGTTAAAAAAATTTTCTTCTGAATCAGATTTCTTGTCTCAAGAATCAGATGTTCAGACCCCTTCTTCTAATCCCGTTGCCTCTCATTCAAATTGTGCTTTTGAAGTTCCATTATTTCCATAAACTTAATTTTCTCTTCGGTTCTGTTTGATCATTCCTAAATTGTCTTTCTCCGGAAGAACCTGTTGGACATCCTGATTCATCTGATCTGAATTTCTCTCCCTATGCAGTTTTCTTTTACCCATCACAACCTTTACTATTTGTTCCTCAAGTTTGAGGAATGTTCCTCTAGTTTTAATTTTTAAAAATTCTGTTTTTTTCTGGAAATTCTTCTTTAATTTCATCTATATTATTCATTATTCTTTCTTGTTTTTCCTCAAACTGCATTTCTCTTTTTTTATCATCTTGAAGTTTTTTTTTATCATCTTCTAGTTCTAGCTCTTTTTGTATATGGTCATTTCTTTTAAATCAATTTCGTTTACATTTGCATCAAACTCCATGTTCTCCACCTGTAATTCACCTGTAGTCGTTGCGTGTCTGTACTAAAAAAACAAACTTTTCCACCTCCGCACATTGAATAAATATTTTCATCAGGACTGTATAACAACTTTATGCCCGACCAAACACAATAACCCTGGTGAAATCATTTATTACTTACCTAGCCATTAGCAGCACGGCTAAGTCAGACTCTGTAGTTCATGCCTTTCTTTCTAAAAGAGCTCTCCAGCTGCTACCACTTCAACTTTAGGACAAACTACCAAAGTCCCAAAAAAGAAAAATCACCATTTAAAGTCACAGACAACAAAAGGCATTTGGACGTAGAAAATGGTAACTGGTGTTTAGCGCTATCTTGTTTCCTCTGGCATCGCAGGTTTACAGTTCCAGCAGATGCATTTCAGGGATACCCAAGCCAGGGAGGGGTAGTGTTCCATGATCATGATTGCGTTGAAAACCTAGCTTGTTCTGTAGATTTGCTATAGCAGGTTTAACAGGCAACTAATGTAGGAAAGCTAAAACAGGAGAGATCTCTCTTTTTGATTTTTCTCAGAACTCATCATTTTGGATTAACTGAAGACTTTTAACTACATTTTGTGGATTTCCTGTCAGTAAAGAATTACAGTAATCCTGTCTTAAAGTAATAGATGCATGAACTAGCTAGCAAAGTGGTCAACTTTTTTATGACAGCATTGAGGAACCTAATTGATGACAGGTGAAAACTGAACTTTGTCCCAGTTGTTGATTGTAATGTCTGTAGGTGTTGGTTTGGGTCACACCATTATACCAGAACATGGAACACACACAGTAATATGTTTGTTGTCAGACATCACCAACAAAACTACCAGCAATGAAAACGTTCATATGTATAACAGATGATTATTTATGCTCAGACACACACCCACATATACATAAACCAAAGATAATATACCAAAGGACTACGCGGGTTTCAGCTTTTTTCAGCTCTTTTGTCAGATCAGTATTCCACATAACCTGTTCAATACTAGTATAGTAACACTAACGTCGTTTAGGACTCAATCTCAAGCCTCATAAACAGTAGCAAGAGTGACTTGTCTTTTTTTATTATAGAGGAACATGTGGTGCCTGTTGAGGCAATTAGAACAGCTGTTATCTCATCCTGACTCTTGTCTGTGTTTATTATTATTTTTAGTTTTTCATAGTTACACACGCCAAAATATAAGCACTTTATGACTCTGTTTACTCTGTCTAATCCCAGTAGGTAGCTTCTGGAGATGTTTGTAAACTAATGCAGAGCAAAAATCAATTCTCTGAGGTTTGTATTTTCCTCGTAACTTTCATCCTTCAGATCGTTGGCTGTAAAAGCATCAAACCACAGGTTGTGGTGAGAAAGCTGAGGTTTGTGAGCGACTCCCACAGCATGTCAGGAGGTTCTCAGATAAGACGCTTGGGTGTTGCAGAACTTCCCCCGGTTTTTCCTTCTAACTGATCAAAGCAGTAGCCGAGGTTGTGTTTTACCAGAAATCCATTTTAACTAAATCAATTTATGGTTCTTAAAATATTCCTTTGATGATCCTGTGTGTAAAAATGCTTGAAAATGATGCTGCCCAGTTACAAAGTAAAGACCTGATATAACAAGGTAATTCAGCCTCTGTATGTTTTTTTTTTTTTAGTTTGAATATTAATGCAATCAAGCTGAAATTTGTGCAACTTCACAGTGAAAGCTCTGCCATTGTGGAGTGTGAATGTCCCCAGATGACGCAGAAGCACAGCACAGTACATCCAGAAATGACTCAGATCACACTACCTTATAGGCCAGGTTATAATCTTTATTTATATATATGATAAATATGAGAAAAGTCATTGTAAGTTTGAAAAATAAAAACTTGGCGTGAGAGGATTGATCTTTTTCTTAACAAAAATCTTAAGCAGTTTATTCATTTATTGAGTAGTAACGTTTCAGACAGCTTGCTCTCAGGAGGGGAAAAAAGCTTCCCCAGCTACTCATCTACACTGTATGTTAAACTGAAGCTGACAAGCCAGTCTCTCTAAAATAATGAAAAATGTTCTTATCAATTCTGCCTGTTTAGAATATTTTTAAATGAAAAACAGAAATCAGGTGTGCAAAACTACCTTTCTCTTTTGAATAAGAAAACTTTAAATTTAAGGGAATTTTATTTCCACTCACAAACCAAAGTCAGGCCAATTTGCAAAAGTAAAACTAAATTCTTATTTTTAAAAATTTGAAAAATTATCAATAGCAGTTGCATTTAACATCCTTAGAAAGAAGAAACAAAGTTAACCTACTGTCCTGTCGTCCCTCCTCTGTCAGGCTCCCCTCTCGCCAACGGAAAGCTGCATCTTCACAACTCAGTAAAGCGGAAGCTGGCCGAGGAGAAGGGTTATGTGTTTGACAAGCGGCTCAGGTACAACGTGCGACAGAACGAGAGCAACTGTCGATTCAGAGACATCGTTGTCAGAAAGGAAGAAGGCTTCACTCACGTTCTGCTCTCCAGCCAAACCACAGACAACAACGCTCTTACACCAGAGGTGAGAGCAAACGCGTTCCTCAGTATGTTTCATTTATGTCTGTTAAGTCATTTTGTTTGATGTGGGGAGACAGAATGCATCAAGGCCCCGCTGAGATGATTCCTTCTGCCTAACAGTCGCCATGAAGCTTCATTTGGAAAGAATTATATTTTCTTCCACTTACGGCTGTAGCGAGACTTGAGAGTTATTCAGTAACTGCTCCGAGTGAGCCTTTCAGGAGCCGGAGTGGAAAAAGCCGTAGTTAAATGTGACAGCTACTCAAAGTGACACTGTCAGCTGCATGAATGTAACGTGGAGTACAGCTGAGGGAATGACAATTCCTTTCAAGCTGTCTCCTACCAGAGTTGGGCTCTACAACATTAGGTTTACAGTACATTTAATCCAGTGCTCTAGCATCTGTTGTTGCTGCAGCAAAATTCTTGTTGAACTAGTGGAAGATCAGGCTGCAGATTCAAAGAGAAGAGTCGTGTAATTACCTTTCAAAGGAACAGAACACCCCGGAGATGATTTTCTCTGATTCTGCTGCAAGAGATGGCAGTGGTTCCAGGAAACACTCTGTAATCACCAAAGCCTTTTACATTTTCCTGTCATCCTCCTGAAAATATTAGTTTCAGTGTGCAAAATGGAAAATTGGAGTAATTAGTTATTCTTTCATTTCAGCAATGTCACTTATGTAACAGGTTTTTTTTAATAGAAAAATGCAATTGATACCTCATAGCACAAAAAGTTTTTTGGTGATTTTTTTGATGCATTGCACACACTGAGCAGGATCTGACTATTTTTAGACGCAGTTCTGATTAGGTCTGATATACCAGCTGTGTCCTCTCTACAGGCATTTAGGATGCAAAATCTGTGCCAAGCTGAGTTCACTGGCTTTCGCTGCGTACTTTTCGTAGCCTCCTCGGCAATTTGTTGACCACCTGCTGACTCTCCGTCAGTGCGACTCACTCAGCAAAAGCAGCATCCAGCAGCAAATTAGATCCTGAATCCTCAAATTGCTCTTTGACTTTATTTGACATTAGTTTTAAAAAAAGTCATTTCAAAAGTGTATTCAGAGCTTTGTGAAGGATTTACTGAGCCGCTTGGGATTGTATGCTCTTTTTAACACCCCCATTTGCATCAAACTGGTTAAATCTAGTTAGATTTCATGGATTTGTATTACGTAATTTCTTTTTGTAGAGCATTTTTTGATTTGGGACAAACAAAACACTGCATGATTGAAATTAAAAAGATTGATTTGACTAATATTTTTAGTTGAAATTATAATTTCACAGTTATGCAGTATTTGTTTAGCCTCTTTTTAAAGAAATTCCTTACATACATTGTTTGTAAGATCTTGGGTTGGCCAGAGATAATGGTGTGGATCCCTGCCATCCACCCCTGGCTCAAAACTCTAAGTAAACAGGATTTTCTGCTACTCAGATGTTAGAGCCTCAGATCTCCCACCGAGGGCTGTTCTCCCTTTGATACTGCATTGTGGGCAAGGCAGACTGTACCTCACAGGCGCTGAAGTGGCCTAAACTGTGTGTGCACGCGTGTGTGTCTGTGTACTTTTGTGTGCCTGAAAGATGTGGGCCTATCAAACAGCACGGATACCTCCTTTTGTGTCTCTCAGGCTTTGAAGCTGCAGAAACAAGACAGTCTATGGATGTGAGCTAACTGAAAGGCTGCAGCAAGATCTTTAAAAAAATATTCCACTACACATTTTTTTTTAATGCTATAAAAAGTTTTAAAAAAAAAGCTCCTAATACTTCAAGTGGTGCTTGTTCTTTTTCCTTCATTGTACAATTTTTTTAATTGTGTTCTAATTAATCATGAGTGATTTTTAACTCTTCAGAAAGCTGATAATGAGAGAAGTTGGAACGTAACAGGCACAATAATTATATAACGCTGGTTTGTGATTAATAATCTGTGGCTACGGATCTCACCACATGCAGAGGGCCTGATTCACTAAACTTGTAAAGTGCCTATTTTGTGCTTCAACTTTTCCACATTGTTTACCCCCACGATCTGCTCATACTCACGAATAAATCTGCAATAATAATATGCTGACTCGAACATGTCCATCAGTTTTAGCCACTTTAAAAGATGAGGAGTCATTGTGAGGGCTTTAAGGATTTAAAGGTGTGGAACACTGAAAAATCATGTTTAATGATTATTTCTGATTATAATCGGTTACTCTGAGTTTTTCATGCAGGCTGAACATGAAAAAAGTTTCCTTCATCTATCTCCTGCAGTAGCTTCTGATAGAAAGTAGATGGTGAAACTCCTGACAGATCTACGTCAACATGAAAATTAACATTCATGGACTCACCCATCTTGACTTGTGACGGGGAAGGTTGTTGTTGGTTTAGCGTCCAGGAAACAGCAGAAAAAGTCGGCTAGTAGAAGCTAACCATTAGCATTAGCAACTCCACCACACAGCAGAACTCCTCCATGCTTGTGTTTTGTGGAGATAAAACATTAGCGTTGCAAAGGAAACAGAGTCATTGGTAGAGTCGTGGACGCGCTGTTTGGCCGAGATGTTCAGCTGGACCCGTCCGTTAAAGCTGCCTCCACTCCAGTGGCGGCTCGTCCATAGAGGGCGCTAGGGCGCCGCCCCACCACTCACAGGAAGGAGAAGAAGAAGATAGGAATCACAAAATATATTTAAAAAAACATAAAAAGTAAACTAAACGATCTATACACCATGTGGACTAAGTGCTGTGTGTAATCTGTGTTTAATAATGTTCTTTTTACTTTTAACACGGCCGAATCGTCGACGTACTTGTCACGTGTCCTCTCGCGGGCGCAGCAATCTTTACCATTGACTTAATATGGGCTAACTGGCGCATGTGCAGTGGGTCCCCAAACCGTCCACAACGAGAAAGAATAGGAGAGCGGTTGGTCGCATCTTTTAGCGATTGTCGCCGCCTCACCGGGTGAATTCTGCTCAGACCAGGGGGAGGAGATCGCTCATTGGTCAGGTTGTTCACCCCGCCCAGAGGGGGAAACTTTCCACAGGCTAGCGCGTCGTGCTAGTTCAGTTTGTTGTTGTAGCTGCTGCCGCGCACACCTCAACTATGGAGAAAACAAATACAGTTGCGTCTTTGAAAAGCGAGCCGTTTAGTAGGAGGACACAACAGGAAAAACTTGGCCTTAAAGAGCTTGGACCCGACCAGCCGGACATTAAAATAAAGCAACAAACAGGACAGAGGGAGAAGTTACACAAGGACATTTTCCCAGCAAAACAATGCCAGCAAACAGTCTGATCAGCTCAGGATATAGAACTTCACGAACCGAGTGGATTGTTTTTACTACACCACACGGATTATGGCCATAACCTGCAAGGTAAGCCTCATTTTAGCTTTTGGCTTCAGGAAATTAGCATGCTGCCTCGTTAGCGGCTAGCACCGCTCCATACGGTTTGAACTAAGAGTGGTACTGCTATTCTTCTTGTTTGTGAGTCTGGGCTTTAATCTAAACGCCTGCTTCTGTGAATATCTTGCGTTGTGTCACTGTGTGTTTTTCTGGATACGTGTAGCGTCTATTTTACGGCCTCACGTTTATTTACAGCTTATTGGGTGTTGGTAGAAAGTGGCTTCTGTTGATTAGATTGGCCTACTCCCCTTAAGCGTGTGTGCAGTTTGTGTAATATATGGGTGAATGGATGAATATTAAGCATGTTTTTGTCAAAAACATGCTTAATATTCAAAAACTTTTTGAACAAATTTGTTGCCGGAAGTGCTCCTGTGACCGTCAGTTGTGTGACGCTGATGCATAAGAATCAATGGTAATTTGGCGTCCCCTAGTGGTGATATGTGGTTAGCGCCCCACCCAAAAAAAAAGTCACCGGCCGCCACTGCTCCACTCTCCGTTAACAATGCTGTGTCCTGCATAATTCTCCTCCTCTGCTGCTCCTCCTGGATAGCTCCACGTCTGAGAGCATCACTAGGACCGGCGGCAGGTCATTCTTGGATGTAGGACCTTTCCCTCCGGGAAGATTTAAGGGACAAGTATACATGCTTTTCTTGATCTGCTCCACACAGTTAAAATCCACTCGTCCACATAAAAACTACCACCGCTTTGCGTCTTCTGTCTTTAGCTTAGCCCGTGTCGCTTTCCAGCTGTTTCATGTCGTCGCGGACGTTACCAGCTTTGGAAAATGGATAAAAAGTTCTCTCCGACATCCGATCTGGGTATCTAGAGTCTGATTAGCACCTCCCCCAGCAGCAGCGCTTAGTTCCTTGCTGTTTGAAAATCTATAGGAGACAAAACACAACTTTAGCCAGATCGAAGCAACTCAGACCCATAGGAATCCATTATAACTGCTCGCTTACTTGTATGACCCTGTGTCCCAGAGTGCTTTGCGACGTTATGTCACGATCTATTTTTAGCTACAACAAAAAGGACTTGTTTGAGTTCCTCTTACTTTAGTTAATAATGCCTACAGGCACAGAACATCACCTCATTATTATTACGATTTCTTAAATTCAGAAAAAGAAATATATTTCTTTTCTAAATTATGTTGTTACTTTAGAAAAACAGATCTTTTTTCATTTTTTAAAAAAGAACCTAGAATGTAAACCAACATTTTCCTTGTTGTTGAAAAGCTGTGTGTGACCTACTTTTTATGTAAATTAGAAAGTTGAAAAGGTGAGAGAAAAACTTCTTAAAGAACCTTCCTTAACACGTCATAAGGGGGAGCCCTTCCTCCTCAAACCTGCATGTCTCCAGTGTCTGAGGCCTTCTGGGGAAACCAACCAATCAGCAAGCAGCTCATTATCATATTCATGTCCTGGCCGTGTGGGAGGGGCTAACAGCTCTTTTCACAACAAGGCTGGTTTAGGGGTTTTAGAATGGACTGTATCAGGGCTCCTGGGACAGATGAAAGCCAAAACAACATTTCTGCTTTTTATTTTAGGGCGATGGTGGCAGAGGAGTTAAGTGGCCGCCTTGCAATCGGGAGGTCGCAGGTTCGCGACCTGCTCAATCTGTTGCTGTCGTTGTGTCCTTGGGCAAGACACTTAACCTGCCTTGCCTGCTGGTGGTGGTGGTCGGAGGGACTGGTGGCGCCAGTGTACAGCAGGCCCCGCCTCTGTCAGTGCGCCCCAGGGCAGCTGTAGCTACGATGTAGCTCATCCCCACCAGCGTGTGAATGTGTGTGTGAATGTGTGGATGACTGATTGTGTTGTGAAGCGCCTTGGGGGGTTGTTGAACTCTAAGAAGGCGCTATACAAATACAGGTCATTTACAATTTTAGAGGCTCAAATCTGTTTTAGATTGTTGATTAACTGCATTCTAGGTCTTCTTTAAGTGAATGCAATAAGCTTCCATACATGCAAATTATTTTGTTCTTGATAACTCCTGCAGAAGATGTGCAATTCAGTACAAATATTTGAGACATTAGATTTGGTAATCTTTAGATTTTGGATTTCCAACACTTCTAAAGCTCTGTACCATCAGGATCACGTCTCACATAAAGCAAGGATTGGTTTCTTTACCTTTATCATGTTAATGACTTCCTCCTGGGCTTGGATGCAGTGTTGTGATTCATAAAACACAGAATAGTCTCATGGAACATTGCATTTGTAACAGCACACAGAAGGTATTTTGCTTTTGATGTATGTCCTTGTGTTTTTGTGTTGTGGGCTGTGAGAAGATGACACCCTGCCTTGTACTTTTATCTTTGTGTCAATCCACCTGTCACAAGCAGCACCAAGAGATCAAGAATGAAATACAAATCAAATGCAGACATCAAGTGAGTTGTTCTTTATGCTCTTTGAAATGAAATGAGGGACATGTAGGCGTAAAATAACCGTATCATTGTTCACCATGCGCTGTGTGTTTATCAGAACACATCTAAGAAATCTGACAGATTTCTTGTTGTTGGAACTTTTAGGTGTATCTGTCCTTTATGTTTTGTTTGTGTCAAATCAGAAAAATGAAATGTTTATTGAACATGAGGTGTGATTTTGATATCACACATATGCTTTAGTTGTGATATAGAAAACATTTTTTTGCACGTAAGTTAAACAACTCAGAAAACCCTTTATACATTCATGTACTTTTGGCTTAAAGTACTTCTCTAAAGCACACCTGAAGTGTACTGAGACTTGTTATAGGACCATATGGAGTAATGGGTGATTTTGGTCTGGTTTTGTTGTTGTTGATTTTTGGCCCTTAGGCAAACTGGAGTTTTTCTGGGCGCAGACATTCCACCTAATCACTTTGAAAAGCTCTTTGATTGCTTTGGCAATCAATTAGGCTGCTTCCTGGGTGATTACTAATACGCTAAAGATTTCCTGGTCATCAGCAACACTTGTTCTTCTCTAGCAGGTTGTTCGCTGTCTTGCTGCTTCCCGGTTTAAGGCCTTGAAATGTTTACATTTGCAACATGATAAAGAGGGTTTATCTCCTTTTGAATGTGATAGAGCACAGTCTAATGTGAGTGGGTTGTCTCATAGCCCCTCTAGGTTAAATATTTTTCTGGCTTGTGAGATTATCCTTTATGTGTGGTATAACTGGCTTGTGGGTGTACAGAGAAAAAAAACAATAAAATTGCAAATCCCAGAATGCTCTAGAACAAGCAGCACTGTTACAGGCCTAGCTTCCCCCGCCCCTCAGCTACAGCAGCCCTATTTGTCTCATGCATCCTGTGCAGACACTGATAACAAGTGAGATAGTGTATTTCTGTGTATTCATTTAAGACAGAACTTTGTCCCAGTTTACTGATGTTGAAGCTGAGAAAATTCAAGGTTGACCTTCTAAGTATTTTTTTCAAGATACAAGCTGTTCAAATGATCTCTGTGTAAACCAGAAGATGCATTTGAGTTACCGTCTCTTTGAGGATCGCCAAAACATCGCACAGGAGTTGTTGTCAGTTATTACAGTGTAGCTGATACTGATGAACTTGAGCCAAGAAAAGATGTTTGGTATGTGGCTCGGGTTTTATCAATGAGGTAGACACTCTTGGTCCCTGAGGTTTATTTTCCAGAGTTGTTGCATGTCGTTTCTCAGCTGATGCCACTTTTTTAATATCAAGATGTCTGTCGCTTGCACACAAGTGTCACTTTGAAAGCAGCGCTCTTCTGTCGCAGAGCGGAACTAGCATCTGTTCATCTTTGCCTCATTTTTGGGAATCAGATTTTAATTAGTCTCACTGAACTAACATCATTTGTTATAACACACACACACACACACACACACACACACACACACACACACACACACACACACACACACACACACACACACACACACTCACAGCTGTGTTGCCCTCACTCCAGAAGGCATTGCATTAACTGAAATGATGTTCTTGTAGGATTCCAGCTACATCTCTAACCTGATTTATTTAGCTAATCTCCACTTTCATGTAGGAAGGGCAGCTTTTTGCTCTTTAACGGGGAAAGCAGTTGCGATAGTGTGTCTGTAGAAACTGATTTATGTCCCAAAAACATGAGTAACACAAAAGCACACTCAGATGGTGCATTTAATTGAAACAAGGGACAGATTATGCGCTTGGCGAGACGTGGAGAATTAAGTTCGCTTTGAGGTTGGATGGTTAATATGGGTCAGGGGTGATAATCTGATTAAAATGCAGCCGCAGCGTGCGCTGATTGACTTTAGATGATGATGTGGATGGGAGCTGAGGTTTCCCAGGAACTGACGAGGTCAACTCAATTCAGTCTTAGACTGAATTAGCCTTTTTAAAATATTTAACACTTTCCTGGGTCCAGTTTTAAAATACTTTACATTGCAATCATTCTGCAAGGAATATCTAGTCAATGCTGATGCTTGTTTCTGTGTTAGAATTATAAATAATTACTATCTTACCTGCTCTAGACACGTAGCTTCCTGAGCTATCTCTGTTCTGAGAAAGAGTTTAGGACTGATGAGCTAACAGCTTCTCCAATACAGCTCCAGTCTCATAACGGTTCATGCAGTGGTGTTTTATAAACCTTTACACCGCAGCCAGTTTGGCTTTTAAATGGTTACTTATGTGGGTGATCATGAGCATAAATATCACCAGCACATCTGATGCATCCACGTTTGTCAGGAAATTCCTAATCCTTCTGCAGAAATATTCCTGTAATGCAAAGTTGAAGTGGGAGTAAAGGTTTGTAAAAGAATGTTTGCATGAAACACAGTAAACATTTGGTAATGGGAGCCATGGTCAACAGCATTCTGCTTTGGGGTTTGGTTCATTTGTACGAGCTGCTTTTTTGGATCCGACTCCACTAAAAGATGTTTTAAAACAAAAGCAAACTACTTTGATTTTGGCTACATGCTGACTTACAAGGAAGTAAACTCTATTTATCAGAACAGAGGCTGTTCAGGAAGTTGCCACAACATGTAGATTTTCAACAAAATTGAAGATATTTCTCTTTATAATTAAAAAAACCATATTAATATTTTCTATAAACTTTAAATGTTGTGAATTTGATTCATTTTGTTTCATGAAGAGATGCATAACAGAGTAACAGAGCAGTGCTGGTAACACATGATGGTCAAGTCTAGTCTTTCTGCTGGTTGCCAGGCTGCCTGTCGGAAAAAGGAAAAAAAAAAAGCTCAAGATGTTCAGTGAGTTAGCATGTAAATATTTTACTCACACTCTGCCATTGCTCAGACACGGATTTTAGGGAGCTGAAGGATCCGTCTGAAACCTTCCATAAAACAAAAATCACAGTTTTTCAGTTTCTGGTGAGGAGATCAGAAGCATGAAATCATTAAGAGAGCTGAAATGTTTAATCCACACAGAGCCCCGAATGTAGACGTGTATTTCCTGGTCAAGAGGTCAATTAGTTTTCATGTTCTGTCAAGCTGTCAAGTTCTCTGGTCCAGCTGGAGGCAATAAGTGAAATCATCTTGATTTGTTGTGCTAGTGCTCTAAACTGACATGTGTAATGATCTTAAAGCCAAACATAGTTAGAAATAGTTTAGATGTTTACCAGCCCTGCAGAAGATCATCTAGTCTTATCAAGTTATGACCTGATGGGACTCATACCAGGTCAGGGGACTGGGAAAGGAATGTACCCCTTACAGATTTCTTCTGATTATATTTTGTGCCACACTTAAATGTGTCAGGATCTGCTCCTTCTCCCTCAGATGTGTTGTCCTGTCTCCCCTCGTTAAGTGTTTATTGGACTCACCTGCCCCTTGTTATCCTACCCACCTGATTCCTGATTACCCTCATGTATTTAAACCCTCTGTTTGTCCTGGTCTGTGTCAGATCCTCGTCTTGTCTTCCTGCTGTATCACCACCTACCATTATTCATATTAAACAGTTCTTTTGCCTGCCAGTCTGCCTCCTGTTCACCTGCATTTTGGGTCCTACAACAACCACCACATGACAGAAGGATCTGACCAACATGGACCCAGCGGTGAGCCAACTTTCAGGAGGAACATTTTTAATTCTCTACTGTAGCAGCAGGACCAAGGAGATTTTGTGGAGGGGTTGGCACCGACGCACCCTAGCTGTTCCCGGGTGGTTGGACACTTTTCCCCGCTCCTCTGCTGCTCACCTTCATGAGCACCTGCTGTTGGTCCCTGAGGTCCTCGTTGAGTACCCTCCGATGATCCCTGGTCCACGCTCCGCTCCGGCCGTCTTCAAAGTCTCCATCGCCGAGATTCAGCCATTCCCGGAACCTCCTAGGCTCTCCCTGGCTTCAGCCGTGCTGCCTACCAAGAGGCCCCAGCTTGTCAGGTCCTGTGGGCTCTGCCGTGAGGTTTCTGGGGTTCCAACTTCCCTCTGAGGAGCTCCAGTATCCTGGGTTTTCCTGGTCCTCCCCTCTTTCTGAGGAATCCTGTTTTGGGCGTCAGGAGCCGCCCTTAAGGGGGAGGTCCTGTCAGGATCTGCTCCTTCTCCCTCAGATGTGTTGTCCTGTCTCCCCTCGTTAAGTGTTTATTGGACTCACCTGCCCCTTGTTATCCTACCCACCTGATTCCTGATTACCCTCATGTATTTAAACCCTCTGTTTGTCCTGGTCTGGGTCAGATCCTCGTCTTGTCTTCCTGCTGTATCACCACCTACCATTATTCATATTAAACAGTTCTTTTGCCTGCCAGTCTGCCTCCTGTTCACCTGCATTTTGGGTCCTACAACAACCACGACATGACAAAATGTTTCATATCAGTAAACATATTTTAATATCAGACAAAAAATAACCTGAATGAAATTTTAAAATTTGATTTCACAGATCAGCTATCTAAATCAGCTCAAATAAATCTGACAATAGCCGTACCCAGGTCTGATTACTTAAAGGGTGAGTCACGCCATGGGTGGAGACTTATTTCACACACACTTCCTGTTAGAAAAATGTGGAGGATTTCCTGACCACCCTGATCACTAAATGGTAAATGGCCTGTATTTGTATAGCGCTTTCTTAGGGTTCTACAACCCCCCAAGGCACTTTACAGCACAATCAGCAGGGTTATTATCGTAAACGAAAACTAACGAAAACTAGAATAAAAAAAAAAATTCGTTAACTGAAATAAAAATAAAAACGAATTTAAAATAAAAAACTGAAACTAACTGAAACTGTAATGAGCGTTAACAAAACTAACTAAAACTAACCTAATTTATAGAGAAAATTAGCTTAGTTTTCGTGTTTATGTTTTATTCTAATTTCCGATAGTTTATTTTGTGTGCGCGTGCCACAACAGACGGCTCGTCAGTCAACATCGAGCGTCATGACTCATGTCGGCAAGAGCTGGGAGGAAGTGACAGGCAGTGTTGTACATGAATGTGTTCATTAACCGATCGTTTGTGAACTGAACTCGCTTGTATTTTGCCTGACGAAGGTTTAAGTGAGCGCGCCGCACACTGATATTGCACTTGAACGCAACACCATCTTAGCAATCACAGACATATATACGTAGACACCCCGTGGACTGGCACTGCCTATTGGAGCTGCCCATCTACGTATTCATGTCTATGTCTGCAGTTGACCAATGAAAACACACCTTTGGGACGCCGCAGCGGATTATAGACTACACACCTGTTTTATTTTTGTTAACAGACCAAATAAAACCGGAGTTATACTAAAATAATTAAACTAAGAAGGGGTTCAGAAGCGTTTTGTTGCTGAGGGAGAGGATGGCCTCTGCGCGATCTGACAGCAGGTGTCAAAAGGAGCGCTGAGGCACTGTCACGGAGCGGAGAAAACACTGAGACAGACATTGACGGCAAAACTTTAGATATTGGAGCGATCTGTGACAGATAGATAGTTACTTCTCTGTAGTTTAGTGGTTTTATGTATAAAGGAGGATGAGAAGGATGGATGTCCAGCAGACAGATCAGTTGTTTAGCTGGAAGACGGGAAAAGGAGACCTGCAGCTGGAGTCTGAGGCCAACGCAGCAAGCGTTTTATTCGTGGACGGAAATGACGGGACACGTGGGTTTTAGAGGTGGCGAGCGAATGAAGAGGTGGAGAATGAGGGACAAATGTGTCCTTGTTAAAAAGTCTCTGAAATACAAAAAAAGCACAAAATAAACTGAAAATAAACTGTACACACACTATATTGGACCGCATACATGACAATTTACCCCATAACTCACTGTTGCTGCATCTTCTTTTGTTTTCTGGAGGCTTCCCAAAAAAATTCTAAAATCTGCTTTTAATCCAGCTTGGATGGAAAACTATGTGTGACAGTGAGCATCCTGTCACTGGATCCTGATTGATCATGCACCTGGGCTGCCTTGCCATGGGGATATCCGTTTGGCTGACTGGTTAGCACGCGTGACTCTCACCCAGGGGTCTGAGGTTCGAGTCCCGCCCGGTCCCTCGTTTGTCCACCTTGCTGCCACATATGTTTATTTTGCATAGCTGCTATGCTATTATTGTTAATTTTCATTTAGTAGCTGCGATTGAGTTAATGCAGGTTAAAAACCATAAAAATGTTTGTATTACCAGCTCTGCAACTGTTGAATTGATGCAAATCATTAAAACAATAAGAAGACGTGCATTGCTGTTATTTTTAGTTGTATTTGTAGTAGTAGTGGAGGTAATGATATCAGTCAAAATATTAAAATTTACGAGGACTGTGGAGGACAGACACCTTTAGGAGCAGCTTGTGAAAAAACTTAAGGAGCGCAGCTTCGATCGCAATAAAAAGCAAGTTATGTCCAAGATAAACTGAAGTCAGCGGCATTGCAGAGACCACCCCCATACCCCCTTTATACCGCCATCGCGTAATCTTATGTAAAAATGGCACAATTGCCCCACATCCCCGCCACGGTCTGAGCTCTTATAAATGACCTTATGCTCCCAGATGCCGCCTCAGCGTTGCGGCAAATTGGCGGCATTGTTTTATAAAAGAGGCTTTAGACACTCATCTATGCAGGTTATCAGCAAAAAAAAGGTTGATTTAGGTGTTACTCTTTAAGATATCACTTCAATAGAAAAATCTGACAACATTGGGTAAGCTAAAAGATCTGAAAAATCAACACATCATGCCCCGTTCACAAGAGTTTAAAGAACAAAAGAACCCAGAACAACTTCCAAAGAAAGAAATCATCATTTGAAATCAGCCTTTTGAAGTTACTCGTGTTGTCTGTGTTGCTAAGATTTGTTTTCTGATCTGGAACTTTTAAGAGTGACAAAAAAGCAAAAACTACAAAAAATCCATAAAGGAAAATACTTTTTCACAACATGGTATTTATACTGGAGAACTTAAAATCCCATGCACTCGTTTGGGTTAGGGTTCCTGAATGGAGGACATTGGTCCTCTGATTCAAATCACTTGATGAGTTTACTTGTAGCCTTTTCCTGTCTATTTTTTTTTCTTTTTACACAAAGAAAACTGACAAGCTAACAAAAATGTGTTGCTAAACTCTATGTGAGAATGTTCAATGTGGTTTTTGGGGAAGATCAGAAGTAAATACAGGAAGCAGGTTCTGTTTTCTGAACCTTAGCAAGTCAATATTATGGTCAAACACCTTCTGATTCTCATGTAGGAGCTGACAAATGTAGTCAACAGCCCAAAAATTACAGAGGGAACATTTTGGATTGTTCATTAACCCGTGTTTGTTTGTTTTTCTAGATCATGAAGGAAGTTTGTCGAGCTTTGGGTAATGCAGCAGCTGATGATAGTAAGTTATTGCTGCTCAGCTCTGTGGGGACGGTTTTCTGTAGTGGCCTGGAGCCGTCCTACCTGATAGGCCGTCTGTCTACAGACCGCAGAAAAGAGAGCAGTCGCATCGCTGATGCTGTACGGTAAGAAGTCTGTCCACTGACTTTTATATACAACATGCAGTTAATCTGGTAAACATCCAGAGTTCTTCTCTTCACCCCTTCAGGGACTTTGTGTTAGCATTTATCCACTTCAAGAAACCCATTGTCGTGGCGATAAATGGGCCTGCCTTGGGTTTGGGGGCATCCATCCTCCCGCTGTGTGATGTCGTTTGGGCAAGTGAGCGGGCCTGGTTCCAAACGCCGTGTGCAGCTCTCCACCTCACACCCTCAGGATGCTCCTCTTACACCTTCCCACAGATCCTGGGTGTAGCTCTGGTGCGTCACAGAAAAATTTCTTTCCCATCACATCCAAGATTAGGAATGCACAATGCACTGACACTTCCCTCTGTTGCAGGCCAATGAGATGTTGTTTTGTGGAAGAAAACTGACAGCTCAAGAAGCATGCAGTCGAGGTCTGGTTTCACAGGTCTTCTGGCCGACAACGTTTAACCAAGAGGTGATGCTGCGTGTGAAGGAAATGGCATCCTGCAGTGCAGTGGTAGGTCCTGAATTAGACAAGTCATAGTCATCAAATCTGTTTGTTAAGCATAACCAAATTAGTCTTTATACCCTTTTGTGTGTTCAAAAGGTTTTAGAAGAGTCCAAATGTCTGGTTAGGAGCATCCTCATACCGATTCTAGAAGAAGTGAATGAGAAAGAGTGCCAGATGCTGAAGCAGCTGTGGTGTTCAACCAAAGGACTGGAAGCACTCTTCAGTTACTTGCAGAATAAAACCCATGAAAAGTAACTGAAGCACATCCAGGATGACGATGCTGTGACTTTATTCTTAAGTGAGGGTCTCTTTTGTCCTTTTTTCCTCAGCTTAGAAGATCTTGGAGTTCTAGAACAAAATGAATTATTTCCTAATCTTTTGTAACAAAGGTGTTTTTATTTTTTTTTAACTGTCCGGTTGTCTATTTTCTGTGGTTATATAATTTAAGGACTCGAAGTCCAAACATATTGATTAAAACCAATGAGCGCCAGAATGATTCTGCACTATCTCTAAGTCATATGAAATCATCTGGCTGCACACGATAGTGATTTTAAACAATAATACTATATATATATATATATATATATATATATATATATATCATTAGAAAATGGGTGTTTTGTTTACATTTTCTTTTGATCCAGTATGACAAACTATTCAATGAACACCTACCAGAAATGTTCATACAGCAAATAATCAAAAGTATTGAGACTCTCCATCAAATAAATGCATTCAGACATTCGAATAAAGTAACGGATGAGTGAGTTTCTTGTGGAGCAACTGGGTGGCCTGCAGAGTCTTGACCCTATAGAAGGCCCTTGGGATGGTTTAGAGCAGAAACTCTGAGCTACGTCTTCTCATCCAATATCAAAGCTTGACCTCATGAATGAGCTTCTGAAAGAATGGTCAATAATTCCAATAATGACATTACTAAACCTTTTGGAACGCCTTCCCAGAAGGCTTCTTACATCCTTAATTGATGTGCATTTGAAGACAAACGTCCCAATTCCTTTGGTAATTTAGTGTACATTCTAGAAAATCATCTCTGGTGAATGCTCAAGAAACCACAAAAGTTGTTTTGGTGGACAACAAAATAAAAAATGTATTGAAATAAAACATTTTTTTTTAAGATTTTACCCCATTAGCATTATTCTAATTATCTAAATCAACAAAAAAAATCAGTGAACATTGAAAAAACATTTTTTAAATCTTTTTTCTGATTATAATCAGTCACTCTGAGTTTGTCATGCACGCTCAACATGAAAATAGTCTCCTACACCTATCTCCTGCATTAGCTTCTGATAGAAAATAGACGGTGAAACTCTAAGATTAGAAAATCCTGTCAGATCTACATCACACTGTCACTTAACATTCATGGACTCACCCATCTTGACTCACGACGGGGAAGGCTGTTGTTGGTTTAGCGTTCAGGAAACAGCAGAGAACGTCTCAGCTAGTAGAAGCTAACTGTTAGCATTACTAACTCCACCACACAGCAGAACTCCTCCAGGCTTGTGGTATTTGTGGAGATAAAACATCAACGTTGCAAAGCAAACAGTCAGTGGTAGAGTTGTGTTGCTGTTAGCCAATTAGAGGCAAGATGTCCAAATATCAGGAAATAAGACTCCTGCCGTCTGAAGCTCAACTCTAATGTGGCTCACTTCTAGTTCCTGAAACTGGTGCGCCAGAGCTTTTTTTCCCAAGAGTAAAAATAATAATAGAGACCACTGCAAATGTATTGGTTAGATAAGTGAGCCACACCTTTAAATCTGGAGAAATACATGAAAATCCGTCCTAATGCATGCATACCTCTATCTTCTCTTCACCTGCAACAGAACGTGCAAGGGCACAATTTTTTCTTCAGTTGGGTCACTTTTTTCACCAAGGTTAAAATAATATGCACCAACATTTTTCAAAAAACTTTTTAAAAAGTTAACAATAAACCCTAAATGGTCTGTATTTGATATAGTGCCCTCTAGAGTCCCACAAACCCCCAAGACACAACAGTCGTCTAAGCATGCACACACACACACACACACACTGGAGGTGATGAGCTACAGTGTAGCTACAGCTGTCCTGAGGCTCACTGACAGAGGCGAGGTTGCAGAACACTGGCACCACCGGTCCCTCCGACCACCACCAGCCGGCAAGGAGGGTGAAGTGTCTTGCCCAAGGACACGACTGCAACAGACTGAGCAGGGCTCGAACCTGCAACCCTTCGGTTACGGGGTTAGCACTTTACATTTCTGCCACCGTCACCCCTAAAAGTCTTAGGTGAAATCTTGCCCCACATACACTACTGTAACGGTCCGTTTGTGTAAAAGTGCAGTTGTCAGTGAACATCGTCTTTGTGTGAAACACGGTTGTTTGCAGAACGTCGTTCGGATGATCGTGTTGTTGTTTCCTGACACTTTCGTGTAAACTTCTGAGAGCTTGTAAATAAGATTAGAAAAGATTCTATTAGCCTGGTCCTCAAATGCTTCATGTAAAACAATTAAATAATAAATGTTTGTGTCACGAAATTGTCCTGCCTGCATGTGACGATTCAAGATTTCAGGAAGTTGTATATTTTGCGATGTGTACTATAGTTAGGGATCTATTTTGTTTTACCAAAGTGTATGTAGGTCTACCTTTTGTAACTAACTGCATGTAACATATTGTTAAAGAAGAATGCGTCACCCGTCTGAATACTTGGTATTTTAGAAAACGTTTCGTACCAACGTTGTAAGTAATGTCAGAAATGTTGCGGTTTATTTTTATATTTATTTTAGCTAACTGTTTGATGGTTCAATGCCCAGTGGTGTCCTTTTGCTTTAGGATCACTGCTTTTCAAGTTTGTTTTTTTTAATACCCCCCCCCCCACCCAATAAAATAATATAAATAAAATTCTAAGGCAAAAATGGTCCAGATAGAAGAAATTATTTAATGATTCATCAGATGGTTTTACTGAAATTCACCAAAAGCAGATTTTAACATAATTATTACAAATATTATTTTTAGGCTCTTTTTAAGTTTATGGGTTTATGGCATATGTGGATAAAATATTTTATTTTAAAAATAAGACTTTTCTGTTGTGTGTTTTATTTAATGATTAGAAATGATTTAATGGCTTTATGAAGGTTTTTTTTTTTTAGAATAGTTAAACAGATCTGTGATGTGACTACTGTGAAGGATCAGTGACAGCAAATCACTCAGGCCTGGTGAATTGTAATGACATCGATCCTCCAACACAAGGGGTTTAGTGTATTTATTCCTGTATTTATTATGTTTTAAGATGAATCGCCTGAAATACAGAAAAGAATCCTTTACACTGTTTATTTGTGATATTGTTTCCCGTCTCATCTTACTTGATGATTAAGCTTCTTAAAACCTTTGCTGCGTTATTTATTGTAATTGGAAAAACTCTAAACATGTTTCTGTTGTTTTGAATCAGCATTCATGCTTTTCCTTTTAGCCACCGTTGTCTTGAAGCACACCTCGATGTGCCTTTAAAATCTGTCATAAACTAACTCATACATTGTGATGGTTAGAGTGAGCCGCTTAAATAAAGAACCAGTTCTTTTACTATGTGTTTTTTCTTTGTTTACATTTTCACACCACAAATTAGAATTTGCTTCTCCAAAAAATTCCGTAAATCCATTTTCCACTGTTAATCCTAGACTAGGTCACAGGGTCTATGATCTGAGCGGGGGGCGGGGCTTTTACAGGTCAGCTCGGTGATATCAGCTTTCCAACACGTCCGGAGTCAGCCCTGAAGCGTCCTCCCGGTAGATTATATCTGTAGCACCCACCACTCCATGAGACGCTCTCAAAGGCAGCCTCACCAAAAACCTAAACTACCTCTAATGGTTCCCTTTGATCCAGAGGAGAGGCAACTCTTCTATCAGCCTCTCCTGGGAAACTTCTTCCTTTTAGCCATTAGAATGAACTCAGAAATCCATTTCTGGAAGCATTTTGATCATTTTAGCTCATTGGTTTGGGGTTGAACGACACTGACTGGAAACCACTGTTCCTCCCTTGGACTCTCCTCTCTCTGCACCATAGCACACTAGTACAGCATCCACATTCAGGCTGAAGCTACTGCTTCATCCTGGAGGGGTTGGGGTGTCCCAGTGATCCAAAAACCTGAAGGAAGACAAATTGTCCAGAAACATGTGATTAAGCAGTCATGCAACGTAAACACTTGGCTCCTAACCTTAAACTATACACCTGTAGAAAATACTTGCTGGGCTGGCTCTTTGCCTGTGAGGTTTGGCTGGACAAAGCCTAAGCCTGGGATCACTCCCTTGCAGGATGTGGTGTAAGGTTTCAGTGCAACGCAAATTGGGAAGTGGTGCAAGTCCTGGTTACAGAAATGATCAACTTAGATTCTTGTTTGTAACAACACCAACTTCCTCTCAATAAGACCTTAATATATATACACTGCTCACAAAAATTAAAGAAACACTTTTTTTATTGGGCCTGGCATGAAATCAATTAAACCTGTCTGATAATTTTCTGGTTGATTAAGCAGCTGAGGGCATTGTTAATCACTTTCAGCTGTATTGGTGTTCATGGACTTAACGACAGGTGCACTAAAGTGGCAACAATTACAAAACCCTCAAAACAGGACTGGTTTAACAAGTGGAGGTCATTTCAAGTTTCTCCCTCTTGATCTTTTTTGGCTGGTTTTCCACTCGTGCTAGTTTTGGCTTGAGTAATTATCTCTACTGGCAGCATGAGGCCATTCCTTAACCCTACAGAAGTTGCACAGGTTGTCCAACTTCTCCAGGATGGCACATCCACACGTGCTGCAGCAAGAAGGTTTAATGTGTCTCCCAGCACAATCTCCAGAACATGGAGGAGATTTCAGGAGACTGGCGGTTATTCTCGGAGAGCTGGACAGGGCCGTAGAAGGTCCACAACCCATCAGCAGGACCGATACCTGCTCCTTTGTGCAAGGCGGAACAGGCTGAGCACTGCTCGTGCCCTACAGAATGACCTCCAGAGGGCCACTGGTGTGAATGTCTCTACCCAAACAATCAGGAACAGACTTCATGAAGATGGCCTGAGGGCCCGACGTCCTGTAGTGGGCCCTGTGCTCACTGCCCAGCACCGTAGAGCTCCACTGGCATTTGCTCAAGAACACCAGAATTGGCAAGTCCGCCACTGGCGCCCTGTACTTTTTACAGACGAGAGCAGGTTCACCCTGAGCACCTGTGATAGACGTGAAAGAGTCTGGAGAAGACAAGGAGAACGTTATGCTGCCTGCAACGTCGTTCAACATGACAGGTTTGGTGGTGGGTCAGTGATGGTCTGGGGAGGCATATCCATGGAGGGACGCACAGACCTCTACTGCCTAGGAAATGGTGCTCTGACTGCCATAAGGTATCCAGATGAAATCCTTGAACCCTTTGTCAGACCCTACGCTGATGCAGTAGGTCCTGGTTTTCTCCTAATGCACGACAATGCCCGGCCTCATGTGGCAAGAGTATGCAGGCAGTACCTGGAGGATGAAGGAATTGAAACAGTTGAATGGCCTTCACGATCCCCTGACTTAAACCCAATAGAACATCTGTGGGACATTATGTTTCGGTCCATTAGGCGGCGCCAGGTTGCTCCTCAGACTGTACAAGAGCTCAGGGATGCCCTCACACAGATCTGGGAGGAAATGCCACAAGACACCATCCGTTGTCTCATTAGGAGCATGCCCCGACATTGTCAAGCATGCACACAAGCTCGTGGGGGCCACACAAGATACTGAAAAGCATTTTGAGTTGCAGAAATTAAGTTTTTGAAATAATGGACTAGCCTGCCACATCTTCATTTCACTCTGATTTTAGGGTGTCTACACAATTGGGCCCTCTGTAGGCTGAAAACTTTTATTTCCATTAAAAGACTTGGCATCCTTTTGTTCCTAAGACATTGCCCTGTCGTTATTTGTATAGATATCCAACTTCATATTGAGATCTGATGTATCTAATGTGTTCCTTTAATTTTTGTGAGCAGTGTATATATATTTTTCATCTCATAATTGAATATCTTCTATTTTGTAGATGCCATCACTTTTTTTTCTTCAAATCTCCCTTAATAGTGTTTCAAACAACTTTACAAGTTTCCTCTTTATAACAGTCATTCATTCAATTAAATATCTACCTTCCAGTCAGAGCAGCGTGACCCGAGTAGGACTGGGAAACACGGTTATTATTACTATTATTAAAAATTCCAACAGCATTTCTTTCATCTTTCCTCATTACGCTGGTGTTAGAAATGGCATCATACACTCTAAATGAACTTAATAGGTTGTAAAATAACAGCAGAATCAAGATGGACTTATAGAAATAAATGTTTCTGAATTTTTTTGTGAGAATTTCACTTTATTCGAAGACATGATAAAAGGGTTCTGCCCACAACTAAACTGATCTGAACATTAATAGACTTGTTGGAAGACAACAGGGCAGGTAGCCTTAACATGATGTGCTTGGTGCTGTGATTATATTTTCATGTTGACCTAACAATCATGCTAACACTGCAACTTTTATTCAGTGCAAATAAATAGAAAATGTGTAGAAAATAATAATATGACTAGGTTTTAGCTGTCTCTGCTGGTATATTATCCTTATGCCCCACTGATGATTCATTTATCCATCTAAATCAGGAAGAGCAATGAGCTGTGCTAAACCAATCTGTCATTTACTTCTATGCAAATATGCACCTGAGCCTATTACAAATATTTGAATATCTTTAAAATGATCCTCAGTAAAACACTTTCTTTTTGCCAGAGCTGCAGTTCTCTTGTGAGCATCCCTACAGCTGATGATGCAGCTGTTCAGTTTGGTTGCAGACTGAAGAAAAAATAACAATGAAGGCACCAATCTAAAGTTATCATGTTGTAAATGCTAATATAAACCACACTAATGATTTACAAACCCCTTCTCTGTGGTGACAAAGAAACAGCTGCGGAGGTCTTGTATACAGTCTCATGTTTATTTGATGCTCCGCTATCTGAATGTGGTGCAGTAAAACTATTTTAGACTCGCTCTTTGGGTCCTTCTTTCAGCTTCTTCTTCATTTCTTGTGCATGCTGCTTGCTGCGCTCCCGCTTGTCCAGTCTCTGATGAATGACAGACACACAAACAAAAAGGTCAAAGACAATAAAACAAATAGAAAGAACTTGTGGAAATTAATTGGCAAAGAACAAAAATAATAAGTGGCAAACCTCTTTCTTCAGGCATTGACGCATTGCCCGGTCTACATCGTTACATGTGCCAAAGAACTTCAAGAAATTGTGCTGATGGAGACATAAAAGAAGGATGGTTACATTCCCTGTAGTTCATGCAAGTCAAACATAAAAACACAAAAAGAGACACACCTCCTTGTGGCACTGCTTCAGAAGACTTATTAGTTCATTGCACTCATCTGTGTGCAGGTGAGGAGACAGGTCGTTGTGCATTACGAGTTAAGGGCTTATTCAACCACTGCAGATATACTGAAAAGCCACAAGCAAGAGGAACACTGAGTGTGCACGTAAGCCAATAAAATATATTCAAATTGTGTAAAAGTTCATACATTTATCCTGATTAAAACTAAATGTAAATGTATATTCACTAATATTTTCTGTACAGTGCATGTTAATGGTAGAGGTCTTCTAAAGGATACAAGCACCTCCCCATCCCTCTCCTTGCTGTTCTGTCATTGTGATGATGAATTTTCCAGTAGAAACTTACCTGTTGACAAAGAGTAAACAGCAACTGTATTATCGTGACATTTAAAGACTAGAAGAATTGGACCATCGTCCCTGCTATCTAATTACGTCATATATATTTTATATACTGTACAACGCATATTAAGGGTTACTGAATGTTACTTACCAGTGAAAAGGCTGTGTCATCTGGAAGTTTTTCCAGCACCTTGATCAAATGTCACGTTAGCTAAATGCTACTAGCTCTCAGCTAACGTATTTCGTAAACACTCAAATCGCAATCACAATTAAACTATTTGTATTTTTTAAGCGTATCCCTCCAGCTTTTACTGATGCTTTTTTCTGATTTAGTTACTAAATCAATACAAACCCCAAGCGGTAGAACCCTGTAGGACAACAGGCTTCCTGTCATGAGGCTTTCATAATGTTTCCGTAACAACTTGATTGACAAAAATCAACAGCTAATCAGCGTCCAACCCTTCAATCAGGCAACCAATGGTTACTAGACTTTTTATTGAAGGCGGGGCTTAACATACCGGAAGCATAATAGAGAAACAAGATTGTTCACTGCTTTGAACATCCGCTTTGGTTTATTTCCTTGTTTCAGTTTTTGTTTTATTCCTAGCTTATTTTACAGTTTAAGTGCGCACTAATTATGTTTACTGTAAGTGTGTTTATTCAAAGTGCTAACCCAGCTAGCTAACAGCGCTACAAACTCAGTTTTCAATGTACTTTTTGTGAATGAGGAGAGGTATTGACGCCCTCCAGTGGCGACATATTGGAACTACATTTTAATTATGTCAAACACTGTCAAACCCTAAACCGTTTAAAAGAGAACATTTTAGCCTCCTTGTCTCAATGAAACTGAAAAAAAAATCACATTTGTTTTTGTCTTCCTGGGCGTATTGATATTAAGGAGAAGGAGGAGAAAGGACTGTACTTATACAGTTACAATTGTTAGTAGAAACACTTCTTGTAAATTGTTTCAAAATAAAAGGTTCTGGCATTTGTGGTGTTGTTAGCAATAGGGAAACTTGCTCTAAATTTTTTTGATCTCTTACAGCAGTCCAACATAAAAGGCAAAGACCCCCATCAATGTTGCTATCATAATAACACCAAATACACTCAATTGAATCAACAATAGATACAAGTTATGTATATTTAGTATGATGTTATGTATGATGTTAAATAAGCTAAAATTATTTGATTTAATTTTTTCGTGGGGGGGGGGGGGGGTATTAAATATTAAAGAAAATTAAAATTAGTTTTGTGGCATTGTCGCGTAATTCCACTCCTTCACAGCAGAGGGCGAAGCAGAAAGAATGGGAGGTTTATTCTCGGTATCTGATTGGTTGATTCATCCTATTTCGCGCACAGGCGGTTTGTTTGGATTTTCTCTGCTAGCTTGTTCTGCTCCGTTCCCCTCCTAGTCATTCGTGGTTTTTGTGTCAAACTCGAAGATAGTTCAATAATAAATTGGCTAAGTTTTGTTTAAATTTTAAGGAAATATGGAGGAGTCGGCGAAAACTTTACTACAGCAACTCGTTCGACGGACGCCGACTCAGATGTTAAAAGCTACACTGGAAAAGTGGGACCATCTGACTCCAAATCAGCGGCAGTCCGTGGATTTCACTCTACCGAAATGGGCCATATCACAAACGTTAGTCACTGTTTTTGAGGTGTGTGTGAAGCTTTTTTCTATTTCCTTACCTCGATTTATGCTAGTAAATAAAACCGTGTTGCCTGAAGTGAGTGCAGCGTGTGGTGCACAAACCTCCAGTCAATCCCAACAAAAATGAGCTGCTGCTTTAAGTTTATATAAGAGTAACATCAGTGTAAAATTGTTGTTTTCGCTATGAATGTCTAATCTGGGATGTTTTCTTCACAGGAAAATGGATTGACAATGAAACACATCACTGCACTTGAGATGATGCGTAAGCCATCTGTGTTAATTATGCATTTTTATATATAGTAAATAAATCAGCTATCAGGAGAAAGCTCTTCCCTCAGCCATAATACCAGCAAATGTCATACTTCAGTTTATAAACAGACCACAGAAACTTCAGAATTGTTTTTGCTAATTCTGTATTGAAACACTGATTTCAGGAGCTGTTTGCTCTTTCTGTACAGAAACACAAAAGCAGAAGAAAATAAACACAAAAATAGACTGGACTAACTGGAATCTTCTTCATTCTGGACAGAGAAGATAGATTGTCTAAGAGAGGAGTGAAGGAAGCTATCTGTGTCAAATGGGAAAACCTACATTAAATAGGGGAGGAGGTCTCAGGTTTCACCTCTTCAGCACCTATAATGCAGCTCTGAATCTTATTCCCAAACAGTTTCAGTCTAGGTCACACCCTCCTGCATCTAATCAATACGACTCACACACAATAAAGGCTAATGACTCATCAGGAGCTAGGGAGGGAGGTATTCATAGGTAGTTTCTGCTCGTTTAGCAACAATAGACAGCTACAGTTTATTAACTTGACCCTCCCATATTCTAGTCAGAATTGACAAAGCTTCTCGGATGAGAAGCAAAACGTCTTCAAGAAACCAAGGAAGTTCAGTTGCCTTCATTCAAACTTCTTTGGGTTTAAAAAAGACAAAAATTAGAGTACTGTGCTGAAATAGCTAAGTCACATCAATATACAAAAATAAAACCCTACATTTAGTTCTCTTCACAATGTTTAATTGATATGTTAATTTTCTAGTTTTAGTCTTCATTGTTTTCCATTGTTCATTTTGTGTTTGTTTTGTCTGTCTTTATTGCTGTAAAGCACAGTGAGTTGCCTTTGTGTAGGAAATGTGCTATATAAATAAAGCTGTCTTGTCATTGTCAGCACTACGGAAACTCGTCTCATTTTACTTTGATTTCATTGTCTTAGACGTTATTGAGAACCCAGACCAGGGAACATGGTACACTTTCCAGCTCGTGGACCCTGAAGGTATGTCCAAATAAAAATAGTCATCCTTTCACTCCAACAAATGTCTTTATTTAGGTAAATAACCTCCTCTCAGTGATTATACATTCATGTAGAACAGTACATTTTTCTGTTTAACGCCAGCTCACATGTCTATTTGCTTTTGTATTGATAAATTCCAATCATTTAATCATTTGATTGTTTTTTTCTCTAACTTAGCTCTTGATATGAAAACAATTTGACCTGCTGATTCTAATTTTCATGCGATTACAATTTCCAGTAAATGTTGGATTCCTTAACTTGTGATTAGCCAGTTAAACTAAGCAGGATGAGTATTATTAATCTGTGTGTGATTATTATTCCTAGAGGATGCTCATTCTGTGGAGCTGATGCAGTTCAAGGAGCAATTTAAATCTCACCTTCGTGAGCTCATGAGAAATGTAAGCCATTTGTTCCTTTGTTTGTGTGGCTGTGTCTTTAAATATTTCATTGACAACTTTGTCTTTTATATGTTTATTTTGCTCTAAAGGTGTCGATAAAGATAAAGAAGCACACAGATGAAGCTGTTTGGATTCGGATCGCTTGGGGGAGCGGCTTCTCTCGACCCAACCACCTGAAACCAACATATGTGGTTCACCATCTTCAGTCTCCTTTTGTCTTTGTGAGAAATGTCACTGCAAAGCTAAAACCTCTGCTGCTGCAGGTGAGAAGCAGCTCTGATTGTATTAGTTTAGTAAAATTGCCAGGCATCTGTTTTTTTTTTTAGCCTTTTTCCATCTTCTTGAGATTGTGGTGTTTGTTGCAGGCCTTGACACTCTCCACTAGACACCAGGCTATTAAGGATGCTAACCTGAGTGGACGGAAGCTGACGGCCATCAGGAATCTGCTGATGAAGCAATATCAACAAGTAAGCTTTGTGTTTTTTGTGTTAGACCATTTTAAAGTTGGATTAAAGGGATGTGAGAGTAATTTCACTGTCAAACAAGGAGACTTGACTTGAATTGAAGCTGATGTGTAACTATATTCATTTTGTGTTTTTGTCTGGTCTGTAGTCATTTCCTACAAAGGATGCTAGCCACCTTGCTAAGGAAAACCAAACTGGCCCGAGTATGTTAGGCAAATTATTTGATCTCCAAGTTTTTGGTTCAGTTCTACATTCTGACTCTGTCTTTGGTTTAGTTGTGAACGAACAAGCTGAGGATGAGGCAAACAGACGTCGGATGGCCAGTGAAGCCTTTGGCAAAGGGGTGGTACCTCAACTACAGTCTGCAGTATATAAGGTACCCCAGTAAACCAGAGTTAATGTCGCTGTATTAAAAATGCAAAAAAAAAAAAGTAGGCATTCTTCTTTTCTGTTGTCTTCTGAATTTTGTTCATTCATTTCTTCAGCTGGAAACAAAATTCAGAGACCCTACCAACAGGACCATTACGGAGCGGGAAGAGCCCTTCAGATGTGTTGTTAAATTTTCGAGCAGCAACATCCTGGAGTCACTCAGAGGCTGTGCTTCATCAGGTACTTGGGTTTATTTTCACAGCTGTGAACTAACAGTATATCATATATATATACCGGTAGTATATTTATTTATACACTCAGAATGCTTTTTACTAAAGGTAGTTCCATAATTGCCCACAAGAGGGCGCCTGCTCACTATTCCAAATACAGTCAGTTTTTTTTGCGCTCTAAACTTTCCTTCTAAGAAACTGATTTCATTTTCTGTTTGCAGCAGTCAATTTTTTTTTTCTTCTATGACCTTTGGTTTATTATCTCCTACTTTTCAGGAATCGCCTCGACCCCCGTCACACCCCTGCTCTCGTCTATTATTTTAAAGGGAAGGAATTACTTTATCATCACTGACAACGCTCCTGCTGCCGCGTCACAAACACGCTAAGCCGATCTATGACCGAACCAAGTACAAGTACTCATTTTTCCAAATGCCCATGTTAACACTTTTCTTTATCATGATTATTATTTGTTTCCCCAAGTAAAACAAATACTCCTGCCCAAAGGGGTTCGAGTGGAGGAAACTGGAATTCTTTGGTTTCTGTTGTGTCTGATAGCTGAGAGGACTCCTTTTTTAAGTTGCATGTATTTAGTATCAAGCTGAATTTAACCTAAATTTGCTTTTTTGTTTTTTTTCTCAGTGTGTTTAGCTGAAATAAAGATTCAATAAATGAATTTACCATTTTCATATTCAAGATTTATTGTCATTTCACACATGAAGGTAATTACAAGAGTGACGGGTCGAAACAAGATGTTGGAATAAAATATGGCTTTGTGAGAAACACAAACATACATTTTGTAACAGTGAAGATCTGCCTGGTTTTCTACACAGAATTTTCACATGTGATGACTGGAATAAATGTTATTCTGTTGTAGCTGGAACAAATTGATATTAGCAAATATTTATTTGGGTGATGTTACAACAGTTTCATATTTTTGTTAAGTGACAGCAGAAGGAGGGGAGACAAAAAGATGGCCTCTAATATTGAAAAGCAGGTTCTATGAGGAATAAATCGTCCCATAGGAAAGCAGAAATAGCATGAGCAGATTAAGAATTTCTCACTAACCTGATTAACATGCTATTTTTATGGGTAAGCATCCCATAGGCCTCGGGTGTCAATGGGAAAAAAAAACATGTATTAGGAGGAACTTTTTGATTAGTCAGAACTTTATTCAAATGTCTGCATAGGGTGAGGTATAACACTTCAAGATGTATTCATTTTCAGGTATGCAGAAAGGTAAAAGGCAACAGGAATATAACTAAAACTGTAGTTGACAAAAACAACCAGGAGGTGGCGACATTTCAGCGACAGGAAAGAAAACTACAAATTAACCTAAAAGAAGAAGAAAGACGCCTTTCAGCCAAAGCTGAGGGACGCAATGCTCCTGGTCATTTATCGCTGCTGCTTCTGCGGTTTTCTGCCAAACCCAGCATGGACTGTCAACACAGAGAGACGGCCGCTTCTCCGGCGAACATAAATAAAGATAGCACGACGACAGACATTGTAAAATGTCACAGAGAGACTCGGTCGCAGTGTCAGGAAATCATAAAGCCCACCATCATGGAGCTGACCAAAGAAGTGCGGACGAACATCCTCTGTACCGTGGAAGGATGTGGCAAGATTCTCCCCAACACACCTGCGTTGAACATGCATCTTGTTAAATCGCACAGAATAAAGGTAATTATTATTAATATTATTAAGCCCATTTCTGTGTATTATTTGACGTGTGTGGCTAACTGCGACGTTAACTCCGCTAACTCGTTGAGAACACCCTAAAAGTGGAAAACGCAAGTCATCCAGCTTCGATTAAGTTCACCGTTGTAACGTTTTAGTTAATGTTTGGTAAAAGTTCACTTTGTTTTGTGTTTGGGTTTAATAGTAGTTGTTACCCAACGCCTAGCTAGAGCAAACTAGCTTAATTTAAAGTCACGTGACTAGTGTGACCCAGATGGTTATTTTGTTTCTCGATACAAACATCCTTTTTTATCTTTAGATTTCTTTTAAATGGGGGACCGTAGGGTCATTTCTTTAAAAGGTAATATTAGAGATAGTAGGCCTTTATTATATAAACGTAAACACTTTGGTGATTTCATTTGCCTAATGTTCAAAACTTATAGCAAAAATTACATTTTCTTACCACATGTAAAATAAAAAAAGGCAGTTGTGCAACCTGTCTGCAATGCTGTTAAAATATATGCATCAGTTAATCAAATATCATTAAGTCAAAATCATTCTACAGCTGAAACTCAAAATCACTTCACCTGTAGCTTTGTTGTTGTTAACTGGTCATGAGAATTTATCACTGGGTTATTTCAGGTCTCTGCAACAAATTTCTATTTCAATTTTATTTTCAACTAAGCAATCAAAAATGGAATTGATGACGACTCTATCTATCAGGGATGTGTATTGGTAAAATTCTGGCGATACGATACGTATCATGATACAGGGGAGACGATACAATATATCACAATATATTGCGATACATTCAGCCAGACGAAATTAGCAATTTTCTTATACTGAATTTATTGTAGGAAAATTCAATAAACAGTCCAAACATGTATCTGAACCATAACAGAGGGATTTACATTTCAGTGGTGGAAACAAACCCCATTGCACACTGCTGCCAACTAGCGGTCGGCATTTGAATTGCACCCAAAGAAAAGAAAATACACAAGTGTTTGCATATAAATTTTCCAAAAAATCGATACACAGCTTTTGAATATCAATATAATATTGCAGGAAACATATCACGATATATTGCCATATAAATATTTTCTTACATCCCTACTATCTATCTATCTATCTATCTATCTATCTATCTATCTATCTATCTATCTATCTATCTATCATCTATCTATCTATCTATCTATCTATCTATCTATCTATCTATCTATCTATCTATCTATCTATCTATCTATGCTTCACATTTAATCTTGTAATTGAATCTCTAATAAATGTAATCTCTAATAAGTTTAATGACCACTAAACACCACATTTTAGGGAGATGCAGACTTTGATTTATGTTTATAGCAGGTAACAGAGATGTGAACGCTAGATATTTTTGGCTTTCCATAATTGGAATACTTACTTTAAGAACATTGTGCTTTTAGTTAGTATATATTACTAAATTCAAATTATACAACTATATGGGGACATAAAACTTTGAGAAAGTGAACCCGAAACATAGTACAGGATCTGTTGTGTCCTGCAGAATGACACTTTTATTTTGACAACTGAACTCAGTCATTGATGAATAACTGTGTTCTCAATAGTGATCAAAATAATCACGACTTGTATTTATCTATAATTGAGCAGCCCTGATTTATGTTAAGTAAAAAAATATATCAAATAACTAAACTACTAAAGAGCAAACATGTAGCCATTATCATTTAAATTTCATCACACAAGTCTTGGTTAAATAGCATAGCAGAAGGAAGCATAGTCACTGAACACTAAATGCAAATCTCATAAATAAAACAATGGTACCTTTTAACGAAAATGAAAACGCATCTCTTAGTTACAGCAGAGGCAAGTAAAGCTTCTGACCCCGAGTCTACCTCAGACCCTGGTTCCCCTGTCCTCGGTGGACTGGGCTTTTCTGTGGGAGGCTGTAATTCACTGCTCCCATTCCATGAATGAATTCTTTGCTGGCGAATGCCATCTTTTGTCCTGCAGCAGACTAAGCTCTTTGTTTAAGATAGGTGAAAGTGAGAATTTGAATTAGCTCTCTTAGTCAAAGTGGGCAGGGAAGAAGATTGTCTACAGACCCCATAAACTCACATTTTATTTTGAAAAAATCACATTAAACACAAGTTGTGCTTTCAAGTTTAAGTGAGTCTTAAACACTTATGTTAGCTAAATAAATGTATCTAGATTTGGTCTTTCTTCATCACATTTGCCTTGTTTAGACTTTTCATGCTCATATATATTGTTTTTACAGATTATGCCTTTCCTAAAGTAAATAAAGCAAGCAGCAAGGATATTTTTTGAGTTAAAACATCCAGATGGTTTGATCCCTGAATCCTTTGCTTGGTGAAATGACCGTTTGCTTTGCTAATGATATTCTAGTGATGATAACGTTTTGAAATCCTGCAAGTTGTCAGTCTATGCTTTGAATTAAGACTGAACACTACATGTGTTATTTGATGTTTTAACACCATCAGAGTTTTACTGCTTCACTGCACATCTGCAGCTTATTTGCTAAATTGTTATTTTGGCTTATTTTCCTTACCACGTAGCTATTTCTCTTTAAATAATTGACCTATTTAATTTCCATTTATGCAAACAGCTGGTCTGTTTTAGCTGTTTCTCTTAGCTTTGTCTACACACTTCACCAGCAAAGAGGCGCAGGGTGTAGAGATCATCTCAGTCACTTATCACTGCATCGGACCATTTCTCAGAGAAAAGCAATGCTGTCAGCAGCTGTGGAGGGCCCTGCTCTGCTGTAACAAGGACAATGAATCTCAGCTTCCTTTCTCAGCTACTTGCTAATGACAAATAATGACCTGACATGAAGTAGGCGTCAGCCTGCAGCCACTTGATGACAGAGATGAGGCGATCTACATCCTCATATAATGTTTTATGATGGTGACTAACCTTTTCACGCACTGCTATGGGTGTTTAGATCATCTATGTTCACTCTGGAGTTTCCTGTTGTCATGCAGTGCATTCAGAGGAGCTGTGGTTTTCTAATAAGAGGTCCTTTTAATCTGTGTTAAATCAAACCTTTTGCACAGACAGATTAAGGATTTATTGCATTACACAGTTTCATAAATAGATTAGTTGATTTTGGTCATGTTGTCCTAATCTAATAGAAATGCATGCTGATATTAGTATAAAAATTAGAGATGGGACTCGATTAAAAAGATTAATCTAATTAATCAGAGGCTTTGTAATGAATTAATCTTGATTAATCGCATTTTAATCGTTCAAGAAAATTTGCCCCTAAAGCAAAATTTTTAATAAAATTTTAGTGAGGCACAGAATCAAACAATAGGCATGGACATTATTATTGTAAACAAGCTCTTTTAATTTTATTTCTGAAAAAATGCTTTTAAATTGTATTTTAAGTCCAAACAGGGAAAAATATATCCCTGGTTTTTAAGGGGGGATGGCGGTGTTGTTGACAAAGTTAAAGGAAGCGGCATCCTGACCAATCACAGGCTTGCAGTCTCCGTCCGTCCTAGCGTGCCTGTTGGAGAACCCTTGTGATGAAGGATAATGGTGTTTCGTGTCTCCACATCTCTGCAGACAGAGAAGTATAAACTAGGCTTTAGTGCGAGCAGGGAGCTGCAGCTGTTGGACTACTTCGATGACCTACTGAAGAGCAAAATGTCATGTCTGTCTGGTGCTTTCATTGCTGCACAAATGACACAATATAAAGAATTTACCTTGCATCTCATTTGTACAGTGTCTTTACAGCTTCCAGTGCGCAGATCAATAAAAAAAAAGCACTCCCTACAGTCAGCAGCAGAGTTCAGAGATGATCTCTTAGAAATGTCCGTGTCACAGACTTCGTGGGTTTCAGGAAGTTTTTTTATTTTTATTCTTACAAGTTAAGAGAAAAGGCTGACATGTTTTCTCAAACACGGCATCAGTCCAAGCAGAACGCTTTCTTCAAATTCTTCCATTTTAGTAGCCACTGGTCGAACAAGGCTTTGTTGTGTACGTCAGTGTAATCGGTGTACCAGGAAATCGTACACTGACAAAGGTTCCACCTTGCTGAAATGCAAGTTGTAACTCAATGCATTCATTTTATTAATGCATTTTTTCTAATTAATGAATCATAATTAACGCGTTAGATTCTCACCCCTAATAAAAATACAATGTGACGTGTGTTTCATGAACAACCAGCTGTTACAGTAATAAATATATTTGGATCAAAAGAGACGATAGTTCATATTAGGTCTCGAGTTCTCTGGGTGGCTAATGTTAAAGAATGTGAGACAACTTAAGGAACGGTTGGCAACCAAAACGCAAATAAAATGAGGGTCATTTTTCAAACATTTGTGAGATTTAATAAAGAAGTATTGTGAGTAATTTTGATTTTTTTTTTCCTTTTTTGTACTCATTTTGTAATAAAAACATTTTTTTGTAATACCCAATCATTTTTTTGTAATTGCATCATATACCCCACATGACTCAGGCATGTATAAAACCTGCTTCAGAAGTTCCATAAATATGACTTCAGTGAGTCCAAGGGAAAATTTGAGTTTCTTCTTGCAGTTTTATGTCTCAACCAATCCTGATCAGTGACAGCCTTACGAGAAACTGGCTTTAATATAACTTTTTAAATTTCTTCTTGTCTTTTTTTTATTCATGCTGTCATGGACACCATCAGGATGGGATCGTCAATCCCACGGTCAGAAAGGAAATGAAGGGGACGCAGAAACTTTACTGCTGTCCTATTGAGGGCTGTCCAAGAGGGCCTAACAGACCTTTCTCCCAGTTCTCACTGGTTAAACAAGTAAGCTGTTTCTCTCTTTAAACACAATGATTCATGTTTGTACTTCTTATAAGACATTTAAGTCTTTAACTCCTCACACACATTAGCTTCCTTTGGTGTGCTTGTATTGCAAAAATTGGTCTTTTTACTTTTCAGTTATGTCTTATTTTAAAGGTCTAACTTCTAAATTGCAGCTTAGAGCTATTATCTTGTAAACACACTGATTGCGGTAGATCATCTTCATGCTGCTGAAACATTTCTAACTGGGGTGAGGATGCTTGGAGCAGGTCCTCTGGGTTGCAGGTTGGTACTCTCTGGATCTGGTGGGTTTTACAGTATGACAGTGCATAGAGTAACCAGGGAGGGATAACATCAGGCAGCGCTGTAATCAAGGGGGAGCATTTGCTCAGCAACAGTGCGTTGGTGGGTGGGCTCTGCATTAATATTCTGACCAAGGTTTCCCAACATATTACCATTATCATCATTGCTCTTCTTTGTTGGGTTTTATTTTTGTGGCCTTTTGATTTGTATCGTTGTAGCACTACATGAAGATGCATGCGGAGAAAAAGCACAAGTGCTCTAAATGCAGCAACAGCTACAGCACAGAGTGGGACCTGAAGAGGCACATAGAGGACTGTGGGAAGACCTACCAGTGTACCTGTGGCTGCCCCTATGCAAGCAGAGCTGCCCTGCTGTCACATAACTACAGAACAGGTCACGAAATCCCAAAAGAATACAGGCATGTAGACCAAATGTTTCATTCAAATCTTGCATTTTCTTTATCATGATCTGTAGAATTGACTTGTTTTTTTTTCTTTACAGAGTTCCTCCGGTCAGAAAGCGAAAGCTGGAAAAGCATGTTGGTGATTCTGAAAAAGTTAGAGTTAATGACTCAGCTGTTCAGATCATGCCTTCTGCAAAGAAGTTGACAGAAACTTCTCCACCTCCTGATTTGGCTGTAAACATCCTAGATCCAGCTAACCAGATTTCCAGCCCCCATAGGAGCCTTCAGAAGTTGCTCCTACCAAAGCCCAAAATGGCCTTGGTCAGTGTTCCTGTCATGCAGCTGGCCCATCTGCCTGTTCTTCTTCCATCTACAGAAAGCGGGGCTCTGAGGTCTGTGGTTCTTGCAGTAGACAGCCATGGCTCTGTCGGCACATTCCAGCTCCTTCCACAGACAATGGGAGCAGTGGTCCCCCAGCTGGATGGGAAAGGTTTGGCTTTCGAGAACAGCAGGCCCACTTCCCGTTCTACCCTGGATGGCATTAGCACAGGAGTGCAGGTCAATCTGGATTCTGTGAGTTCAGACGACTCAGCCAGCGGTGCGACGGGGCAACGAGGAAGGAGCACCTCTACCAACATCCAGACTGATAAATCCTATTTGTCAAAGCTGCCCACCGGGGTGGGAGTTGGGGAGGGAGTAGGGTTGAGTTCCATCGGCGAGGCCTCGGTTTCATCCTGCTCCCAAACAGACATCAGTGTGAGTGCCCAAGTCCTCTTGCCAGTCAGTGTGGAGACCCAGACATTCTTTTCCCGAGCCAAATCCACATCATCTGTTGGAGCTCAGACAGACAGCCAGGGCCTGAGCCAAATCACGTCCCTCTCCTCATCTGTGCTCCCGTTTAAAACCAGACAGACGCAGACACCCTTTGCTCTGCCACAGTTAGAGGACAAGGCTCAGGACCAGGCCATTATGTGTTCAGATCTATTTGTTAATGAGTCACTTAGCGTTTCAACACAAACAGCCCAAGACATTAGTGACAGCCTTAGTGCTGCAGGAAGAAATCTGTATGAAGACTCTAAGGCGGTGGCGGGTATGTGTTTTGGGGTGCAGACGCACGAGCTTGGTGTAAACAACATGGCCGATAACCAGACCCAAACAATAACGCTGTTAAATGACCTTGAGAACATTCTGTCTGGCGACATGTCGGGTCACCAGGTTCTCACGGAGGTTTCTGCTGGTTGTGGGTCCGGTCCAGGCTCTGTTCAGGAGCAGCACAATGGAATTGACTTTGACTTTGAAGAGTTCCTCAACACCGTTCACATTCAGACACAAACGGAGGAGAGTGAACTTGGTGTGCTAGGTGGTGACACGCCGCTGGAGTCTCTGGACATTCAGACGCAGACAGATTTCCTCCTCATGGATGAGCTGGACCAAAACGAGGGACAAAGTCGAACCCAAGCCAGTGACCTTGAGCTGTTTGACACCCAGACTCAGACCGATCTCAATTTCCTGCTGAATGCCGGAAGCAACATGCCCCTGAGCAGTATCCTACGACATTCAAGCTTTTCAATCAGCACAGAGTCCTCAGATACCGAAACACAGACGGATCTCCCTTCCTTTGCTACAGGTCCGTCCTCACTTACTAATGTAGGTCAAGGTGAGCCAGCGAGGATGTTGAACAGCACAGAAACCCAGACTGTGACCAGCCAAGCAGAAGGCCTGGGACAACTCTTTCTGACCAGCAATGAAACCCAGACCGTTATGAACGACTTCCTATCAGCAGACCTGGCGTGGAATATGGAGTCCCACTTTAGCTCCGTGGAGACTCAGACTTGTGAGGAGCTTTGTGCTCTCTTTCAGCACCCCGACAAACCCGACAGCTGAAACTCTCTCCCTGAACTAGGTTTGACCATTCCACTGGGGCGTCACCGTCCACAGCTTTTCCAGGTGTTTATCCTGACAGCTTTGCAGCACTTTATGAGCTCCATGGGCATGGTTTATTAGCTCCTGTGAGCGTTTACATATTTATTTGCACACAAAGTAACGTCGTATGTGTCTTGTCCGAAATGCCACATGTATATTTGAGTGTAGGACCGCTGTGGGTAGTTTGTGCTGCTTGGTCTGTCCAACCGTGTCCAGGCAGAAAACCTTTCTAAATTTATTACATCTCAGCTGTACAGTATGCAGTATTGTACCTTTTGTTTACGTATAAATGTGCATGGATTCTTTTTGAGGTCAGCAGCACAACACAAGCATCAAGGATCTGATCGGCTGCCTCTTCAGTGTTGCCGTGTCTGTTTAAAGGCCGCTGTAAATGCTGACCTGCAACCATCAGAGCCTATGTGAGCAGGGGAAGTTGTTTTTCAAAATGAAGCCTTTCAAGAGTTAAGAGGCAGGTGCTCAGATTTACTAACAGTGCATCTGAAATGTTTTAATTTACAAAAAAATGTGGCACAAGTAAAATCTTTGATGTCTTTGTCGGTTTTTGCACAGCTTTCATTTCGGTGATTGTGAAGTTCAGTATGAAAAATGTTTTCTGGGTTGTTTTTTGTTTCTACACAAGGAAACCAAGTCAGTAAGCAGGCTCGTCTGCCGTCGTCTTTAACTTATTTATTAGCTGCGTGTAAGTGTATAGCAGCAACCTGTTGTGAATGGATCTGATGATGTCATTGTGTAGCAACAGTGAGTTGAGATTAGCTCAGTTACCGTTCTATTTACTAACAAGCTCAAACCAGCGCTCACATTTTCTCTCCTAACGCTGTAACACAGTGTTTTAACTTAGCTTTTCTCCTCTCCGAGTGGCTAAAGGCAGCGTTTTTGGTTAAACCGTTACCTCACCGGCACCACTATGTTCTACAAGGAAACATAGAGCCTTGTTTTTAGTTTTTGTTTTATTGGTGCCTTATTCCAGGTGTTAATATTAGTTCTGGTTTAAATAAGTTGCTGCTTGAATCATTTATTTCAGAAAATGAACCAACACAGTAGGACTGTCCGAAGCCGTGTGGTTTTTATGTTGCATGTATAGTGTTTTCAACATTGTTGCATGATAATCTGGAATATTCTGAGTATTTTTCCATATTTTCTATGGACGTGTGTATGTTTTGTCACATGGAGTGATTGCTATGCAGTGTTTTATTAGGATGAGTATCTTTCATTCCATTTCTTTGATTTATTTTTTTTGTAACATGTTGTTTTATTTACTCTGTCTGACTTATTACAATATTTTCCTGTCAATTTTGACAGTTTTTTTTTTTTATTTTCACGCTTTGTCTTGAATTCAGAAGATTTAGAAAAAAGTTGAGTTGGTTGGTAAATGTCTTCAAACTGAGTTTTATGAAGACTTTTGGTCAATATTGTAACGTTTCTTTCTCCGTTTCTGGGAGTGCATGCACAATATTTTTTTAGTAGAATTGAGTTTCCGTTGCCTACGTGTAAATGGTTGCCTTGATTGTTTCTTGAAGCTACACTACAGATGTCAATAAAAAGCTATAAAGTATTGTTTTTTTATCTCTTAATATGAAAATAATATTGCGTTCTGCTAGTGAGAAGAAAAGTTTACATTTCAAGGTTTTTGATGTTTAAAATGAAAGATAAATGTGACACCTTTAATGTTTACACCTTTGTTCTTTTGCGCTAAAATTAGACACTGCGATCAAAAATAAAATATAAATTTGTTGACATCAAACATGCATACAAAACACTTTTATTTCAAATGACTTTTACACTAATAAACTACATAGATGTATAAAATCTATACAACGTTATAATCCCAGTTTTATATCATTGCACTGACTGCACTTCAAAGACTTTGCAGTGGGTTTATAAATATTAGTAAGGGCTGCATGACCTGGATCCAATTCCCACCAGGAGACGTCTGATAAAAGCAGAGAATATAGAAAGTGGATGAAGTGCTGGGAGGCATTTAAATTCATCCATCACAGACAGTAACACAGGAACACAGCCACACTCCTCAGGAGGTAGCTGCACTGTTGCTAGGTAACAGGACCAGATGCAAAAACACTTATGGGAAGGAGGTCAGGACAATCTTAAGGTCAAATGAAAGGATACAGAGCCTCATTTTGAAGCTTTAGTGTTACGATGCACTAAGCATTTTCATTGTGTGTTGGCACATCAGTGTACCATCACCTTCTTAGATTTTTACAGCAAGAAAAAATGGACTTTGTTAAATCAAATGCAAAAAAATGCAATTCATTCTTTTATTCAATAGTGATATTGCACCATTATTCATACATGTTCATCCCTGAGATCAACACGTTTCTTTGTCTTACAAACATAACTTGGCTTCTCTGCTTTCTTTTGATCCATTTCCAAAATTTACCAGGCTTGTTTAAAATGTAGTACACAATAAAACATGGGAACGTTTTGTTCCTCTGATCCATTAATACGAGATGTTTTACAGCACATTTGATCATCACATATCTGACCTCCGGATCTACGTCTATTTCTGAAGCTTTTCAGAGCTGAACAACATTTTTAAAAGTCTTTGTTAGCACTTTTAGGAACATTTCAATTATTATTTATGATTCTCATTTATCATTATTTAGCTCTCCAGCTATGCAATGTTTTTATGCTTTTAAAAGTAATGAGTCATTTGATCTTTTTTAGAAATACATCATCTGTTCTTTTAGTTAAACAATGCATCATCTCACCCTGCCAGTATTAACTGCTGTTTACTTGGGCCAAGAGTGCATGCTGAAGCTTTGAGGCAGCAACTCTTATTTGAAGTAAAGCAGCCTTAAATATGAAAATGAGAACAGCCAGCACTTCACTGAACAGACACCTGGGTGGAATCCTGTTGCTCATGTATGACATGCAGCTGAAATTCATTTTAACAAACCAAAATCAAAGACCAGTGTGGAAAGGAACTATAAAACAAACCCCTACTTGCATTTCAAATCCTGACGTTTTATTTGGTTAAACATTCATCTCCTCAGGAGAGCTGGTACCTGGGGGGCATATGGGGTTGCACCACTGCTTGTGAGATTTTCTTGTCCACTGAATAGCTCGTGGGGTGCACGGTCTCAGGTTTGGGCCGGTTAAGTAATTGATTCCTCATGGGGTTGGAAACATTCAGAGTGGAAAACATCTGAGGGTTGTGCTGCCATGAGTGGTTCTTAGAGGTAAGAGCTGCAGAAGAAACGTTTATACGAGTAACGCTGTCCACTCCTGTCCCTCTTGGTCCACCGCTCTTATCAGGCATGAAAAAGTTTTCTTCATGATTTTTGTTATCTTGAGCCTTCCTGCATCTGGAGAAATGGCAGCTGACCTTGGGAATGTTCTGTGGAGGGAAAACTATGTTCTTAATAGGAACCAGTTTGTTATTGGGTTTATGGCTGGGCTTCTGAGGCATAGTATGTCTGTTCTCAGGCACAGTGTACTGGGAGGAGAAATGGTATGGCCACACAGGTTTGCCTCCAAACGGCCACTCCGCTTTTTCCTTAAAAAGGAATTCTGTCCTGTCTCTTGGAGTGGGACACCATTCGGTTGGATCCAAAGAGTCTATCTGTTTGTTTGGTGACGCAGATTTGTTCCGATCAGCCAGGTCAATGTGAGACTTCCTGTGCAGCTCCGAAGCGCTGGCTGAGATGTCCGCTTTGGAAAGTGTCAGGTCAACAGACGAAGGGGTCGGACGGTAGGCCTCCTTGTGCTTTACCTTCCTGTGGCTCTGCAGAATGCCGCTGAGCGGAGCCGCTCTGGACCAGCCCGAGACCTGTAGAGTCAAAGCAAACGTAATTAAATACAGTAATTACTGTATGGGGTTAAAGTTTAAAAGCGCCTTTTGTTCCTTTTGATTTTCGTGCTGTAAGATTAAATTACAAATAGGTCTGGCCTGCTCTAGCCTAATAACATGAGCATTTCTTTAATTATAAAAATGGAGTACATTAAAATGCACGCTTATGAACTTCACTATTTCTGCAATAATAAAACCTAAAACCAGATGAAGAGAATGCAGTTAAATAAATGTGTAACTAACTATTTAGATACAAATATCCTAATCTAGGAGTTTTTAAAGTATGTGATCCTAAATCTGCAAAAAACAAAGAAAGAAATGCAAGTAAAAATTACAATCAGGTTACTTCATACATAGAAACGTTCTTTCCTAGGTGGTTAGTTGTCTCTAAGAAAATCCCTCCAAGCAGATGGACCTTTGCTTGCATTTATTTTCAAAAGCATGAGGTTTTGCAACACTCAGATATGTAATAAGAGATCATGTGCTTAGCATCGTTGCACAGTTTTTTTACTGCTTTAGGTTATAATAAATATCAAAGCACTTTGTGAACTTTCACTATGAGCAAAAGAATCAACACAAATATTTGTTTTTGAGTCAGATTGTCAGATGTTTAAATGAGAAGATTCACTTACAGCTTCCTCCCAACCAGAGTAATCGTGACACTCAAACGGTTGCTGTTCTTTTCTAAAGTTGACCTCACTGATATCCAGGAGGGCATCAACATGTCTCCCTGCTGCCTCTCCTGCTGTGTCCTCCTCCTGTGATGACAGCTCACTGTCCTCTCTGTTCACAGCCGTCTGATGTCCTTCTTGCTGGGTCGACATGTTGTTCAGTCAGCTTGTGGTGAACTCTGGGGAAATAAAATGAAATGATCTGCAAGTTAAAGTCCAACCAGCGATTTAAAAACAAGAAAGCAACTTGACTCACCAAAATAACCTGTCATGAATCCGTGTCCAATAACAAAATGATGCTGCAGCACTGTCATCTGTGCTGTAGTGTGTTTTTGTTCTTAGTTTTGAGATTTTTTGTTCCAGAGGAGGTTTTGAATGCCTTCACAGGGTAGCTACGCAGCTCTGACGCCGTCGTCATGGTAACACTAACCGCTCCACAGGAAAGGTGTGACGTAGAGGAAATGGGAGGGCTGCACGCGCTTCTGTTTTTTTTTTTTTTTTTTTAATGGCTGGTCATTAATCTGAAATGCAAACGAACACCTGCAGCATGTTAATAACACAGAGATAAAATGCGTAAGAAAAAAATGACGCACAAATTAAACGCGCACCAAACAGCTAAAAGTTAGAAGATGCGTTTAAATGATATCAAATAACTAATCATAGCCTTTTTGTGAGTTACATGTTCTTTCGTTACGTTACATCTATGAAGGAGGAAGTTTGCTGGTTTGTTTCCCTAAAAGGAAGAAATAGTTGGTTCGACGCAACGTTAAGTTCTGCACGTACGCAAGAGGAGACGTCAAACGCGCCTCCTGTGTGTCGTGAGAGATGGCAGCCTTCGTGATGCGTGTGTACTTCTTTAAAAACATTTTTTTTATTCTCTCTCTCTCTTTCATTCATTTTGATCTGAACAGAAAGTGAGTTCTGTGACCTATCCGCAGCAACAACCTTGTTCTCAGCCGCTGGACAAGAACAGCTCCTTTTATTGGTCCAGAGCGGTGGTGTGTCAGCTTGTGACGCATCAACAGCGCCAATCCTGGAGAGGGACACTGCCACCTGAGCTCTTCAAGTCCTGACTCTCAGGTCTATCTCATCACGACCACCTCGGCTCTGCAGTGCAGGAGCTGTGGCGTTTGGACAAAACGGAGTCGGTGCGCCCTGCCGCGGACATGCTTCCCCCAAAGAACTGCCTTCCGAGGAACTACAGCTGCATAGCCGGGCTGTTCGGGAGCCTCACGGCGGCAAACCCGAGGCTGGAAGATGGGGATGATCTGGAAATGATGAACGGCTCTTGTGAACCCATGGAGAGCCCGGTAGTGGACGAAAGGCCCCGGGGCAGAGAGATTTTTCTGAAGACGCCACAGAGCCCAAATCTTCGCCGAAGGTGCAAATCGCTGCCTACACCTGTAGACAGAGCCAAGCTAGAGATTGCGCGCAGCAGAAGTCCGACCAGCCAGAAAAAGGTCCGGTTCGCCGACTCGCTGGGCCTGGAGCTGATCTCGGTGAAGCATTTCGATGATGCGGATGATCCAGAGGTGCCGGAGCGCATCCTGGCGAAACTACCCAAAGGAACTCTCCATCAGATGGACACAAAGTTCCCACGGGCTCCGTCGCAGTCCGTGTTCATGGAATTGCAGTTCACTAACCCAGGCACGCTACCCGGCTTTGAGCAGAAAGTCAGAGAGGTGAAGGTGCTGCTTGAGACTGTGGAGACGGACGAGTTCAGCCTCTCCGGGTTTGTGCGCGTCTTGAACATGGCTTTCGAGAAGAGCGTGTCTTTGCGCTATTCCCTAAACAACTGGATCACGTTCATGGACAGCTTGGCCACCTACGTTCCCGACTCAAGCGACGGCGTCACTGATAAGTTCCGTTTCAAAATCGTCATGCCCACCTACCTGGACAACGGTGGCACTCTGCAGTTCGCCATTAAATACTGTGTCGGCGGTCGGGAATTCTGGGACAATAACAACGGGAACAACTACAAAGTGCGGCGCCATCAGCTGAAGATGTCTCCGCCTCGGGAATGGGAAAACGGTTGGATTCATTTCATCTGAACGAGCGCGTCTGCGGTGGCACATCCCGTGCGTTATTTGCGCGTAATGATCCCCGGGTACCTTACTTATGACTGTAGCCTGTTAAATGTTTGGATAGATTTTTCTGCCGCTGTCAGCTACACGCTGCGACAGAAATGACTGAACCATGGTTTTATTTTCTCCAAACGCGTGCCCTGATGTCGTGAGAGCCCGACAGGGTCCCGGTCGGTGGGATGTGGTCAGATGTCAGGGCTCGGTGCCCTTTGATGAGGGGGGGCGTGCTCACGTTATGTGCCACGGAAAACGCGCAGGGCTTCACCACTCATTTCAGGAGACATTGAGTTGATGGCATGGTGTTTCTCAAACTGTCACATTGTTTTGCATGTGCGCATCCACATTGGTTATAGGAGGACAGGCGTCGCTGTTTAGCTGGGCTCCAACGATTCCCTTCAGTCACGTGCTGAAACAAGTCATAAATATCTCAAATAAATCATATAAATTATATTATATAAATAGATATATGAATAAAAATGATATTTTATATACAGAGAAAGGCGTATATTTCCTAAGTGATTTCATTAAAATGCCTTATTCCAAGCCATGATGTAGGAAGTTTATAGCTGTATTTAGTTTTTATTACAACATTACATCATTACCAAGCTTATATGATATAAATAATGTACTTATTATTCCAAATTAGCCGTTTTTATTCCATTCTTGCACAGTTCCTGCTACATTATCCTCAAAAATCATTGCTATCTTCTTCCAGAGGATAAAGTAAAACCTATATATCTCATTCCTATATCATAAGGGTGGTGTTTGTGAAGATTGGGACCCATCAAAATGCCTTGATATTTGTTTCCATTGAAATAACTCCTCCAACATGGCTGCTGTTCTCACAAAGGAAAATATATGCAGCAGCTATGTGAAAAGTTAAGTTTTACCTCACGTTGTTGTTTTATGGACTTTTTTCTTGTTCAGGTCTATTGTAATAGAACAGATACTATCTATAGTGTTATTTTTACATTCAGATGAAAACTTACTATTGTACATTCACAGATTTTAAACAAAGCTTATTTAATAGGTTCTGATTGCACTGTGTAGCTCTGCAAAGAGCAGTTCTGTCTAGCTGTTAGAGATGACTGCGTTTAAACTGCTGTAGAGGTACTCGATAGTCACCACTTTGCCACTTCCGTGCTGCTCTTTGCACTCCACACCGATGACCAAAAATATGAGCAACCTTACAGAGTGAAAGAGCACGTTCTTGATCTGTGATCATTGGTTCTTTATGTTCACACTCGACACGTTTAGTGGTGGTCTTTTCATTCTGCTCCCATGCATCATGTGCACATTTTGTCTTCAGAGAAACTTCAGATCATTTAAAGTGTGTTTCAGTAATCAGATTAAACAATAGCTCTCTGAACAACCTCAGTATGGAGAAACGGAGATTAGTTCTGACTGAGCTAATGGCTAGTAGTGGCTGTTTTAAAACAACTCCAGTCTCAGCATTTTTGTACTATATGTAGCATTTCTGGCTGGAATTTCATTATAATTCTACCAGAAAAAAATTAAAATATAATATTTATAAAAATGTAAAGGATTTAAAATAAGATTTGCATGAATTACTTACTGGAGTTGTTTTATGACACTCAGTCCTGTCTAGATTAAGCTTTAGCTTGTCTGTGAAATCACAACTAATCTCCGTTTCTGCAAACTGATGCAGCCAAAAAAGCTATTTTCAAACAGGAACGTTCATAACATTTCCATAGAACCATCTTCAGATGATCTGAACGAATAATTAATGATGGAAAAGCTTCTAGATGTACTTGAATGTAGATCCGTTCTTGTTTTCCGCTCTTAATGTCGATATTTGTGAGGAAGTCAAGAGCTGAAGTGTCAGAAAGCTGAGGAACAACAGGCTGCGTGCTTTTAAATTCCAGCACTCTGACTGTAATCTGAACGCACCCTTTGCCTTTGTTTACATCAGCACGGCCTCAGAGGGAAGCTCTCCATTTAATGAGGCCAGTATGGAGACTATTCCTGTCAACCACTTAAGTTTTGGAGCAGTTCCATGTTGAAGCCATCACGGGTGTTTGTCTCCAGCTTTGACACTTGTCAGGGTTGTAAGGCTAAAGCTAATATGGTATTTAATAACAGCTGATCTTATTTTTATGTCCACAGCTGCTTTTGTCTCACCTGCTTATTCAAATCATTGTGAACATATAGGTCCAGTAGCAGAGCCCATTGATAAATATGTGGATATTTACATACTGTCCATGTAAATGTACATTTTGTTCAAATATTAGTACAGTGCAATACTAGAAAGTGTTTAATATCAGAGAATAGATACTGGATTTAAATAAACAATCCCTGCAAACAGAAAGTGTTTTTTTACAGAATATTTTAGAATAAATATTTAGTTTGGGGATTTGTTGACACAGACTGATTTGGTTCCACTGTGTAATTATAATACATGTGTAGCGATGAGAAGATGAGGATGAATACTACTCAGTTGTGCTGTTGTTGTTGGTGCAATGAAATCCTAACGAACTTAAAGGGCCAGCATCCTGATTAGAATCTCATCTGTGTGTGTTTGTGTACACTTGGCATCAAAACACACTGAATTGTAGATATGTCTGTAAATCTGTGTCATCCTGAATGTCTTCCTGTAACTGTTCTGTGTTCTCTGTGTTTTGAAGCATCTGAAAGCAGTATTGATATCAGTGGTTAAAGGTGGTTTTCTTGTAAAGTTATAAAAAGCCTTTAGAATCGTTTAAATCGAGGTTAATGTTAGAGATATATGATAAATAAGATATGCCTGATCTTTAATCTGAAAAAACAAGTGAGCAGCGTATCTGAAATCCCTGTTTGGGTGTGCACGGTCAGCTGTAAGTTCACTTTGGGACATTTAGGAGACGTAAAAGGAGGCAGGTGGGGAATGATGTGATTGTACTGTCGAGCATGAGTCTGAATAGTTGCTGAGGGACATATCAGGGCGAAATAAGCAACACTTTGGTGTTTAATAGCTTTTTTTGCATGATTGACTTATGATTGTAGTGAATACTCAGTCGGAGCAGGTCTGCTGCAGTGAGAGGAAGACACGAGGTGTGATTTATGACATGCAAGCTTCTGCTGTGAATAGTATCTAGACAAAATGTTTTCCAGCCTTTGTACTGCTGTTGTCTTTCATCATGGACAGCTCATCTGACTAATTCATGCTCATTTATAATCACTGGTGCTTTATGTATTTCTGTTTGATTTCAACTTTCTTGACCAACCTTGTTTTTGTGTGGTAACATCCGGCACTGTGACATGTCGTTTATGTTTGTTTCTGTGAATGATAACCACATTTGCACGTGCAGCTGAAACATTCTTTTATTTTTTTCTGTTTAGCTTTTATTGTAACCGATATTTTGTTTAAAAAAATACTCAATAAAATAATTTATGATGGAAACCAGTGGCTCAGTGACGTGTGTGTGTGTACTCACGGGTTTTTTTCTGAATAGATGGTCAGTCTGACATTTTATTCTCGGAGACCTCCTGCTGGTCGCCATTCTTGGAGCAGATCACTGCAGTGGGCTGCAGCTGCCACCATTAAAAGCCTGCTTGAGGACATGCCCTTGAATTGATTGCCGCCTGACACCACTCCTCTGTTTACACATGGAGGGATGGGCGGAAAGATGCAGCAAGGTCTGAGGAATTTAAAAGAAAACATTATAAAAGTTGAAGAAAATGTGTAATTAATGTGCATTTTATTACTATTTTATCATTAATATTGTTCTTTACCTGCAAACAGTTGCCTTTCAGCTTTTTAAAAAGCTGTTTAATGACCTCAGTTCTTTTATGGTAACACCAAATCACAGCTGAATTATTAAGTTTTTCAAAGATTTTATGAAGTACAGTTTATTTCTGATGTTTTTATAAAACTGTTTCCTAACATTTGCTCCTGTTACATGCAGCCATTATTCTTTTGTATGGTCACACCCTGATGAGCGTTTTGGGGTTAATGTGGAGTTCATTGTCTTGGCCAGGGACACGCTGACATGTGAATGGATGGGAATTGAAGTTCTGACCTTGCAGCAGGATGACGGCCACTGATCCTCGATTGTCTCCTATAATGAGAATATAAAGATACGATGTGAAACATTCACATCCTCACATAATACAGATGCAGCTTACATATGAGCCTTTATTGGTGTGCTACTGATGGAGCTGTTTAAGCTGTAAAGGATTTGAAAAGGCTATTTAATAAAACTCAGGTAATTTACACTTTGTTTACACTGAAAGAAAAAAGTCAGCAGAAAATTAAATTTTCAGTAAAGTGTTTGAACATTTTCATGTATTTTAAAACCGATTTTAATAAAATACATTTAAAATGCATTTGATAAGTCAAAATGAAAAATTTCTGTAGATTTTTAAGGATTTTTTGTGAGCACATTACAATAAGGGTCCCTTTATTAACATTACTTGCGTTATTAAAGGTGGAATATGGAACAATTTAATAAAAAGCTTTTTTTTTTTAAAATAATCCCTCCACAGGGCGTTTAGAGGTGTGCAGAATGAAGGTACAGTTTTTCCTTTAAAAACCATATTTTAAGAAAAAATAATCAAAATTCTAATTGACGGGCACAACGCTGGGTTTGTGTTTACATCTAACAGCCACTAGAGGGCATCGCTGTGGTAAAAAGTCCGCTCGACAAGGCGAGGCTGGGACTGTGTAAAATGGCGGACTTGACAAGTCAAGCAGCTGATTCTGAGCCCAGAAGATGTTCTAACGGTAAATACTGTTGTAAAATATACTTATTAGTAGAAATTAGTCCTCACCCTGTACGATTCATCACTGAACATGGTGCTGGCTGCACTTCACGTATCAGCAGTGAACCAACACCCAGATGGCTGGAAAATGTGTTCTGTTGTTGCAATACCACCTCTAAACACTAGATGTCACTATAGTGTCCGTGCTCCATAGTCAACCTTTAAGCATCTATAAACTATTGAATAAAGTATTAACAACCGCTTAACATTAATGTTAATATTAAGTAATGCATTATTAAGCAGATACACCCCCCCTCAGCATTTTGTCCTAACCTTAAGGACACTTAATAGTTATTAATATCAGGAATGTTAATAAAGGGATCCTTTATTAATGCTTCATAATCCACTAAGTAACATTAATAAAGGTACTCTTAATGTAAAGTGTTATTTGTGTCTAACACAGTTTCTGCAATGATGCCAATTCTTTAGCGAGGTGTGATCGATTCATTAGCATAAATAATTAAATAAAATAATTTAATTCAGTAGCAGCTTCTATTGCTGAGGTCATTAATTCTCTCATTCAGCTAATTAAAGGGCTGATAATGGGGCTGCTTGTTTTGAACTGATTTAATTAACTCTAATAACAATTGGATTTTAAGACTATTTGATTTTATTAAGAAGTTGTTTATTGATTGGGCTGATGGTGTCAGATTTAGATGATAAATAACTGACAGACTGTGATCAGAGTGCAGATCAGTTTACAGTAATTAAAAAATAAACTGCATTGAAAGCTTTTAGAGAATTTAAAAATGCTCCTGTTGTCTCTGTGCTTTCAGCAACCAGCAAATGTGACTCCATATGGCCGGTCAATGAAAGCCTGCTGTGAGACTAATTTGATTCTATGATTAGAGCTACTCAGCAGCTTGCTTCATGTGGAAAATCACAAAACTCCCCATTCCACAAAGAATAACGCAGGAAGATCCGCTCAGCTTCTGTGAGAAATGAAGCAGAAAATTAAGACATGGACAGTTTGGTCTGATTGCACTGGGACTCGTTTGTCTCTGTCTGAGATGTATTTATCTCTGCAGGACACATTAGTTATGTTCAAATCAATCATTTCACAGACAAGAGTGGTGAGTTGCATTTCTGCCCGTGTAGTTGCACAACTGTGATCAGGCAACATTGTCACGACAGCTGTTACGTAACCTCCGTGTTCATGTGACAACGCTCTGGTTGTCCTGTCCCTCAGGCCTCTGGCTCCGTTAGGCTACAAACCCACAGCCATTTGTTTTATACCTCCGATCCAGCGTCTCTCACCTCATCCAAAGTGTCCTCCAGCTCCAATAAAGCAAACCCTACCAGCACACACAAACAAGTTTTATAGTTTCCGTTTCAATTATTTATGTGAGCCATTCAGACAAGTGCTCCACCACAAGATGCTGATTCAGGAGCAGCAGCGGCAGCCAGGGCCGCACCACCGGGTCAAGCCATAACCTGGTCTCAGTGAGCAGCGGGCCTGAATAATTGATTTGGTAAACGATCCTTTACTGCCATGGAAAATTCATTAAGTTGTTTTGAAGTTGCTATGGTGGTTTCCCCGAAGCCATATACCTGCACCTCACAACGTACAGATGCATTTAGCGTCATTCCCAAAGTGATAAAAATCCTTTAAATTGTTTTTCTATATGCATCAAAACGGCTTAAGAGATGTTTTAATGTCATGTGAGTTTTTAAACTTTTAGCAATAACACTAAAAGCAATGAGAGCCTTTAAACATGGGCTCTTCAGGGATCTGCTTAATGAGTTAAAACAAGAGAGTTGGCTTGTTCCTCCACACGCCATATTTAGAGATAGTCCAGGAAACAAGATGTTAGGAAATAGTTTCTCAGCAAAACAGTGGCGCTGAGCCACATCTGCATACCAAAGCTGAGACTAATAATATACCTGTTAGTCATAGATGTCTTTTTTATATGGATAAAGCTTGTTGAAGCTGCATTATCAACAAACAAGATGCAACTGCAGTCTAATGAAGGAAAAACACCAGCTGGGTACAAGTGTAAACATGCTTTACTCCAGGGGGGAAATGGTTGCTGCATCCTTTGTGTGTTGAGCATGGGGGAGCAGGATGACGGAGATGGGAGGGGATAAGTCTTTTGGAAAATTCCTTGCCCATTTTTGGCTTCAGTTATTAATTTGAACCACTTTAGATGGTCAGATTAAAGATTAGGGCGATCAGTGATCAGACAGCTCAGATGATAGTGTATTTTTGGGTTTGTTTGTTCTTTTGTTGTTTGGAATTCAGTTATTTTAATTGTTCATCATCAACATCCGTTCTGTCTGTTTTACTTTTTATGACCTATTTTATTAGCATGTTTCATTGATTCTCTCCATCCTTGTTTGGTACGTTTAAATTTCCTTGGATTTCAGCAGGACTGCAAAATAGCACAGTTAACTGTCGCCTTGCAGTTGGAAGGTTGGAATCCTGCCTGCACAGGACTCAGTGCAGACTTTGCATGTACTCCCCATGGATGCATGTGTGCTCCAGCTTCCTCCCAGACCAAAACATGCATTTTAGGTTAAATTAAGACTCTAATTTGCCCTTAAAAGTGAGTGCGTTTGTGTTTGTCCTGAGTGTCTCTTACCTCCTGTCCAATGGCTGCAGGACCCTAATAAGGATGAAAGGGTTAAGACAAAAGATGTTTTTGTATTTACACTGAAAATGTCCAAATATGTATCTCCATCAATGTCATGTCTCTATCTTTTAAAATGGTCTTATTTGTTTTTAAATCTGTCCAGTTTTCTAATTTGTCTTCTGTGTGTTTCTTCTCATTTTTTGTCTTAATTCTAACCATCTCTTTTGCCCCTCTGGACTCTTCAGCTGCTCCAATAATTCAATGAGCATCCAGATTACCGCAGACACAATAAATTCTTGTAACGACAACCGAAAAAAAAAAAAAAAACAAGCCAGGGGCACACATAAATATTCCTCTGATCCCGTCTACCTCCACCCACTCAAGAGCAAATGATCCTGGAAACAGACTAAAGCATGAAAAGGTGAACCTTGCAGCAACCAACAGGTCTGAAAACAGATTCAACTAAAGGCATTGAAGGCCTGTGTGTTTGGAGGAGATAACTAAATCAGCCCTTCTTATCAACGAGAGATAAGTTACTCACTGAGGCCGCAGGAACGATTTTCTCTTTAGGAAAGAATCTTCTGGCACAAGTTTGTCACTCATTATGTGAAACGTCTTCACAGCCATTCAGTGTTGTTGACACCAGAGGTTGTTCTGATGGTTTTAATGATATGGAATTTTAGAGTTGCACAACTTGACTAGTTTCCTTTCATGGCTGTAGAAGGCAGCTTGGCTGTCGTTGCTTTGATCTGATCGATATTCTCAGTGTTTTAGCTTTTTTATTGCTCATTATTGCTTCTCTCATCCATCCATCCTCCCTGTTTCTACTGCAGCATTTATCATTTACCCTGAAGGGGCGCTAATCCTGACACAAGGCCTGTTCTACAACACGTTTTCCAATTTGTCCCTGAAGTGTTGAGTAGATCTGATGACATGACTGCGAAACCCTTTAAAGCAGCAATCTGGAGTTTTCTCCCTTCAGGAATTATGTTTTCTCCTTTCAGGTATGTATGATTTTTCAGAAATCTGTAAAAGTGATTATCTTATCATGTACTGTGATATAATGTAAGCAAAATGTCTGTTTTTTTTCTCTTTTGCTAAGCCCGCCCCCTGCCCCGTAAAACTCTGTGCAATAGGAAACTTAGTGCCAACCAATAGCATTAGACTACCGCTTATGTGCTTCAAATTTAAGGAAGTACCTCGGCTAATGCTGCTTTGATGAACTTTTCACAGATAATTAAGTCTTTAAAATATAAATACATGAAAACACAACATGACATGAGAATAATACTTGTAAAACAACGTGTTTTAGCTATGTTTGTCGGCTACAGAAGCACATTCATAAACAAGAAACGTGCAGTCGCAATCTTAAATAACCGAATCGAACGACTCTTGGTGTGATACGCTTGTCATCCACTAGATGGTGCCATCAGATAAAAGAAATACTCTGGATAGCTGCTTTAAAGCAAAGTCAATAATCTTTTAATGACCTGTGTGAGGTTATTAATATCCATAATAAACTTGATTTACCAATATTCCCTGAAATGATGGAACTATACATATGTTATGTCCATTTTCTGTACTGGAAAAAACATATTTACAGTTTATTTAGTATAAAAAAATCATGCCCTGTTCATTTCGAGTTCACTAGGTTTGAAAATGATGTCATCTATTAAATCATTTAGATTAGCAGGAAGGAAACCCGTCAGACCAGATTTATCTCTCCTACCAACCTCTGCTTTAATCATGTATTAATTCAACTCAGGTTTTAAAAAACAATCTTTATTTGTTTTGATTGACAACAAATTCTCATCTAAAGAAGTGACCTAATGTCTGCCTGTTTGATCCAAATCACAAGTTATTATTGTTGGTCTTTTTTCTGGATGTTCAGATTAATTTATTAGTCTTTTAACATCAGAGAAATGAGAGAAACCAACAGTAAGTGTTGCTTTAAGCTGACCTGTACACCTTTAACAACAAAAACACCACACACAATGAACAATAATGAACACCAACATGTCCGCCGGTGTGACTGCTGTAATAATCGCCCACTTTGGAATTTCATTACTCAGCGTTGTATCCAGGCCAGCTGACAGGCTTGCCGGGGCCCAGGACAAGATATTAGATGTGGACTAGACGTGCAAATCAAATGACATCATCAGATTCTGATTAGCATCCAAAATGAATGAGATTGTTGTGATGAGTTTCATTAATGTGACAGGATCAAAGCAGCTGAATAAATAAACACTGATTATATGATCAGTGCAGCCTTTAGTGTGAGCTTTGTTCCCGGTGGTGAGACGGTTCAGCAGAGCTGCGTACATGGCTGTGATTTTCTGCACAACCATGTGGCTGCAGAGCGGTTTAATCACCGTGTACAACCAGGGGTCACCAACCTTTGTGAAGCTGAGAGCTACTTTGTGGGTATTGAGCCACACAAAAGGCTACCAGGTTGATACAATGCTGACCTTTGAAATCAGAGTTAAACTTAACTTCATGTAGAATAAACATTAGAGGTGCAGAAAAAAAAATTATTCACGTCCGAATTGAGATTCTTATTTATAAACATTCTGAATCGATCCAAAAATTCCAAGTTTCGTTACTTGAGAGGGCGTTTTCCAAACATTTCGTAGTTTATTCGCTGCTTGTACTGTTTGTCAGTCAACAGCTTCCATTGTATCATTCTAGCATGTGATGAGTGGACTTCTAGAGCAACCCACTCCATCACATTCACAGCACAACATCACAGACACCTGGCAGATTTCTAACTTCCAGAAAAACGTAGTTAATCCTGGAAATGACACTCTTTGTTACTAAAGGTATTGACTGTGAACCAAACCCCTAGAATCGGAATTGAATTGAAACATGAGTTGTAAGGTTCACACCAAACATGTTTTAATGAACACTTTACACCCACACCTCCCAGAGCATTATCACCTTTTCATTCAAGAAGCAGCTATTTTGGCAGCCAGGCAGAGCCCAGGTAAAAGAGGCCCAGTAGTATATTTCAAATTATGCTACATAATTCTTCCAATACTAAAAAACTCAATTCATTGCTTAAGCTCATTAGAATGTGTATTACTGATGTAATGCAATACATTATATTTGTACAACAAAAAGCTGTATTTTAATTCAGCATAAAATTTGTAAAATAGGTTAAAATTGTTGCAATATTGAAAATTGATCAAAAACATTACAAACTGATCAAATAGAAATAATAATACTTGTATTTGCACCATCAAACAAGTGGAAACGTAAGTCCTCAGGTGCATTGTGCAGACAAAACGTTGCTACCCCTTTGACCCAATGTTGTAAAATTACAACATGGAAATAAAAAGCTCAAAATCTCTCATTATCAGTTTTTCAATGATGTCATAAAATCTGCATGATCTACACATATCAGTTGTCACAGAAAACACTATTTTCAAGCTTTTTACATACTTGAGTCCTGAGTTATCCCATCCCAAACAACAAGATGATGTATTTCAAAGCAGGATTCCAGGTTGTATGACTTCATGGCCAGATAAATAGGCCAATTTACACATTCGACCATCCAATAGCATTGCAGAACTAAACAATAGGACCTATTAGTGATGTAAATGTGGTTTTAAAAAGAAGAAACAAGGGGGAAGGTTTATTTCTGTAGCCTTAAATGTGATGTAATTTTACAACAGTGGGTCTCTGGGGGTTAAAGAAAATTGTAGTTTTTAAGTCCATTTAAATGCATTTTTGATTGGAAAAGATGGCAGAAAGCGTTTTTGTATGTTTTATTTTAGACTTGTGCTATTTGCAGAAACGGCCTGTGGGCACATTATGGGGTTCCTGAGGGCACCAGGTTGGTGACCCCTGGTGTATGCAGTATGTAATAATATGATCTCTATCACATTATTGATGTAATTTTATTTTTGTACTTTTCGATCATTTGCTGTCATTAACAGTCAGACTGGACACTGCTGAGTGTCTTCAAGGCTAACTGAGTGTAAACTGTAATAGGACATAATTAGAAACAATATGCTCAAGGTCACCATTACTAATACTCCACAGTGCTTTGATAAGACGTGTCTGCTGTGTGTCTGCAGCAGAAACCAAAGAGCGTTTTCCAGCTTTGTGTTGATGGATGCGGGGTGACTTTAGCTGCTTATCTTCAGCTCCTCACCGCTGTCAACCCATGTGGGAATGCTGGGAGCACTTTGTCACGGGGAGTGTTGTCAGTGACTGCTATCCCAACCCTCATAACCAAATAAAAGCCTCGTCTGCTGCTCAGAAGCAGGAAGCAGCACGTGAGTGATTCAGCAAAAAACGTGACCGTGTCAGGACAGATATTTGTTAGGGGGAATCTTTCCTTGCAGCTGGGCACTGCATGGGGAGTTGGGATGCACGCAGCAGCAACCATTCATGGATATGAGGGTTGATGTATGTGGACGTATATCTTTGTGTGTGTGTGTGTGTGTTGTGTGTATATTTAGACTGCCCTCTGCCCATGTGTTTGCCTTTGGTAATTTGAATCATATCATTTTCACCCTAGATGCTGCTTCCCTGTGAGCCACGTTGCCTTTGGCTGCAGAGCCCTCCCAACAGCTCTCATAAAATAATTATGTTGTTTTTCTCTCACACACCTCTGTTTGTCTGGTTTCTGTCCTCAAGCACTCGCTTTGCTCTTTCTGAGTCAGAAGTGAGCAGGTCACATGGATTAGTGTGTGACTGGACTTGCTTTGGTCTTTTGTTGCTGCAGAAGAAAACAATAAGTGAAGATTTTGAGGAACAAACAACTACAAGAAAACAGGGAGAGGAAACATTTCAGTCTAACTTAGTGTAAAAAATATCATCTTCTCAGCTCGGCTGCTGAGATGAATCTTACACTTGGGCAAGCTTTGTGTAGGAGGATGGCTGCCTGGGTGTAGTTAGCATCACTGCTGTGCTCTGCTCTTCTATGTATTATAGAACAGATGGTAAAAGGATGAAAGTTTAACACCTCTCAAAATACACCGCCAAAAGAAAAAAGCCGCCACCAAAAAAAAACCACACACACTCTAATATGTCGTTAGACTGCCTTTAGCTTTGACTACAGCACACATTCGCTGTGGCGTTGGTTCAATAAGCTTCTGCAACGTCACCAGATTTATTTCCATCCAGTGTTGCATTAATGTGTCACCAAGATCTTGCATTGATGATGGTAGAGTCTGACCGCTGCACAAAGCCTTCTCCAGCACATCCCAAAGATTCTCAATGGGGTTAAGGTCTGGACTCTGTGGTGGCCAATCCATGTGTGAAAATGATGTCTCATGCTCCCTGAACCACTCTTTCACTATTTGAGCCCGATGAATCCTGGCATTGTCATCTTGGAATATGCCCGTGCCATCAGGGAAGAACACATCCATTGATGGAATAACCTGGTCATTCAGGATATTCACGTAGTCAGCTGACCTCATTCTTGGAGCACATCCTGTTGCAGAACCTAGACCTGACCAACTGCTTTTTTTTTTTTTTTTTTTGCAATTCCAGATTTTTTTAAATTTCTTCTTCACATTTGCATTTAAAACATTATAGTCTGAATAACGTTTGTTTTTAATGTGCCGAGAAATGATAGGGTTGCATGCGCCATGTGCTAAGGATGTCTATTTATTTATTTTTATACTGTGCACACGTGTAGAAGAAACTGCTTCTGTGTGAGTGGATGTCCTCATGCATGTGTGCACTTCAAGTCCACATGGAGGCTTTTCATCCAGCGAGCTGAATAAAAACTCTCTGCTGCCATCTCTTGTGCAAAATCTGAATGCTGAATTATCCTTTGGTCATGTTGGAATCCTCTAGTCCCCACAGAAAGCTGGGGAGAAGGCAATAAAAATGAAAGGTGATGATTTATAGCAATGCAAAGAGATGGCAATGTCAAATAGAGAATATAAAGAAAATCATAATTTATTATGCAAATAATAAATAAATACAGGGAGAGAACATACGCTCAATTAATGTGGGAAAACCTCCCTTAGGCCTGAAATTTAAAAATGTAACAAATTTATCAAGTTAGCTGATTGACCCCATGCCCTCCTGGCTAAAGAGAAACAGGACTATCGTGCTTGTCCTAGTTCAGGCATGTCAAAGTGCAGCCTTTGGCCCTCTGAGAGAGTTTGTGCAGCCCTCAGTTGCATAAATAGAATGATGGTTTTTTTCTCCAGCAAGTTGTTGATGTAAAGGGATACTTTTAAACATTTTATGTTCAGATTTTTTCTAATATGCCTATTTTGGAACTAGGTTGGAAAAAATGATCATAAAATCATTTTAGTATTTTTTAAATAAAAAAAGAATATAGATTTTTGTGTTTTGTTTATCTTGACCTTGAAAGGTTTGGAAGCCCCTGTCCTAGTTCAAATCCAACATCTGTATTTTTATTTGAAACATTTCACCTTTTATGTTCCAACTCTGCTAATAAATTGAGGTTTTTGAGCACCACACGTTACTTTTCAGGTTATATTTTTACAGCACTGCTGCCAAACCAAATCCCTCCCTCACAAAATCCTTGATAAACTTGCTCTCAGATCAAAACCTGCCAGAAATGTAACTAAATTAAAAGAAAAATCTGGACTCATGAAACAAAAATGTAACTCAAAGAACACCTGAAACATTTATGCAGCTCATAAATTAATTCAGCGTGAGGCGAGAACCCATAATCTCCTGCCGTGTAAATCTCTGAGTGTGGATGAGTCAGATCCCTGTGAAGAACACGTTTCCTTTAATCCTCCATCCCTGCTGATATTAAACAAACCAAATCTGCTGCTCTGCACAACCTGACAGTTTTGCACAGAGTCTAATCCATTCAAAATGGTGTTAATCCACATTACAAGTCAGGTTCATTAATGGGGCTTTGTTGGAGCTATATCAAAAGACTTCTGTTCTTGCTCAAAAATCCTTAAATGTCTGGATGTGCAACAGGTCAAATGATCAGAGAACAAAGCCTGGAACATGATGGCACAGGCAGCAGAGAGAGACAGGCGGCTGACTCTGCCCTTGTCGGTGATGAGAAACATCACACCCTAAATCTGTCTGAAGGAGTCATTCTCCATCCCCCTTCATCCACCTCGACTCCATCTGGTTCCTCATTCTCCGTTTTCATGGCTGTGGGTCCCGTTTCCTCATTTCACCATGCGCTACATAAAACAGATGAGCTGATGCTTTACATCCTTCCCCTCTTGCATGTGTCACTCCAGGCTCTCCGCTGTTGCCATGGAGACCAGCTACTTAACAACAGGTGAGACCTCAACCTGATGGGGTGATTAGTCTGGATCATAATTGCAGATTAACTCCGTGAGTGTAAACGTGTTCATCTTCTTTGTGCAGCAGAGATAATGACCGACACAGTCGCTCGCTCCGCTAATCCATCACAGCCCCGGTCAGACGCAGCTGACATTAACGTGCCGTGATGAAGGTTTGGCAGGAGATGAGTGGAGGGATTAAGGTTCTGGTGGGAAGAGGAAATATACGAGCTCTTAAGTGTCCTCTGCTTTGTGTTGTTTCAGCTGTGCAGGCGAGGCAGAGGGGCAGAAGGTATCCAGAGGAGAATATTTCAGCAACACACATGCACGCACGTGCACGCAGGCATGCATGCATGCACAATGTTAGCTGCACTGTAGTTGGAAACTGTGCATATAAAAATGACTGTAATTGCAATATTCAGTTTGTATTGCATGCAAACAAGGATAAAACACAGTGAATGCCTGCTGCATCTTCTTTTTAAACATTAGTGCTCACATTGTGCCTGTGCCATAACATATTTATTGTTGTACAAATCATCACCTGGATGCAAGATGATGATTAAAGTTTTACTTTTTGGATTTTTCTCTTTGCAGGTTTTCATGCTGAAATTACGTTGACATATAAACAGCAAAAAGATGTTCACTACAAAGTTCTGCAATTTCTTTCTAAAACACAGATTTTAGGAATAGCAACAGCATGGTGGAGTAGCTACAGTGAAAGGGTTGCAGGTTTGAATCCCGGCTGTAGCCTTTCTGTGTGGAACTATGTTCTCCTCATGCATGTGTAAGTTTACTCTGGGTTCTCCAGTTTCCTCCCACAGACCAAAAACATGCATGTTAGGTAAATGGCCCTAAATTGTCCCTAGGTGTGAGTGAGTGTGTGATTGGTAATTTGCCTCTAAACGTCCCTGTGATGGACACACAACCTGTCCACGGTGTCCCCCGTTTGATGACTGCTGGTGATGGGCACCAACCCATCTCTACCCTACAGAGAAAAAACGGTTTAGAAAAAATTAAATATTAGTAACATATCCTTTTCATATTTCCCCACATATTTTGGGATCTGTAGCAAGCATCACATTTGAAATGAACGTCCCAACCAAGAATTATTTATATATGGCAACATAAGAACATCCAAAATACTTTTTCAGTTCTGCATCAGCTTTATGAGAGCCTTCTTCATTATGTGATGATGTCGGCTTTGCTGAACTGTACCTTTTTATGCTGCTTCACTTAGACCTGGCATCATCATACAAGGAGACTAGCTTTTGTTTTTTATTTATTTATTACTTAATGTCATTGACATTTCCCATCTAGAAATATTTCCCATATTACAATTTCTTAAAAATTCAATTTCAATTTATTTTATTTATTTATTTAATTTTTTGTTTTATAAATATATTTTTGTATTAATCACAGAAGATTCAGGTAGTTATGTCTCTCATATTCTAGAACCTTGCAATTTCAATGTTTATCTGGTGATTCAAACAAGACAAGATGTGTAGTTCACCGCCTTGGCCTCATGGTGGCAGCAGAGTGACATGATTGTGTTCCTCCTGTAGAACAAGGGAAAACTTAACAAGCAAATAAATTGAAGCCCCATCCTCTGAGCCTTTGAGGAGTCTTGTAAAAAAAAAAAAAAAACTCCCATTGGCTCCCCCCCTCCCTTCTCTCTCTGTCTTTTGGGGAGGGTTTGTAAGGACTGCTGCTTATTAAAGAGTCTGTGAGAGAAATGTGTTGAAGCGAGGCCAACGCAGCTCTCAATCTGAAGAATGTGTTGGCATATACACGGGGCGCCACTGAAATGGAACTTTAATTCATTTACACGAAAAGCAGAACAATCGTGAAAGCAGACCTCACTGCTGACTGCTTAGGTAATCCAGGCTGGAACATGACTTCCTGTAACCTGATAATTAATCCTTTTATAGGTGTTTTTAATGTTCATTATAACATGTATGTTTAATGTAAAGGAAGGGGAGGAAGCGTGTGTGTCAGATGGTGGAGGTGGGCTGTGAATGAGCCTTTGATGTCTCCTGCCAAGCTTCCCCCTGTGGACAGTTGCTGTTATGATACACACTGTCTAGTAGCAACAGATCCTCCCAAGATAGTCCCCCACCTCCCCCTCAACCACCCGCCCTGACTCTCCCTGTGTTTTCTCCTAAGGCGGTGTTTAATGGAGGGGAAATGAAAACAATGGTCCTGCCAGTCTGCAGGCCGACAGCTGTTCTGCCAACCTGACAGTCGATTCAGAGAGATGGAGGCGGCTAAAGAAAGAGGGCAAAGTATTTTTTATGGAGGTTGCATCAACTGGTGAATAATCAACCATCTAAATTATTCACCAACAGAGACATGAGGCACTTCAGGTCTGGAACATACTGTATGTCTTGCTAATGAATGCCTAAGATAAAAAAAATTATAAACATTTCTCCAAATATTTGTGCAATATTTAAAAGTTATCAAAAGCTTGGCAAGTTTTTTTTTTCAGAATTATTTCTGTTGACATTTGCTGCTTTTTTTTTTTAGTTTAGCCCAGTCTCCATTTTCAAAGATGGTTTTGAATCTTAATGCTAATGTGGGAATCAAAGCAATCTAGAAATGTTAAAGAATTGTGTTTTTTATTTTCTATTTAGTTTGTTGGTGTTTTTCAGATTTAAATCTGGTCACACGGTTGCGGTCAACAGGACGATGCATCAGGCCCTCGACCAGGTCTTACATGGTTTTTCTATAATACTTGACCTTCACATGCTGCTCATTTTATTCAGATAAACTCTTTTTTTCTTCCACTCAACATTTTCAACACAGTATTGAAATATGCCAGTTTTATAACTTCAAACTCACCTTGTCAGAGCAAAAGTTGTATTTTTCTGCCAATCATACTTAAACAAACAAACACATATTGTGTTTTTTTCACAGTTTTGAGTCATACTATGGACACAACAGGAGTTTATCCTTTGACAGCTGTGTGAAGTATGCATTGGAGTTCATAATTGTGAAAACAGATAGTATTTCATGATTGTTGAAACATACATAAACTTTATTCTCCCATTCCTAACTGGCAACGCGAAAGACTCAGTGATTGCAGTAACCAAATTTGACCACAGGATGTCACTATTACTCAATTCTTACACACTGCACCTTTACAAACACAGCTCAAGGAAGATCTAAAATATTGTGAAAAGGCACTGATGAAGCAGCTAGGAACATGGAGGACACACATATAAACTATCATTAGGGTTAGACTGTTTTACAAATTGTGATTTTATTTAAATTTTAGATGGTGCTTGAATTAGAATCATTTGACATTTATCCTATAGAATGCCTCAAATACTTGTTTGATCTTGGCTTTAATTCAGCAATTTTGGTGTAAACAGCAAATTCATCCATTCAAAAAATTGAATTTGGATGCCTAGAAATCCTTAAAGGCGTGCATCACCTGCCACCTTCAGTTTTAGAGTTTTAAATTAATATTGTCTTTTATTTTAAACAGTTTTTTTCTGCATTCCTGCTGCTTTTTGTGATTTGCACAATTTCTGTTGTTATCCTAATTGCACTCACTCGTATCTCACACAGTTTTCCATTCAAGTTCTCACTCCCTGTAAAAATTCTGCTACAGTCTACTACTCTGTATTTTTAAAATGTGGTAAATTAATTGTAAATGATGGGCTATCAGTAAGATCTATTTGGAGGTGAATGTGATGTTTTGCTAAAACATAACCATCTGTGTGTTTCCTTTGCTAAACAGGCCTATTCCACAGCAGACGTTCTGACATGAAAGACAAGGGAAAGCCCAATACAAGCATTCAATAAACACTAAGTATTATTCTTTTAATTTGTTCTCAAATAATTGTGACACTTTAAGATTGATTTTTTTTCATCCAGCATGTGCATAATTCTGGTGGTCACACAACATCTGCATGAAGAATGCAATTAGTCAGCCATGGCTGTTTGCTAATTCTCAGCCGTTCGGGGTTACTCATCAAAGTGCTGCAAGTTTCTGTAAAATGATATCATGGAGTGTTTAGGCTCTATGGCTCTCCACAGCGATGCAGTGTTGCTGAGTGAAGGTCTGAGGAAGGGCATGAGCACACTCACACACATGCACACACACACACATGCACTGTGGTCACGACATGAACAAACCGCAGCCACCCATGTGAAATGAGTCAGTGAACAGACCTTTATTCCCACTCTGGGCCGCTCTATGAGTTAAACCATCTCAGTCAAACTTTCCCAAACTTTGCGCTGCAAACCCACCGGTTTACTGGGTTGTGCATCAGCACCTCTGGCACCAAACTGGGATTTTAGAACTGCTTTACAAAATCATTTCTTTCTAGTTTGCATCCAGACCACACCTGCAGGATAGTTTTCTTTACATGCGCTGGAAACTCAGAAGGAACTGAAAGTGTGTGTCAAAGCAAACAGGTACTTCCCCAACCGTTCAAGGTATAGCAGGCATGTGTAGAGGTCCACAAAGGTCCTTTTACATGGTCCACCTTTCTGGAAACACAAATCCAGTCAGTGTGAGCATTTCTGTGTATGTGTGCATAATGGATGCATATGCATGGAAGCATTTTAATTAAAAAGAATGAACAATTTTTTCCCATGAAAACCTAATACTAAACCAAATCCTGCAGTCTGAGCGTGCAGCAGGTATGTTGAAAAACATATGAGGTGTCGTTGGAGAAGTTAAGTTCGGTAAAAATTCACCTCTCCCAAATCTATGCATGATAAATGTATTGTATACCTCATTGCCTCTACACTGCACGCACCCCCATACACGCACAATGAAACCCCAAAGCCTTCTTCAGGTATCAGAGACCCAATCCGTCTTGGGACATTTGTGCTGATGTGAGAAGGTGGAAAAGAAAGTTGAGTGAGAGAAAAGGACAAGAGTGGGTAATAATATGAGGGGAGGTGCCATAGAGTCTATATCATGGTGATAAATGAGGGAGATGTTAGTTGAGAGCAAGTCTTCCTTCTATTATCACACAGGAAACATGTTGTGTGCAGGAACATTAAACACCTGCAGTGAGATTTAAGGACTAGGAATGTGTAAACTTCCCTTTTTGTGATTTATTCTCATTTTTAACCAAAAGTCCTGTCTTGTTCAGAGGCTATGGTGTTCCAGCTAGCGCTCTTGACTTTGGCTTTATCTTTTTACTGCTTCAAACAAAAGGCAGAATGAATTATTTGGGTCCGAATCAGTTAAAACTCAAACAATGACAAACCACAGCGCTGTCATGTTCAGTCCAAACACTAAAGAATGCAGATGTTTAACAGACAAAAGAAGGCAATAATTTATGACAGACTTGTTTAGCCACAGCTAGCTTATTGTTTTACAAAAGAGTGAATTCTGAATTGGGATAGGAAAAAAAAGATGATCTGTTTGCATGTAAATATGCTGTATGTGACTTTGCAACACACCAATAATAAACCTGATCAGTTTTATCATCCAATAACTTCCTAACATGACAGAATGCACATATTGGATTAAAAAATTACACAGATTGCAGAAAACAGGCAAAATCAGAGAGAGTGGGAAAAAGAGAAGGTAACTAGACAGAGGAGTTTAAATCAGTGGAAAAGGAGAAAAAGCAAGACAAGAGAGGTTTCTCCTGCAGGGCGGTGTGGCTGGCTGTGCGCTCCTGTTCTGTTAGGCGGCCGTGGCTGGCTAAATAAACAATCGTAATTGGCTGTGGAGCCCCACTAGTCTGGGGTTTCACTCTCTTTCATCCTCTGGAAGCTGCCGGGAAGCTGTGGGAGAGCTGAGGTGAGGCGTCATGACAAGCACACATGTGCTCCATCCTGCACGCTTGTGAGAGCTTGCAGACAGATGTGCACACAGCATATTAGGTGAAGCGCCAAACAAAAAGGAGTTCCGTTTAAATTCTGCTCTTTTTTTGGTCTGGATGTAAATCATGCTACAGAAGGGCAGGCTGGTGTGTACGTCCTCCATTTTTCTTGCAGTTTAGCTCACAGGAGAGTAATATGACCACCTGCTCGGCACATCTGGGGGAACGCTGTGTGATACACTCACATGAATGAGCACACACTCCTCCGTGTGCTTACTTAAACAGATGCACACTCAGGCAGAATGTGCAATCAAAGATATGATTCACACCCCAGAAATTATAGCAGACAAACGGTTAAACTCCCCTTGATAGCTGACACTGATAAAGCCCAGATGCACTAAAATGAAACACAACTCTGCAGATTTAACTCATTATCAACCATTTGATTCATTTTCTAATTATTCTTAGTGCTGTCATGAGATTAAAATTTTGTTTAGATTAATAAATTATGACCTGTAATTGATTAATCTAATTAATCTCTTTTTTAATCTCACCTACTAATGGCTGAGAAAATCCCTCATTTTGGTGTATTTTTATTTAAATTCATTACATTATTGTGGCAGACTAAAAGATTAATATATAAAAAAATTGGCTTTATAAAGTCATTTATTGTTTAACAGACTTCTAAACTTTCCTTTTACATCACCAAGGTGGAATAATACTGTGTTCTTTTGTCAGTCTCGAATAATTAGAAATTAAAAATAAAACATCAGGTCCATATAGAATAATCTAAGTTAACACATCAAGGAACAGAACTTGCTACTAAAACATTTATCTAAAATTAAAATAGACCTGTAAATTACAGTGCTGTAAGTTAGCATATCAAAAATGACCCTCTATCACAAAATATTACGCTTTTTCACAAAATCTGACATGTGGTATGACATGCTAGTTAAAGCAGCATTTCGCAACTTTGCAGTTATATGGTCTCTGTCACCCTCTCAAGGCTTGCTGCGTAACGTCACTGTCGTAACATTAAATCTCTCTCTCAGGCATAAGAGGCAAGTTTACATTCCTAATGTCAGGCAAAACAACGAAAACAAACGTTTCCACCTCCACACATTGAATAAATAGTTTTATCAGGACTGTATATCAACTTTATGCCCGACCAAACACAATAACCCTGGTGAAATAATTTATTACTTACCTAGCCATTAGCAGCACGGCTAGGTTAGAGTCCGTAGTTCATGCTGTTCTTTCTAAAAGAGCTCTCCAGCGAGGAAAAGACGGCCCAATAATAACTCTGGTCTTTGCTCTTGTTCTATCACGTTCTTCTTTTCTTTTCCTATATTCCTCTGATAAGGGATTTCTAGCTTTCTTTGGTGAATCTGCCGCTGCTACAGCGAGTCTACGTTATACAATTATGGCAAGCCAAAGGGATAAAAAAAATGCACGTTCTAAACTTACATTATGTCCGCCAAAACGCTCATTCAAGACGCGCATTTTAGAACACGTGAGTTTTTGCCCCCTTTGGCGGACATAACGCGTGTTTAGAACGCGCGCTTTTTTATCCCTTTGGCTTGCCATATTCTGCCGTAAAACGACACCCAGTCAGTACTTCCGTCGCTACCCGATGCACAAAAACTGTATAGCGCGGTAAACAGACGTGGGACCCCCCAACACTATCACAGGTATGAAAATGAACATAATAGATAATACTATGACGCAAAAACTTTACAAAAAAAGCATAATTTTAAGGTGTAAAAGTTGCTGAATGTTGCTTTAAATTTAAATTACATAAAATAAAAAAAAAATAAAAAAAATCCCAACAGGTAGGCTAGAAAAGTCCCTGTAAAGTTATAGATTAAAAATTAGGTTAACGCGATTAAAAAAAATAGTGCACTAAATGTGGCTGTAATTCATTAATCTCAATTAATCTCATAATTTGACACAGCTAATTATTCTCAGTGATTATTTTCAGTCATCAGTGATCTTCAACCTGAAATCATAAAAAATGACAAAAACTAAGATTTCTTTTTCAACTTTAACCTTTAAAAACATTCCACATAAAAGCAAAACATACAGTAAATTCAAAATGCTCATTATGTTATTCTTGATGTGATTAAACGTTAAAGTTTCAGCTCAAATTCACTCCTAATTGATCAGATTACAGGTGTATGACAAGAAAATAAGAACTAGATTCTGCAAAACGATCACAATGAACTGAGAATGAGAAATATTTATTTCCCTGCTTCTCCTTTCCCACGGTCCATCTTCACCTTATTGTCCACTTCATATGGTGGGAACTTGCCCAAAACTGCCTTGTAAGAAAGGAGAAGACCTATAAATACTAAAGACAGTATTTTCAGTGTGATGGAAATGTGGCGTCTGAAAGAAAGAACTGAGACAGGGAATCGTGTGAGTGGTTGTCATGGCAGAGGGGAGAAAAAAGAAATGCTTTTGGTGGAAGAGAGAAGATTTGCGTTTTGATTCCTTTGCAGGAAGAATCTTGTGTTTTTAAGTGAAGCAAGGAGAAACGAAAAGGCCTTTTGACTGGCCGGGAACGTTAAAGCAAATATTTTTGTTTAAAGTGCATTAAAGACAAACTAATTTACAGCTTCCACACAAAAATAAAATGCAAAAATATGTAATAACCACAACACTTTTTTGAGAAAAACACAAACTCTGACTCAGATTCAGCTTGTCCCGTTGTCCTGGAATACAAACAGAACTAAATAAGAAGAAAACAGTAAAAAGGGAAACATTATATGTCTTTTATTTTTCCTTTTCTTCCATATGTTCTGGATTTCTCCGCATGGAAAAGTTGTGCAAAACTCCAGAGCTCACAGCAAAAGGGAGTTATTGTTTTCCAAAGGCCAGCTCTTTGAAATTGTCTCATTTGCAGTCCAGGCTGTTCTTCTATCAGCCTACGTATCACCATCACCATTCTGCCTGCCCAGTGGCTACTGGCATGCTTCAAACAGGGAATGAGCTGCTAGTCTTTCGGAGGTGGTTCAAGCAACGTGCAATTCAGTAAATACAATGGATTTTTGGTGTTGAGGTTGTGAAACTTATTGTATAATTACATTTCTGGTTTGTATGCTGGTGAAGGTTCTCAGTCATCCAGGTCATGGTAATCCAAAGGGGTTCAAATGAAGGCAACTGGACTTCTTTGGTTTCTTGAAGACGTTTCGCTTCTCATCTGAGGAACTTTGCCAATTCTGACTGGAATATGGGGGGGTCACGTTTATAAACTGTAGCTGTTTATTGTTGCTTAATGAGCAGAAACTACCTATGAATACCCCTCCTCCCTACCCCCCAATGAGTCGGTAGCATCGTTAGCCTCTATTGTGTGGGAATCGTATTGATTAGATGCAGGAGGGTGTGACCTAGACTGAAACTGTTTGGAAATAAGATTCAGAGCTGCATTATAGGTGCTGGAGAGGTGACACCTGAGTCCTCCTCCTCTATTTAATGTAGGTTTTTCCTGTTTGACATAGATAGCTTCCTTCACTCCTCTCTCAAACCATATCTTCTCTGTCCAGAATGTGGACTTTGTCATCTTCAAAGATGTGTCCCTTGTCCTTCAGGTGTAGGTGGACTGCAGAGTCTTGACCTGAAGAGGTGACTCTCCTGTGTTGTGCCATGTGCTTGTGTAGTTGTTGTTTAGTTTCTCCTATGTAAAGGTCTGGACAGTCCTCACTGCATTGGACTGCATAAACGACGCCACTGAGCTTCTGTTTGGGTGTCTTGTCTTTTAGATGGATCGATTTCTGTCTGAGGGTGTTATTGGGTTTAAAGTTTACCAGGATGTTGTGTTTGGAGAAAATTTTTCTTAGTTTCTCTGAGACTCCTGCCACATGGGATGACGATGCCTTTGAGCCTGTTGTCCTTTTCTTTGTTATTTGCTGCTGTTTTCCTGACTTCTGTGTTGATTTCACAAAGGCCCAGTTAGGGTATCTGCAGTTTTGGAGAGCTTTCTTGATGTGTTTCTCTTCCTTTTCCTTCAGTCTTTGTGGGAATATTTTCATCCCAATGGTGTAAAGTCGTGATAACTGACATTTTTGGTTGATTAAACATTCTAGTTGGTACTTGAAATGCTGCTGAAGTCATGTCTCTTTTGGGCAGATTTCTTCTTTTTTTAATTTTTTGCATCCACCAAGTCAACAAATCTGTGACACTAAACACAATAAACTACTTTTAAATTTCATTTATTTCAACCCAACTGGAGATGTGATGGATTTTTAGCATCTGTGCCAGTTTTGTCTGCACACCTAACAACTACATTACCCACAATACACCTTTCTTAAAAAGGGAGGCTCAAGGTGCATTCCAGTTGTCCTCGGAACTCGGAATTTCTGACCAGGAAATGACGTAACAAGCTTATTTTGCATTCTAGGTTCCAATTTGGAAAACCCACATAAAACCAGAAAAAAACATTTAAAAAATCAAATGTCAAAATGTAAACACCAGGAACAGTTAAAAAAACATAAACACCGGTCAATTTTGGCGGCAATGCTGACGTCTTCAGCAACATAACTTGATAACATGAATAAACAACAACTTGGTGCAGCAAAAAGAAAGAAAGCAGAACATATAAATGATGAAAAAAAAAGACGACAACAATTATGGCAGCACTGGGCACGGCCATCTTTAAAATGGTGATCTCGGGGTCTTCTGAAACGTACAAGCTCGCAGCTTGGAATTCCGAGGTCATTGCGTCATTTCCGGTTAACTGGCTCGGAAAAATGAGTTCCGAGGACAACTGGAATGCAGCATCAAGTTGTTCTTATATATAAAAACACATTTACATAAAAAACCTTTCTGTTTTCAAGAGCTTTTAAAAGTGTTGACTCCTTCAAATAAAGAATTCAGCTCATTCAAACATGTTAAAAAAGAAATCATTTTTGTCATCATCACAATCGAACTCAGTCTCACAAAAAAAAAGCTGCTTCCTTCCAGCAAAGAGGATGACAAGCTGTTTCCTCTGCTTGTTCTAAGCTTGCTTTGGAAATTGAAAATCCACTATGAAAATATTTCTGGCAAATGGGCCCAAACTGTTAGTCATGGAGCTGAATGTGATGATGACTCCGGTCCAAACACAGCAGCTCAGTGTCCAACTCCTCCAACTACAGGCCCACACTCAGCACTTCCACTGCTCCTCGCGTGACCCGCACACCCCAGGAATCCACATGAGCCATGAGGGGATATTCTGTGTCCTGGGTTACGTGTGTGTGCGTGTGTGTGTGCGTGCGAATGTATTAAAGTCTCCTTATACAAGCTGTGCATGCGTTAGGCACCTCATGTATCACACAGCACCTCGGCTCAATGAAGAGGAGACAAGGGGTTTTCCTATCTGGCTCAAGTTTTCATTTGCACACATACACACACACACACACACACACACACACACACACACACACACACACAGAAAACAAATGATTGCATGGGTTAAAGGGTCAACTCTGAAATGGAAACATTCACTCTTGACAGCTGGAGCTGCATGTGTGTGTACTCCTCTCTACTGCTATCAAGAAAATTACACGTGTGTTTGAACGTGCACACGCACACATGCACGCACACACACACAAAGTGATGAAGAAAATAAAGTAGGCCTATATTGATCCCTGAATATATTTTAAGGCAGTGTGGATTATTTGATGGGATTGCATGGGAACCATTTATTCCCCCAAATCCCTCTGAAGATGACATTTAATCAGCATTTCCCTGGCAGCCAGACAGACAGAAAGAAAGAGAGAGTGAAGAGAGGGAGAGGGTGCGCTTCTTCTGAAGACGGCAGGCAGCCAACAACAACAGCCGACTCCAGTAGGTCGGCACAGGAAGGGGGGAGGAGGGTGGGGGTGAGTGTGCGTGTTTGTGTGTATGTGGGGGTGGGTGGCTGGTTGGGATGTGCTGTGAAAGCCCTTATGTGTGCACCCTGCTCTCCTCAAGCGTTCCCGTTTGTTGTTGGCGAGCCAGTGAAGGCCTTCGGCTGGACTGGTCCCAGGGGAGTCGTTGCACCGCATTCCTTTCCCATTATTCCAGGCGTCTCTTTACAAGCAGCGCCATCCCTGTGTTCAGCTGGCCTTTCCTCTCACCTCTGATGTGCTGTGTTTTCATCCCCGTCGTTATGTTTTGATTATTAGCTGCCCAGCTGAAAGAAGGGGATGTGCCGGTAAAAAGGGAAAAGGGTGGTGAGAAGTGAGGAGGTGAATGGCCTCTGCTACTGCTAATCCTGGCTGAGTGTGTGCATGCATACGAGTTAAATGGAATTTCATCAATGGACTACCACACACAAAATGATTATAGTTTGTTATCAGAGTGCTGTGAAAAAGAATTTGCTTCCTCAAGGATTTCTTCAGTTTACTGTTACTGTTAAATATTTCAGATACATATTGCAGTTTTAATATTGTTCATTTTAGAGGCGTTGTATGCACCCACATTTCTAAGATGTGTTGCTTTTTGAGCTCTTTTAGCCTATTCCATGCTGTCAGAGAACAGGTGTCCCAAGCTCTCCAGCTGGCTCACATATCACTTCTCCATCTCCACACAGTCACTGTGTCTCTCTTCCGTCTCTCCTCATGACTTCCTGCCCGCTGTTCAAATGTTCTCCCTTCCTCTGTGGAGTCCTCCTCAATGACCTGACAAGGAAGGAATGTTCATCAGAATGTCATGACTTTTCAGAGTCTCCAGCAGGAGGGGTCAGGAGCCTGGGCCAGGGAGGGACCTCACAACTGACTGACAAGTACAGGTGAAAGTGTTTCGGGTCGTCCTCGTGTCACTGAGGACACACACACATAAACAGGCTCCAGGCAGGCTGTGTCTCTGTGGGAACGAGGGGAAAGATCGGCTACAGCTGCGACAGGGTTCACTGCACGGGAAAGAAGGAGCTTCCTGACCCGGTGGTCATATGATGAGATCACATGACTACTTTTAATCTGCTTTAACAGAAACTTTAGGTGAAATTCAATTTTACAATTTTACGATGGAGAATATTGGCTTATTAGAAGAGAACTGTGTTTCCAAGCGGTGGACGCACGATTCAATTAAGAAGCATAAAAGAATACTTTGAAAATGCGATTTCAAACTAAAGGCCACAATTTATTTAAGGTGATCTTCATTAAGTTTTGCTAGAGCAGGTTAACTCAGTCTGAACTGAACATTTAAGGATCCAAACAGAGTTTTTTTCTTTTTCTTGTACAGAGGAAACACATTCCTGCGTTGCACCTTTGACCTTGGAGGGAGAGAAAAGAGATCCTGCAGAAATAAAGGAACAAGCAAATAATAAGTCCAGGCTTCTCCACAGATGCTGCAGGATTTCTGACATGTTTCATTGCTGATTAAACTCCTTTGTGAGCGCGCATTTAAACGCCTCCTTAGCTCCAGGTGTGTGAAAAACCTCAGAACTCCACCTAGTAACACTGATAGGCTGCAAATTTTTCTTTTCATTATTAAAAATTGTGAGCAATTTAGAACCCGATTTGAAATTTATGCGATTACTCTGAATTGGGGGACTTCTCTGCCGAGTCTTTGGTTTGATTTACGTCCCGTGTTCCCTCCCTGTAATAACATGTACACCCTGAGTTCCTCCCTGGCAGGAAACAGAGCTGTAGCTGGCAGCTAAACAGGGCTGTTATTTCTGGCATCAGAAGTTATCCGTCACTTTTAAACCTTAATAAACAAATGAGATGCACTAATGGTGACAACTCATCTGGACACTTTTGGGTCATTGGGGAAGAAAATGGGTGTTTAAAACGAGACAGCATGCAAGCATGAGGAACAGAAGAGAAATGGGGGATGTTGGGGAAAAAGATGAGAGAGAGGGGAAGGAAATGGGAAAGAGTCGAGTATCAAAAGGTTACAGAAGAGTCAAAGCTGTCAGTCAGGCTTGGTCTGATCAAGGCATTAAGTCCTGGGGGAAAAGCCAACTCCCTGGTTAGATCTATTAGGTCAAAATGTCTGCAGAAAGGACGGTCCAGCAGCATTTATCTGCACTGGTGAATGCTTTATAGCATTAGACTTGTGGGTTCTTCTCTATGTTTTTATCTGATATTTGTTTAGAGTAAACTCCTGTAGCCTCTGTAGTTTACATTTCTCCTGACACGTCCATTTCCCTGGAGGTTTTTCTGGTGAGGTGCAGACTCCTGTGGTGTAACTGTAAAATAATTCCTTCCATATGGCCATGAAAGCCACGGCAAATACAGTAGAACCCTGCAGCAACGAGAGCAAGCAGACACTCTGAATACCTGCACTGCATGTTGTGGAGAATAATGAGAATTCTGATGTTCTTTTCCGAATCAGCAGCAAATAAAACGAGTAACAAGGGGAAACAATGTTCTTTTAATTTATTTTAGTGGTGTGTTACTCGCGTTTAGGTATCACGTGCACCCATGCAGGCAGATTTTTGTTTTTCAAAGTTTCATTGAGACGTTCAGTGTCTTCATGTGTTGCAAAAATCACACAAACCTGTTCACATCACATAATCAGCAGCTGCATGGAGTTTCACATAGAACAGAGACCTTAAACACACTAACACGTTCACCGTTGATGCTTTCCTCCTACAGGCATCACCTCCCTCTGACCCTACGCTTATCAGTGAAAGAATTTCATTCAGACATCTTGTGAGTTACATGCAGAAGCAAAAGCTGCAAACTTGGGAAAAAACACCAAGAGACTTTTAATTTGACTACTTATCAGTCTGAAAAATTTTCCCAAAACGTAAAAAATAAAAAGTTATGGAATTGGGCAGCAGGTCTCAGAAATAAAAGTTATCAGCAGAAAAAAACCTGTAAAATTGTATGTTTGTTTTTTATTATTTAATTAATGATGATTCATATTTATCATTAATAACTTTATTTTATTTTCATTATTTACTCTTCTTCTCCTCTGATGTGCATGACTCACTGACTCCTGCAGGTCTATGATGGGGATTCCCACATGATGTAATACCAAAGTCTAACAGAGCAAGGCGCTGTTGCTGATGTAAACTGGTGGTGGGTTTTTGGACTTCATTCACACTCTCCTCTTCTTCTTTAATTAAAAAAAGAAAGTTTTGAAAAAAATGGGATGGATATTTTGGATACTGTCATTTCCACATTTCTTGTGATTATTACTTTATTGTCGGTTCAAAGACTGAGCAGGAGGAATAATAGCAAATGTTGATGTGTAGGCATAAAAAATGATATTTGATTCTCTGACATCAGTGTGGAGGCTAAACTCAAAGTAGAAGATAGACAGTCAGACATATTTATAACATTACTGAATAATAGCTTTGCTTGTTAGTTTCATTTGTAATAAATGCTGAAATTTAGCAAAGGGCCAAACCACTGAGATGTGTTGATGCTGTATGTGTGCATGTTTGTTTCTGTAGTTTTTCAAAAAAGCAACATATTTTACGCACTGCTTCTTTTTTTTACTCTGATTCCATAATTCTCTTTTTAAGGTGGTCGTGACTTCCATTTTTCATGGATTCCTGGTTGTCTTCAAAGTTTTACTAGATTTTTTGGTACCACTTTACAATAAAGGTCCCTTTATTAATGTTACTTAGTGCATTATTAATCATTAATATACTATTAAATAAAGTATTAACAACTGCTTAACCATATTATATAATACATAGCAGACAACAAGCCCCCCAGCTCTTTGTCCTGACCTTAAGGATACTTAATAGTTAACAACAGTAACAATAATAAAGAGAACATTTGTTTATTAATGCTTAATAATGCACTAAGTAACGTTCATAAAGGGACCCTTATTGTAAAGTGTTACCAATTTTTTTCTGTTAAAATCATATTCAGTCCAGTACTTTTACTTGACCATTTATTAAGATCTAATAATAATAATAATAATAATAATAATAATAATAATAATAATAATAATAATAATAATAATAATAATAATATAGAAATTGGTGTTTAAAGGCCCCACAAACTAATAAATCATTTGACAATAAAATAGTGTAATGTAATTCTCTTCTTTTTGTTCAGTCATTGTTGTTAGATTTTTTTTGCACTGTTGCCTCGCAGTGAGAAGGTCACATGTTTGAGTACAGGCAGCAGGTTTTCTGTGTAGAGTTTGAATGTTCTCCTCATGCATGCATGAGTTTTCTCCACTTCCTCCCACAGACCAAAAACATGAGAATAGGTTAATTGGCAAACATAAATTGTCCCTATAGGTGAGAGTGAGTATGTAGCCTGTAGTGTGTCCCTTTGATGGACTGCTAACCTGTTCACCTGATGCTGGAGATAAACTGTAGCTTCTCACAACTGAGAAAACACGGTTCAGAAAATCAGTGATGGAGATTTGTCCTTACCTTTCATAAACAATTATTTTTATCTTGTGAACTGGTGTTATTGTTTCCCTCAGCTCTCTCCGCTCATTACACACCTGTCCTCCATCTGTCCAATCACCCCAGCTGTTTGTCATCCAGTGATCACCCTCCAAATATAAATAGTCTTTGGTTGCTTGTGTTCTTTATCAACTCCTGTTTCAACAGGTCTGCTCTTTATGTCCAGTTTGGCTGACAAATAAAGCAGGAAATCAACCAGTGTTGGAAAAAAAACAGATGCTTTGATAAAGATCTCAGTAACCTTAACCTTAACAGCATTTACAAAAACAAGTTAATATTGATGCTGATGGGACTAATAAAAGCAATTCATTTTTTATACACGCTAAAAGAAAATTTCTGCTTCACATTTCAGCTTCATGTGTGTTTTACTGAGCCTGTGTCCCGTTATAATAATAAGACTGGGGTTCCCAAACTTTTTCTTTGAGGACCCCCTTGCCCGTGTCCAAGACAAGCCAGGACCCCCAACCCCAACTCCTGCACGCATAAACACATTAAATGGGATAATTTACAAACTGTATACAGACATCCAGAGTTATAACTTTTATATGGAGTTCTGGTTATACTGTAGGGTGTCTTACTGGGATTTTATAAATGTAATTTTTACAAATAAAATCTTGCTAACCTCACAACCTCAGCAAAGACAACATTGTGAGGACCCCATTAGGGACCCCAACTCATAATTTGGGAACCCCTGAATTAGACCATAAATGTTAATATTTTAATTTCTGATTAAAAACTTTTCACAAAGTTGGTTTGTGTCTATGTGTTAAAAGAAATAGTGCGTTTCATTTGATCAACCATGAAATCAATTAGATGCCTTAAAATAAAGTTTTAACATAAAATATTTATTGCATCATGATGGTGGAAGTTGTCATGACTGCTCTTTATAACATATATAATTTTTTTTGGGAGGTACTGCAAGAAATATAAGTAACAGATTGGGGGAGAAGAGTTTAAGAAAGAAATTTGATCATGTGACTTTTTTTAAGTCTGCAGGTGATCCACGAGGAGAGCATGCATCTGATCAGATGATGTGGATGTGAACGCCCCTCTGCACGGTCACTTCTCCAAAGGACAGATAAACAGTGCGCTCATAATCATCTGGGCTACATGATAATTGTGGGGGTGGGGGTTGCCTTTGGGGTGTCTAAGCGGGTCCCATGAATCGGGGATGGCGCTGTGTGTACAGTGGGAGCGAGTTTAGCAGCCAAAGTTCCTCAGCTCAGGCAGGAAAGTTCGCTGGATGTGGTGATCTCAGCTCCTCTTGTCATTGATGTCCCGCACCAACACGCGGACACCGAGGCGTGAAATAACACGGACTTGAATGCAGCTGCGTGGATGTTTTTTTGGGGGAAAAAAAATAAAAGTTAACGGTCTGCTGGCTTCGCTGCACGCTGCTGCCGTTTCAATGGACTGTCGGCTGTCTTATCACTCTGTAAGTTGGACAAAAACTCATTGCATGCTTGGAGACAAGTGTTTATCAGCAGTATGACCTGGCAGCTGACGTTATGCCGTGTGGTCCAGCCGTAGGTGTTTTAAAACAATGAACTCTCCCCGTGAGCAGGAACTGGGAGCCTTATCTCGGAAACACCGACTCATGGCTGCAGCGGTGCCCGGTGAGGACAGCCCTTTGCCCCGCAACGCGTCCAGAGCTGATCGGAACGGATTAGGAGGTTTTGTTCACTGTTTCATATGTGGGAGCGGAGTTACACCTGGGAAAGAATTAAGGCTGCAAGTGACGTATAAGAAAGAGAGGTTCCCCTTTTTCCCGTTCCTCCAAAACCAAGAGCCAGCCCCGGGCGCGTGCGAGCTGAGCCCGGATGGACACGCGCTGGTGTGCGCCGTGTGCCACTGCTTTCTGACGGAGCAGTGGAATTCCTTCGAGCGGAGCAGGACGCCCATTGAGAAACGCATGTACTGGTTGAAGCGACCCTACCAGTGCGACTCTCGGCGGGTCCCGCAGGAGTGGAACCTCTCCTACGACCTGGAGAGGAGAATCGGTGTCGGTGGGGGCGCAGAGTCGGACTTCTCATCCTTTTCTGACAATGAAAACATTTCAGATCAGGAGATGGATCTAGTCGACAGAATCGGTGCAGGAAAGGAAAAGTATCTGAGAACACCTGGCAAATCGCCAAGAGACAGTAGCAGGAAAAACAATGTCATCAGTATTAAAAACAGCCCGGATTCACAGCGGGCAACGCGCTGCGCGGTGGGTGTTTATGACGCGCAGGGATTGCCTAAAGCGGAGAGTGTTCAGCCGGCGAGGCGCGGTGCTAAAATTATGAATAATGTCCGTCAGTCATCAGAATCTCCGGTAAAGTCCCAGGAGAGACTCCCTCAGCGATGCTATGACAATCCCCAGCCTGACACACCTGTGCAAGACAACGGGGTCATTATGCGCAACAGGCGCTGGCTGGAGGAGGAGAATGTCAGACATGTGGAGCCGCGTCAGATCCAGCGTGTTGCCGACAGCAGCTGTGCTCCATCCAGACACTCATCGCTGCTGCACCGAGGGAGAGCCCAGGATAACTCCCTGTCTTCTGTTGGCATGGCTGCTGTCATCTCTAAATGTAACATGGCTGTTCCCAGGGAGAGTAACTCTGACAGCTCAGATGAAGATGAGATTAACATCACAAGTGATGATGACAGGGACGTGTATGGCCGCAAAACAGGCTCAGTAACTCAGCTCAGACCTGTCACAGACCTCTCAGCCAGAAGGAGTGCCCCTTCACGTCACACTGCAAACTCCAGTCCAGAGGAGTGTGTGTGCTACATCTGTGGCACTGGGCTCAGACAAGATGGTTGTTTCAAAATCAGTGTTCAGAAACAGGAGCGGGCCCAGGGGGAGCCCTTCTTTCCCTTCCTGTGGCTTCACTCAGCTCCCAGAGGCGCAGTGCCCATCAGTCCATCAGGTACGACCGTTGTCTGTGGCAGCTGCCACACCTCTCTCATACAGCAGTGGCAGAGCTTCCAGCTGGCTGATGTGCCTGTCCTCCAGCGCCTGTATGTAGTCCCTATAAACCAGGACACCAGTGCCCTCCATCCCTCCCAGCACACTCTGCATGATGAAAAGACTCCTGTTTCAACAGAGCACATGCCTGAACCTAAAACTTCCCATGAAGCCTGTTTCCTTTGTGGTAAAGAGTGCAGAGGAGATATCAGAGTGGTATATGCACAAGCTGGTGTTGGAAAATCCCGCACCGTGATGTACTTCCCTTTCATCAACATGCTGCCTTGTCCACCGAACGCTCAGAGAGTGAGGAATGGCCGTGTGCACTGCTGCTCACAATGCCATTCTCTTCTAGAGGACATCTGGGGGGAATATCGGCTCAGCCTCAGTGAAGACCTCATCACATCTGTTAGCTCTTTCCTCATTAGGTACCACACATCCATGTCCATTGAGGGGTCGGGTCCGTCACACTCTTGTGTAGGGGTGACCTCACACCCCAGCGGCTCCGTGTCCGTGTGTTACCTGTGTGGAACTGAGCTGACTGCAGGAGGAGAGTACCAGCTGCATGTCAACCCGCCGGGTCGTTGTGGGGAGAGGGAGCCTTTTTTCCCTTTTCTCACAGTTCACCCTCCTGCACCCCGAGCCAAGTCAGTTGATGCCACAGGTCTGGTGTCAGCCTGTAAACTTTGCTACCACGACCTGCACGCTCAGTGGGCCCAACATGAAAACAGGGGCCTGGATCCCTCCACCTCTAGCTTATCAAAAGCTACCTCCCAACCACCAAGCTCGCCCTGGGCTCGCCAATACAGCTGTGAGGCGTTTGTGTGTTTCTTCTGCAGGCAGGAGCAACGCAGGCAAGGAAGGCTGTGCACTGTCACCGTGGCACGGCTACCCGTGTTTCTGTACGCGCCTCGGAACCCTCATACCCTTCTGGTGGACGATGGTAGCAGGCTGGTGATTGGCTCGTGTGTGGATTGCAAGGCGGTGGTGCAGGTGGGGCAGAACATGCAGCAGGATGGGGGTATCCTGGGACATCAAGCCTCAGTTGGAGAAAGAAAAGATCCAGAATCAGAGTTGCCACAATCCAGACATAAGGTAAGAACTATAACGTCATCATTAAACATCACTTCACTCCACAGGATGCTGCAGGTTTGGTTTTTATGGAGCTATCCTTAAGATGAACAAGATTCATGCTGATAGTTGTTATCAAATTCCATCTGAACTCCATTCAGTGCAACATTGGATTGTACTTCAGGCAGAAGAGTAGGTTTCATGTTTGTTTGTTTTTGATAAACTTGAAAAGACTATGGGAGACTGGTAGTTTTTCACCAGAACTCACTTCTGTAAACAAAAGAGGAAAACGATGGGGATGCAGAGGCCAAGGCCAACCCAGTGTTAGCTGTGTGTGTGTGTGTGTGAGTTTATTTGAACAAGCGTGACTGAGTGGGTGTCACCTGGTGCTGAATGGTTTGTTTTGGTTGGGGTGTGCTGAGTGGGCTAGCATATTTCACAAATTCGGTTTCAAACAGGTTTTTAGTGAACAATGAAAAAGTCATCTGGCTTTTAGGTCTGTGATGTAATGAATCACTTTCCCATTAACCCTGCCCTCAAACTGCCTAATTTGCTAGGTGTCGTTTCATTACACCAGTGTACCGTTCGTCTTGTTGTTCTGGTTTCTGTTTATCCGTTACCATTTTAAGTAAATTTGGTGGTTTTGAAACGATTCTTGTGTAAATGGCCCAGATGGTTTGGCTCAGTGAGCAGTACATCCACTTCCTCCAAGGAGAAATAATTCTGTCATTTTTCACTTTGTTCATTTTTTTGTTTGTTTTGAAAGTTTTTTATTGATGCATCTCTCAAAAACACAGTAACACCAGTTTAAATCCTGCCTTCCAGACGATTGGTGTTAATTACTTGTTGGGGCTCATACAGAGGGTCAGTTCTGGGTAAATGAGGCTAGGTGACATGTATATGGAGGGCTGAGGAGTTTTTGGACAGCCAGCTGGCTTTGTGAACAGATCATGCAAACAAACACTGACTGTCCGGCCACGCAGATGACATGTGAAGAACATCTGTGGATGCCATTCACACTCAGCAGCCTCAGTGTTACACACACCCGAACCATCTGTCTGGAGCTGTCCACCTATTTCTCTCTCTGTTCTTTAAAGGAGTTGTTTTGTAATCCTTTTTTGTAATTCTTTATTATTTATTTGAGCATTTAAAATTTAAATTTGTACTAGTTTAGTCTATTGAAGTCACCTTTGATTATGGAGGTGACTTTTCTTCTTACTGAGGTTAGAGAGAGTTTGAAGTGATCACTTTGGACTTTTGGCACTGTCAGTTTTGGCTGAAGTGAGCCAGTGACCTCATAGCTGTAAAAGAGCCAGGGGTGTTGGGAAGGGGTGCTGCAAAATAGCTGCAGGGGAACAGGTGCTTCGTCCTTTAGTGCCATGCTTAAAGCTTGAGAGGGTCTGTCATCGCTGGGGTTTGAGCTGTCAGGAGGGAGTTCCCATCTGGTTCCCTTTAGACCTCTGTGCGCTCACCATCCTGTGCTCAGTTCATTCACTTGAGTCTTTCAAGTTGTCAGGCATGCCCCCACTTTTGTATTTAAATTGATTTCTTGTTATAACATGACTTATAGAGATAAAAACAAATCCATGATTAGCCTACTTTTTAATTACTGATGTAATTTTTCAAATGCAAACCTTTTAAACTTAGAAAAGAAGAAATTATGTTGTTTTATTCTCTTTGGAAAAATAAAATATCAGGTGTTGCACATTGGATTCTTACAAAGCACTAAAAAGAAATATACCACCAAGAATGAGGCCATTTTTCATGTTTTTTATTTCGTCTCTGTGCGTTGAATAGTTTATTTGTAAACATAGATTCAGCTAGTGTTGACTGTAAACTGCCATAAAACACACACACACATGCACACACACACGCATGCATGCACACACGCGTGCACACACACACGCACACATGCACGCATGCACGCACACACACACGCACGCATGCACACAATGACAGCGAGAGTAAAAAATGGCACATCGCATTTGCTAGAGCACATGGAGCTCGACTGGTGTGTGTGTGTGTGTGCATGTGTGGCAGTTTGCTAACAATGTGTGCATTTGTGTTTATAGAAGCAGGTGTCTTTGGGCGCCATATCCTTGCATCCTTCAGTGGAAGCTTACAGCTGTGCTTCCTCATAAAGTAGACCCAAGTCTAAAATGGTGCCTGTGATTCCTTTGTGTTACTTAATATTTTCACTTGCAATCAATGAGTTTATTGAGGTCACCAAGCAGAATTAGAATCACTATTGAGTAATTTTAATGATTTTTTTAAACTCTCAAGGCTAGTTGGTACCACTCACTTACATTGTTTTATGCTAAGCTAAAGCTAAAAGAGTACTGCCGGATCAGGAGAATGACTGAGCTGGTTACAAATAGTTTTTTCCTATTTACCTAACTATGGGAAATATAGCAACAGACAAAATTTTACTTTGGGGTGGAATATCCCTTTAAGCATATTCAGCCTTTAAGCCTCACTGAGAAACCATTTTTTTACTTATTATTTTTAAAAATGATCAGTCACTCTGAGTTTTTCATGCAGGCTGAACATGAAAATAGTCTCCTGCACCTATCTCCTGCATTAGCTTCTGATAGAAAATAGACGGTGAAACTCTAGGATTTGAAAGGCCTGACAGATCTACGTCACACTGTCACTTAACATTCATGGACTCACCCATCTTGACTCACGACGGGGAAGGCTGTTATTTGTTTAGCATCCGGGAAACAGCAGAGAACGTCTCGGCTAGTAGAAGCTAACCGTTAGCATTAGCAACTCCACACAGCAGAACTCCTTCAGGCTTGTGTTATTTGTGGAGATAAAACATCAACGTTGCAGAGCAAACAGAGTCAGTGGTAGAGTCGTGTTGCTGTTAGCCAATCAGAGGAGAGATGTCCAAATATCAGGAAATAAGATTTCAAATCCTGTCGTCTGAAGCTACTTTCTCTTCTGACTGAATTGTCTGTGCTGCAGGCGCACCGGAGCTTCTTTTTTTCCCACAAAGTGCAACTTACAAGGCATTTATTCCTACTACAGACCACTGCAAATGTATTAAAAATATATGAGAAGGATCTCTTTAACTGTTTTTGGCTCCAAACCCCCTTTTCTTCTTTAAAAATACAACTAATCATCTTTACAAAAGGGGTACATTTTTTGTCATTTCACATCTTTTTCAAAATAACTCTTTTAACCTAAAGCTCAATGAAAACATAATTTGTTCTTTTTGTTTGTTTTTTTACATAGTGTGAAATCTTGTCATTAGAATACTAGTGCAGCATGGAGAGTTGTATTTTCTCAGTTTTTAGCCTTTTTTTGAATCCTTGACATATTCAGATACACATCAAACACTTTATATTTTTATCCAATGTGTCCATTCATTGTGTCTACAACACTATTTATAATTGACCCCAAACACACGGCCAGAATCATTCAAATGATTTTCAACCATAATAAATAAATCCATGAGAGACTGGGACTTGTGGCTCAAACCAAACTCTCAGTTCTTTATTTCTGACATTGACGTAAACGATTGGTGACAAAGTGGTCAGAAATGTTCTCTGCTGTTCAGTCTTATTCTATCTTTCACAGTTTTACACAGAAATGACAATTCTGTTTTTTAAACTTGTGAATATGTTTGCTTGTAGAAGATTGACTGTTTCCACTGTGCAGCACACATCCTTTAAAGGAGGTTTTAGTTGTCACAGGAATGAAATGTACTGGCATCCTGACAGTGTCGCCGATGAAGATTTATGGTCTAATGAAAGGAGAAGTGAAAGAAAAATTACACACCAAATTTAAACATTATGTTGGAAATGGAGAGGGAGAAACTACCCAGGATGAATTCTTGGAAGGAGAAAAGGAAAGGTGGGGAGAGGGTTAAGGGGTTAATGGGATTTAAATTATAGCCAGAAGAAGACGAAGAAAGAGGGCTCCCTATCATTTAATCATGTCAGTTGAGTGTGATATACCTGGGATGGATTTTATTTTATTTAAATAGTGTGTTTATTTATTTAAAACCGTTCTTATTGTGTGTAAAGTTTCTACAGCTGCTTTTCTCCTGGGAGCACAGTCTGACGGACAGCTCGGTGCTTCAGAGGAGAGATCCTGGTATTTGAGGGGCTTAATCTGAAAGCTGCTAGAGGTGGGTTTTGATTAGCTCTCAAAGCCTTAATCACTCTCTTCCCGTTAGTCTCATTCAGTGCTGCATTCTTGACCATATCCGAACGGAGAGATCAGATCATGCATGGAGCCGATGAGACTGCAGTGTTCCAGCATTTCATTTCTTCCCTTTTATGTCTCAATCTTGCACAAACCAAACGTTCTATACAAGGCCACCTGTGACAGTGCAGGTTCTGACCTTTATGGCCTTTTGTGGTGTTTGAATCGCACACATCAACCTTTACTTTACTACAAAACAGAACCCTTTGATTCAGCTCTAACTTTCAATACTGGTATGTAATCTAATCTGTAATCTGTCGGTAAACCTGTAATACATGACCTCCATAGGTCTCAGCTGTTGCATTTATTTGAAGTAAATTTGCCTCCCAAAGTTTTTGTTGTGCTGTTTTCTGACAATCAGGTTTTATTCTGAGGATATTGCCAGTTTTTTTTATTTTCAAACATCTTAAAAAAAGGAAAAAATGCCAGATAATTGGAAAGATTGTCATTTTTTTCTTTCTGAGAGCAGCATGACATTAAAAAGATAATAAAAGAAGTCATATTGAATTAATTTGTCTGTTTCAGACATTTGATAGAGCCCTAGCAAATACGGCGTAGTTACTCTTTTTATTGAAATATCAGTAAATCATCAGGCATAGAAGAGGATCATTAAAAGCTATAAAATAAAAATTCCATGGGAGGAAATTAAAGAAGGGAAAATATAGGAAGCTAATGAGGAAGATGATATTTCTTCAATGATTCATCAAATTCTGAATCATAGTTTTTCACCAGAGTTAATAAGCATACTGTACTTTTCTTCTTTGGTACGTTCATACTGTGTGTTTTTTCGTAATTCTTTTACTTTTTGTTCTTTATAAAACACAGATAGATCTTTCTTTACCTTATTGTGCTGACGTTTCGATCGTCGCTGCGATCTTCATCTGAGCTAAGCCGCTTAGCTCAGATGAAGATCGCAGCGACGATCGAAACGTCAGCACAATAAGGTAAAGAAAGATCTATCTGTGTTTTATAAAGAACAAAAAGTAAAAGACATACTGTACTTTGACCATTATTTCCTATGACAATTGCCCAAATGTGATTGATGGACACCTTCCTTCAGAGCTTTGCTCTGATTTGCTCAGATATTTTTGTTTTTGTAGAAGTTGTTTTTAAAGCAGATCCAACATTGTTGTGCACACTCTGCTACAACATATTTAGCTCCATGTTGCAAAAGGTCTGGCTGCAAAAACTGGTGAAGGTCTATTTGGTATAAACGTTCTACATAGTATAGCTATTGTGGAGATAAAAAATAAAATAAAACACCATTTGAATTTGCAGACAACAAAAGACATTTGGATGTAGAAAACATCGACAGGTGTTTAGCACTATCTCGTTTACTGTGGCAATGAGTGTTCACATATCAGGGGCCCGTGGCCTAGGGATGATAGCTGACAGGAGGGGTGAGAGTTCTGTGACCGTGTTTGTGTTTAAAAGCTAGCATGTTTTGCAGATTTGCCATTGCAGCTTTAAATTCTTCTGCATTGCCACGTTGAAGCTTGTTATGGAGTGACAATAGGCCGACATGTTAGCGTGGCATTGTTGTAAAGGCTGCTGTTCTGGGCTTTAGGCTTTACAGTAGTAAACCTGGGTTTACTGTGGTAATTATAGAGGACAGAGGGCAATGCAGCAGCAGCACAGCCTTCTCCCTGCCAGCTGCCCTCTGGCCGTAACATGCACATTCACACTCTGTCACATAAATGCATCCAATCATACACATGCACTTAAATAACACACACACGTGCACGTGTGTGTGTGTATGTGTGTGTGTGTGTGTGTGTGTGCGCGTGCGTGCCAGGTGGTTCAGAGCACTGACAGGTGTTTGCTCTTGTGCTGGCTAATGCAGCTGCATTGTGCCACAGCTGCGTGTGTGTGTGTATGTGTGTGTGTGTGTGTGTGGCTCCTGCACCTGGACACAACTGGAGAGTATAGCAGCACAGTAGCTAATTGCAGCCCTATTTCCTTACCAGACATTTAACATGTAATTTATACGCATGGCTTCATTTCTCTATTAAGTGCTTCTCATTAGTCATGCTCATTCAGACCCCCGAGTGTTGCTCAGGGTCTGTGTGAATGTAACTTTTCATTCTTGATTTTCTCTTTGTGCTTGTGTGTTCCTCTTGCCCACCTTCACCCTGCTGTCAGGACCACTAGAGTTGCCAGCCTGAGGTTCATTACTGCACGATCACTAACTCCAACCAATCAGCCTTTTTCCTTCTAACAACTAGTGAATTAGCATCGATGGTTATCTTCAGCGAGCTTATTTTGGCTGAAGAAGACGTTCCCCTTCTTGGATTTCTCCCTCCTTGTGCAAGCATCCCCAAGTCCTGGCCTTAGCCTCTTCACTCCCCCACCCCCACACAAACCGTCCAGCCACCTGGTCTCTCACATACTCAGCTTGTCCTTCCAGCCCCAGGACAGCTGGGAAGACAGAGACAGAGAGGGGGTTTTGGACTCAGCCTCACATGACACTAGAGACTGCGATTCCTCTGGAAGAACGTAGACTATACAGTTACTCTGACACATTTAGAATCATGTGGCCATTTATACGCGTGCTACGACTCTCCAGGTTAAAACGGTTGATGTCTGAAACTTTGATCGTGGATTGTGAGGCACCGGTATAAAACATGCATCAGGACTGACCTTTGGTAATAACTTTGCGATGCTGTTGCCGGAACATCAAGGAAAGATTGGTATTCCCAACGGTCAAATCATGAACACATGCTTGAACACAAGCAGGCATAGTCATGAGTTAATGAGTGAATAGTTTCCAGTAGTACACAGACATGACCACCATATGAGTCAGAAATAAACTAATAGATTCTCTGTGTGACAAATAAAACCCACAGATTCTCCTGTTGTTATTTATCTGTGGGGTTTTTGCCCTTATCCCTTTGAAGTGTGCAATCTGTCATGCTATTAATATAGATCTTATGTGGCTGTTTACCACTGCTGGCCGTGCTTCTGACTTATTAAAAGCAGGTCTTACCCAATCCAAAGCTAAAAAACTAGCAGCACGCTAACATACAACTTGCCAACTTGGTCAGCGGCCTTTCCCAGATGGTCTAGAGTCGTGTGTAATCTGGACCAATGTGTTAGTCATGGTCAGTGTGCAGAGGATATGGCCTCAAGGCCACAGAACATCACAACAGAGGGAAAATACACGAGTTTGAATCTGTCCAGATTAAACCAGACTCTCTTTATCACGTTTTTGGACCTAAAGAGCCAGAATAATTCTTAAATTTGCTGCAGCAAAAGAAGAGACGTTCAAAGGAATTTTACTTCTGAGAGACACAGAGTCTGAAATGTTGTTTAAGAGCTCACAGATGCAAAAGTGTTCTAGATGTTGTTATAGTCCGCTCTTCTTCGGGGGGCTGTAAAAATAGCACTTAGCTCAAGTTAGGTGTCAGAGGTCTTCTTCTTTTTCCCTCTGCTTTTTTTTCTTGTCTCTTTTCCCAGCTGTGTCATCTCCCTTCTAGTCTCCCCCGTCTCCCATCACCTCTGCCTTCCCCTTTCTCTTCTCCCTCTATTCCTCATTTTGCCCTCTTTATCCCCCTTTTTTCCTGCTCTCATCTTCCCCCTCATCCTCATCTCCCCCTGTGGTATTAGTGGGGCCACATGTTGCTGGCCTCTCCTGGTGGTGTGAGCCCCATGGCAGGCCCTGGCTCCAGGCTGACGCGTAGCTCGGTGTGTGTGCGCGCGTGCGCGTGTGGATGAGAGGGAGGACTGTAATGTGTTCCTGCATGCCTAACAGTGAGTGCATGTGTGTATGTTTGAGGCCGCTAACACAGTAACCTGATAGTGGTGCGGCTGAGCAGTACAGAGTGGAGCAGTGCTGTGATTTATCCCGCGGGCCCAGCAGATGGCTGCAACAGGAGTTTGTTTAAGTTTGCTTCAGAGCTGGGCAAGCGGCCAGGAGCATAGAGGAGGCTTGCCAGAAAAATGTTCACTGACTCTGGATGCCTAACCACATCATCCCCCCCTCTTCCCTCCTCTCTGCCTCCCCCTAACCCTTCACAGTCCCCTCAGTTCAGCACACACACAGACACACACATGCTCTCGCAGACTTTCTGTCGCTACTCTCCTTTTACCCCTCTCTAATTTCTCTCTTTCCTTCCATCTGCTTCACACACCATATACATATGCACATTCACAAACACACACAGACTCACGCACGCACACACACACATGCACGTACACTCACAGAAGTTTGTGCACGCTTCTTTGTTTTTTTGGCAGCATCCCTGGTGCAGACATGATCTCACACTTCTTGAGGGGGGCATTAAAGATTGAGGAAGCATCTATTCTGATCGGGGTTCTCTGAACACAACCATATGACCAGCATTTAGCGTCTCACACTAGAATAATAAAGATGAATCTCTTAAGTATGAGCTACAGAGTTGCACAGAGAAGCGTTCGCCATGCACGAGCGCAGAAAATGATTTATAAAATAAGATCCAGCTGAATTCCGATGTCCCTACAATGCCTTTTCTTCTCCTGCTCTGAGTCAGCCTCGGCCTGTGTTGGCCAAAGCGATGACAGGTCCTGTCAAATCACTTCAGGTCACCCGAGTGATAGCTCCTGACCTCTTCCTCCACACATCAACTGCATTTTTCTCACTACTTCTCTTCCTGTACTTGTCTTTTCCTTTTCACGATGTACTCCTGTGTTAGACAATGTCAAGCAAGGAAAGAAAAAGGTCGCAGTATGATGCATCAGATGTCGGGCAGAGAAACATGTGAAAGCTTTTTTCAGAAGTAGTCAGTGCACAAACTTGTCAATTTTTTGTAGTAAGAGTTGGTAAACCTGTCTAAACAATGATCTGCAGCATTTTTACGCTTTTTAAAAACTATTTCCAACTGATGACACCTTGTAACAGATCTGTCTCATCGTGGCTAAAGGGTAGAAGTGCTGCAGCAACACTAGCAAGCTGAAACATTCGAAGCTGTTGGTTATTTTCATAAACTGCAGAATAAATGACAGATTATGTTGTTGAGGAGAGAAACAGTGATGTCCTTCAAAGCGTTTTAACGAGATATACAAGAGGAAACTGCTTATTAAAAATGAAACCCAAATTTGCATGCACTGTATAGGGTTTATGGTCTCTGTCTAACTCACAAAGCCCTCACAAAGGGACATTTGTCCCTCAGTCTGCTGCCAGCCAAACAGTGCTGCTGCAGCACATAGAGATGAGGCATTATGCGGTGGTGTGCACCCAGCTGATTGAAATCAAGCATGTTTTTGTTTGTTTTTAAATAAAAAAGTTTCATTATTTGTCCTTGTCAGAACGTCTGTCCAATTTTTGACTTTATGAGTGACTTTGTTCTTCATCCTTTAGGACCTGCAGCTCACTCAGAGGAAGCATTTTTTCTTTATCTTTGTCACTTCTGTCCCTGCCTTAATAATCTTCAGTTTTGTGCAGCGAGGTTAGACGTTAAAGGTGCTAATTGCTCTGATCTGTTGGACTTTATGAGCATGTTTGATGTGGAATATGATTTGTACAGTCTGCATTGTGAATTTGACACTGAGGAGGAGCACTGAGTGAGGAATAGAGGTGCCACTTGTACTAAAGCTGCACAGCAATAGTGGATTCTCTTCAATAAGTTTCTAATTTGTGCACCTCAGCTCCAGATTATATTAGATGATTGTGGTTTTGCTGTCAGCAAAACAGGATGTTAAATCACAAATAAGAGCAAAAGTCTAATTTCATTTTGATGTATCTGTTATGTCTTCGGCCATTGAGATGTACAACAAATCTGGGGCAGCTCATGTGTAACAGTTTATATTTTCATAATATTCCTGGAGAATTACAGATTCAGTTAATTGTGTCTTTTACTTTTTAAAAATGATTGCTTTTGTTAAAATGGTAAATGGCCTGTATTTGATATAGCACCCTCCAGAGTCCTAGAACCCCCCAAGGTGCTTCACAACACAATCACCCATTCACACACACATTCACACCCTGACGAGCTACATCGTAGCTACAGCTGCCCTGGGGTGCACTGATGGAGGCGAGGCTGCCGTGCACTGGTGCCACCGGTCCCTCCGACCACCACCAGCAGGCAATGTGGGTTAAAGTGTCTTGCCCAAAGACACAACGACAGCGCCAGACTGAGCAGGGTGCAAACCTGCAACCTTCCAATTGCGGGGCGGGCATTTAACTCCTCTGCCACCAATTAAGAACTCATCTCACATCATGCTTCAACTTTAAACATCTGTGCAAAAAATGACAACTACATCAATTTAAGGTAGACCAGTTGTGCCAAACAAAAATATCAAAAACTCCAGATCTGGTATATTTTGACTTTTTGAATGAGAAGAGAATCTGAAGAGTTTGATGTATAATATGTGCATGTCTGTAAAGGTTGTGTCATTAAAAGCGTAAAAAAACGATACAGATAATGTCCAGATGTTACATTTTAATGCCAATAATGGATGATAATGTCTTACATCTCTAATAATGTTGTATTTCTGTCTTAATGTGTATTTATCCTCTTTTACTTTTACACATAATTGGAGCACTGCTAACAGTTTTCCCTTGGGGATTAATGACGTATATTTAATAAACAGATTTTGACTATTTCACTGACTCAAACAGCTCTGAGGTGCAGAATTTTACCCCCCAGTGACGTAAAAGGTCTGTATTTTCTCAGCTAGACATCGATACAGAAGTGCAATTAATAAAAGTTAGATTTTTCAACAAGCTCAAACATGTAGAAAAGTGCTGATTTTATATTTTTTCAGCTACAGGGCAACTGAAAAACATTTAATTGCTATAAAGATGTGTCGCAGCGCTGCCCAGAGTCATCATGAGTGAGTGAATGTTACCACTTTAGCAGATTGATGACACCTTTAATGCTGTGTGGTTCATGTCTAATAAGAGTTCTGTTGTGGTAAAAAGTTCAGTTCATTAACTGAAAGTGGTGCAGTAATTAACATCGGTTATTTCTTCCATTCAAAAATCTCCTCTCTGCCACATATGTTCCGTTTTTTTTAACCACTTCAAACCCCTCTCATCAAACGACACAAAGACAGGTGAAGAGCATGAAATCATATCCGTCCGCAGCTCCGCTCTGCGATAGCCTCGGAAGAGAGGAAGTGAGCGGGTCACAGGTCAGGTAGCTTAGCTGTCTGCTAATGAATATTTATCTGTCAAGGTTACAGTCGCTGACACAGATGTGCTTCTCCCAGACTCATTACTTTAAGAGCGCTTGTGTTCACTCATTACCTTCGTTTAGCAGCAAATGTGTTAAAACACTCTGGTTATGAGTGGATTCTTCACTGTTGGTATTTAAATAAAAAAGTTTCCACAAACCTGTTTAAATTGGCCTAAAGTTAGTTTTATACTTGTAAGAGAATCCTGTCAGGAAAGAAGAAAGGAAGGATTTTATGACAGCATGAATAAGATATGTTTGTGAGAAAACCTTTGCAATATGCCAAAAAAAATTTGGCTCTGACTTAAAAAAATCAGCTAATATTTTATTCTCTGTCCTCCCTGACCCATGCATGACAACGCTCATGCTTGATCCAGACCAGGTGGGGTCTTTGGGCTCCATTTGTTGTCCACCTGCTGGTTTGCTCCAAGAGAGCAGCGAGCATAACATTTTCTGCAGCCCGGCGCCTCAGACAGACTGACGCTGGCTGAACAGTGATCAGATGCTGTTTGACTTCCCCTCAATGTGGAACATGTGTCTGCGGGGTTGGACTGATAGCAGGCTTTGGATGAGCTCCCGCGCCGCTCACTTCCACAGGTGCCAGAGTTGTTCAGAGCTGCTTGTGTTTGTGTGACAGGAGCAGTATGAGCTTTCCGCACACGTTGGAGCATTTTGAGATCTTCTTAGGGAACTGTCAGCTTAGATCAAAGGCATATTTTTCTGTTGTTTTCCTGTTCTTGGCTGAGTCAGCTCACATGGAGTCTGAGCTGCTTTTATGGAGTGTCGCTGAGCCGGTCAGTGGTCTGAGGCTGCTGTTGGATCTCTGCGATAGGTTGTTAAAACCGACTGACAGCCCCCGCTTTACAAGCTGCTATACATCAACCGGTAGACCTGCTGCAACCGTGGGAACGCTGCCACTTTCGTGTGTGTTTGTGTGTGCAGAGTGTGGAGCAGATAATGGGCCTGCTGCTGAATGATAAGGCCTGCTGACCCTGTAACCTCGAGCCCAGTGTGACGAGGTCATCTCAGATTACACTCAACCAAATGTTCCCTGTTGGCTGGCATTACAACAGGAAGGTCTAACGCCTGGAACAGAACCCTTTTTTATCGCTGTGATGGATGGAAATGTCACGACCAATCACAAGTCCGCTGTACGCAGACAATTGGACACAGAAGACCTATAAATATGAAATGATGCCGCCCCAGTAGATCCATCACACGTCACGTTTGCCAAATCAGAACTTTTCATAAAAAGTTTTAGCATTTTGTTCATCAGACATAACACAAAAGTAATTTTAGGGTAAGTGGGTCAAAATAATTAGTAAAACACCAGAATTAGGAGCAGATAAAGGAGTCTATTTCCATCTGGGGTGGAAGTCATAGTTCAGAGTGAGAGTTGTGTGTTTAGAGGAGCAGATTTCCTGTGTGTGTGGGATTGCATAGCCCAGGCCTGAGGTAAATATTTGAGAACTGCAGAAGGCACCGTCAGGAGAGGCTCTGTCTTTGAAGGGGTGAGTCTGTGTGAGGCCAAGGGTGACGTCAGCTTCACCTCAGTGGATCACAGAAAGAGACAAGAATTGAATTTCTACCTCTGAAATGACTTTAAGACGATTTTTCAATGCTGTTTTTCTGTTTTATTTTATAGCTGCTGTAAAACTAACAAACATTGTTCACACTCACTTTGACAATGATCTCCATTTTGCACCTCATAATCAAGTCTCAGAAGGAGTTTCCACCCTTGTGCCCGGGACATTTTGTTCTGTCTTAATCTTTCTATCTTTGCCTCGTTTAACTTCATGTTCACTCTCAACTCCAAGTCTTCCTCCTCCACCTCGTTCTTCTCCTTGTCTTTCTTCTTTTTCAAAGTGAAGTAAGCCAAATCTTTTCCAGCGCCAGGGTTCCCTTTTTTTATTTTTCCCACTGGAAGAGTCAGATTTATTGGGTCAGCGTTAATATTTTGAGCTAATTTTAGCTTTATAACAATGTCTGAAAAGGTGAGCTGTTGTAGATCATGTGTTTGTACCTGTTTACGTGTGTGTGTGTGTGTGCACGCACGTGTGCACGCATGCGTGTGCGCATGTGTGTGTGTGCACAATCCAAGCACAGATGTTCTCACAGGCTGCAGCTCTTAGGCAGTAGTTCTCCCTGTGCAGAAAAAAAGGAAGTGTCTAATAAAAGGCGGCCGTATGAGGCGGAGTGAGTCACACACACACGCACAGAAAACGTCGGCTTCCATCGATCTCTCTGAGCCCGTGAGAGAGGCAGCAAATGAGAGAAAGAGAGCGAGGCAGGAAGCAGGGAGGGAGGCCGTGCCAAGCTGGAACTGAATTCCTGCCAAGAGTCTACTTGTTTGCTCGTCTGGCTGGAGCCAGAGGCTGACCTTATTAGCTAGGAGGGCAGCCGTCTTATTAAAACACATCTGGCGCTCAGGGAGCCCAAATAGTCCTCATATTGTCTTCCTGCTTGCTCCTGACCTTGCGTTACCTAGCAGGAATGCTGACAAGGGCTTCACGCATCTGTTGAGAGTTTCACCGGGGTCTTTCTCCTCCTCCTCCTCCCCTTCCCTTCCACCTTTGCTGTCTTTACTGGCGCCTGCACGGTAGCTCTGTGGGACCTGTTTTTCTTCCTCCCCCTCTCTTTCCTCTTCCCTCCCACCTTTTCCACACACACCACCCCTCTACACCACACCACCACCCTTTGGCGTAGCATCTTGGTACCCCCCATGAAGAGGCTTTTTCTTTTTTTTTTTCTTTCAGTTTTTTTTCTCCCCTGCAACCCGTCCAAGGTGTAAATACAGTTTTGCTTGTATGAATTATTATTTTCTACACTAAAGAAGAGCTGTAGGTGCAAAAAGACATATTTTTTACAGTGTAAGAACCATTTCTCAGCTGGACTTTCTGTTACTGATGGAAAGTTCTTCAACATAAAGAATTTAGCACATTGATTGTTCCTAAACATCAAACACAAACCAAATAAGTGATTAAAAAATTAGCATTAACTATTTTTTTATACTTTAAAGCTGTTATAGTGAATCTACAGAACAAGCTAGGTTTTGAACGCAAACACGCTCACGGAACACTCACCCCTCCCCTTGGGTATCTTTCACATTGCCAGAGGAAACGAGAGAGCGCTAAACACCGTGTTCTAGATCCAAACGTTTTTGTTGTCCGTGACTTCAAATGATGTTTTTCTTTTTGGGACTCTGGTTTTTTTTTTTATCTTATCTGTTTGTGTAAAGCTAACTATGTGTCTGTTGCTGCTGCCTCTTGGCCAGATCGTCGTTGTAAATGAGAATGAGTTCTCAATCGACTCATCTGGTTGAATAAAGGTTAAATAAAATAAAAATAAAATAAATAGTTTGTCCTAAAGTTGAAGTGGTAGCAGCCGGCTGTTTCTCCTTCTCTGATATTATTGATCTGAGAACCTCTCACACCAGTGGTGTTCTGTTGCTAAATACATGAGTGTGTAATGAATGGAGGACCCAGGGAAGTGCGGCGGTTCTGCGAGACCAACAACTGGATGGTCCAATGGTTGCTTTCGGTCCAAGCCGTGTTACTGGCAGAGGTTTTTAGACAAATACAAGATGACTACTTTATTAACTTTTTTCATTTCTAATTTTTCCACAATATATTTACTAAGAGAACATCGGTAAGAGCCATGAAAAAATGTTTTAAGCTAATTTGTTTTTTCAAACAAAAGATAATGAGGGAATATTAGATGAATGCATGTTTGAAAAGTTTGATCTCCTAAAAAAGTTAATCTGTGATTTTTTTATATTTTATTGTGAGATTTTGTTCTTTATCCAGGAAAAAACTTTCCAACAACCCGGAGTTGCTGCAGATAGAAATCTAGTGTCCTACTTCACACGTTGCTGGTCACTTTCAGTTATTTTTGCTCTTTTCTAGTCTGCAAATGCACCAATTTTCCCTCTAGCATGAAGTCACTTGTGAAGCTTTGGACGTCTGTTTTTGGGGTGGGTGTTGCAACAATTTAGATGTGTGTCTGGTTATTTTTGGCTCATGTATAACTTTTGACCTTTCAGCATCCTCTGGTTTTAGTGTTGAGTTCCTATTTAAGTTGAACCCTGGACACCCTCTGGTCCCTAACCCCTGTAAACATGCACAACACACTCCTGTGAATGTTTCAAAACTTTTCTGTAAAAAGAAGAAAATCTGGTCATTTATTTTAGGCGATTAGTCTAATAGATGCTGGTAGATCATGAGGCATTAAAACTCATGAACATGAATAATGCCAGAACCTGAAATAAAACTGTATTCTTAGAAAAATCACATCTGTCACATCTGTCTGCTGTGGGAGTCTGGACTCACTCATCTCACGAAAACACAATTCTCTTTTTTCTTTTCTTCATTCTCTTTCCTTGACACACTCCAGCTACAGTGGACATCCTGCTTTCTGTTTCATCTGTGTTTGTTTGTGTGTGCACGCGCACGTGTAAAAGCTTTGCATGTGTGTTTGATACGGCGCGTGTGGTTTTGCTGCGTGTCTCCACACCCATCAGCTCTGACTCTAGTGTAACAAAACAGCCACTGAGGTGTCATTTGTAAACTTGCATTTTCATCACTCCCTCACTGTTCAAATCCATATTTTATAACAGATGTTTTAATGTATTGACTTTAACTTATCAGACACTCTGACTTTTTTGTAAACAAACACTGCTACTTAGCAAGATTTAGCTTACACACTTTCTGCAAATGAAGTAATTTTGACAGCACACACACACACACACGCACACACACACACAAATTTGGCCCCTGACAGAGAAGCAGCAACACATAAAGCTGGTATGAGCAGCACTGTTTGGTGTCATTTTATTTTGTATCTTGTAAAGCGATTAAAGCTCCATCTTTTTCCAACACCCCCCCCCAATTTAACACACGTGCACACACACCCCAGGGCCTCTGCTAAAAGCTTTGTTTTATTTGCTCCCAAGGCTGTTAGTGAACTTTATTGCCTCCAAATCCTTTTATGCTTATCTCAGCTGCTGCGTACGCCACAGAACACATGTGGAGCCATACCCCATAGTGTTAGGGAAAGTAAGTGAGAGACATGAGAGAGAGAGAGAGAGAGAGAGAGAGAGAGAGAGAGAGAGAGAGAGAGAGAGAGAGAGAGAGAGAGAGAACCGGATAAATTCTGCATCCTCTGGGTAGATTCCTAACATTCCTTTACTTCCCTGCTCACTACAAAGAGAGCCATTCCGGACAGCATATCACAGCTCTGCCTTGTTACACACACACACACACACACACACACACACACACACACACACACGGGTCTTTGCTTTAACGTAGGATCATCGCAGTTTCAGAGAAGTTTCAAAGAAGTTTCAAAGATCCAACATCTAAAGCTATGACGGCCCATCTAAACAAACAAACTAGGGTGGATTGTTTTAGTGTAGTGTGTGTGTGTGTGTGTGCGTGCGTGCGTGCATGCTTGCGTGCGTGTGTGTGTGTGTGTGTGTGTGTGTGTGTGTGCGTGCCACAGGTTGGTTTGGAAAGCAGAAGTCTCTTCCTCCCTTCATTGATAGAATAAATAGAAGCTCTTCCTCTCTGCTCTGTGGCTCTTCCTGTTGTCCCCTTGTGGAGGACAGAAGGACATGCTGCTTCCTTCTCTCCCTATCCCTCTGCTCTGCTTTTTTCACATCTTCATTCTTTTATTTACTACACAATCACCTTTTCAGGGTTATGGGGTATGTTTACATCCTCTTAAAAATCTGAATCTGGGTTTCCACATAATGTAGTGAGACATCAGAAAACATGACGGAACATAAAACATCTGAAATGTGCAAAAGTATCATGAGCTGCTGCTTCTTCATCTTAAACTGTCATTTAAAATGTATCATATGAATGCAGGTAGTGCTGCGATTATGTAGACTGTAAACTAATTATACCACTTAGCCTTAAAGGAAGTGTGTGTGAGTGTGTGTGTGTGTGTGTGTGTGTGTGTGTGTGTGTGTGTGGTGGCCAGGTCCTCAGCATGGGAACAGCTGTTCAGAGCAGCGCTGGCCACACACACATGTTTCTGATTAGCACTTGGTGACTCCCCCCTCCCTCCCCCTCCCTCTTGCCCTCCCTGCTCACCTCCCTCCTTTTCAGCAGGGGCCGCGGCACGCTGGCGGCACCAATAATTTTAATGCCTAGTCTGAGTCTGCCAGAAGCACAGGCGTGTGTGTGCATGCCCACACACACACACACACACACACACACACACACGCACACACACACACACACACACACACACACACACACACACACACACACACACACACACACACACACACACACACACACACACACACACACACACAGCCGCAAAGCATTGCCAAGAGAGGGAGCACAAAGCTCCCAAGCCTTGATCTGCTCTTTTCCTTTTTCCTTCCTCTCCCCTCTCTGTTTCTCTCTCGGTTTAACCCTGACCTCCCCCTTTCCATCCTCCCCCTCCCCCTTTCTCCTTCACAGATGTTCTACCTTAACAAGTTCAGATCTGACCTGTGGGGGTCTTTATCCTGTACTACTGTACACTAATCCCCTTGTAAAGGTTTTCAGTTCCCTCCTTTTCTGTAGCTCTATTCATCTCTCTTTGCCTGATCAAACTATTTAATGACTAAGAACAGCTCGGTCTGTCTTGTGATGCTGTGTGGTTATTCTGCTAGCTGTTGGGGGTGCCTTTTACGGGGGATCCCTAATAAAACATGAGGAAAAGATTGTAAAGTATGAGAGTGGAGGTTACAATAAAATATATCTGCACGAAGAAGAAAAGGTTGAAAAACAGAAAACATTTGAAAGTCTTCGTGTGCATGGGACTCCAAACAAGGTGGTTAGGAGAAGTTGTCTCTGATGACTCATAAATCTGTTTCTATTTACAATTCATCCCAGTTTCTGTGGCTTTTCTGAACAAAAGCTGAACCTGTTTAGACATCTTCAAATAAATTGTAAGAATAGTTTTCAGTTCCATAAATGTGACTTTTAAAGTATATTTTTATAAGGAAAACAAAGGCATCACATCATGAAACCTTGTATTAATTGAATAAACTTGGTTGGTGTCATAACAAAATATTGATGTAAAATCCACAAATATAAAAGAGTAAATTGTAACTGATGACTGAGACTATGTGACAGCAGGGTTTTCTCCCCCAGAGTTTGAGGTTTTGGAAATGTGTTTTGAATCTTGACCGCTTTTCTTTTTGTTCCTATTAGCATTATCTTCAGTCTTCCTTTCTCTTTCTGCTCTGAATGTAAGTGCATCCTGTGAGGAAGTGCCACGTTAAATTAAAGAGCACATTTCTGATCTTGTGGATGATCCCAGACTCTAATAGTTCACAGCATCTGCTGCAGTTAGATGTGTTCCAGATACGAACGGGAAAGAGTCTTTGTTTGGTTTCTTGCTCATAAACACATATTTCTGCACATTTTTGCCTTAAATAATTATCTTTTAAGATCAAAAGTTCTTTTTTTTAAAAAGCCAAAGTTCTTGGCATCAATTAATCAAAGGAAGGAATCCTTGTCAGGTGAAAGTGTGTAGTTGCATTTTTAGCCACCAGGTGGAGGCAGAGCTCCACTCAGGGAGGGTTTCATGTAGAGACAAATCAAGAAAAGTGGATTTCCCCTTAAAATAATAGAGACACAAGTGGGTGTGTGTTTCTAGGGAGTGGACCATGTATGTAAAGCAATCTTTTCACAATGGCCTGGTCTTTAATCTGACTATGTTCACGTTTACAAGATAAATATGATTGAAACAGATCATCCTTTAGAAAATGTTTGTAAAAAAATCTTCATATAGAGCAGCTATGTGAACGCTTTGTATGGCGACGTTCAGTGTGTGTGTGTGTGTGTGTGTGTGTGTGTGTGTTTGTATTTAAATGTGTG